>CM026209.1:9704525-9827025 GCA_014839995.1 Xenentodon cancila
AGTGGAACATTTTAGGCTTCAAAACAGTTGGCAACAAACAGGAGTGTGATGTTATGTAAAGTTTACTTACATTTTTAAAAAGTAACTATAGTCCCCTCCTCCAGGAATTACCAAAAGCCTATTAAATATTCTATGGACATATTTTCCCAAAATATGCAACTTAAATTTGTATTATAAGTTTTTAAATTGCAGCATGCAAGTCATACCACAAAGAGTTGTTACTGTTTTAAAGGCACTGTAAGCAATTCTAAACATTTTTCTATCCTAGAACTCTTTTTGTCACGTTTTAGTGAATGTCTTCTCACCTTATTCTAATTGTCTCCTAGCTCTGTAATCTGAAAGCGAGCAGTCGAGGGAGGCTGCTCCCCAAACCATAAAAAACGTTGCTCCACCCAATCAAGTGAGGGAAGGGGGAGGTCTGGGGGACATTCATGGTAGGGCACCTTGTCTCAGGGAGCACTGGAGCGAAGGGGAGTGAGAAGCTATCCTTCTTTTACTAATGTTTTGTTCAAATATCAGCAAATTTGAAATATTCTTAAATCACCTGCTTTACATTTAATTCATGACCTTTGACTAAAAGTTTGAATGCATGGCTACCGCATTTACCAAACACAGATGTCCTTTTGAAACATTTGAAAATGTGCAGGTTCGTCCCATCCGATCTCATATCATTCAGGCAGAAAGATACTGGTAACGTTGGGGTTTAGACGTGTATGAATAGTTTCCCTCATTAGGACAGCAGTAACTACAGTGAGCAGCTGTTGCTATTTTCTAGTATCTGCATGTGCTTGAATGCTTTAGTTGCAAATACGCCGCTTCAGGGGACATCAGGGAGTCATTCCACACCCTTTCAGTGCATTTTATTTTGCAGTTGAGAGCTTAAATATATGATGAAAATATTGAACAATTGTTAATTTTCCTCTTTTTAAAAAAAAAAAAACTTTTATATTCTGCCAAGGGAAGACTGAACATAAAAGATAGAAAAAAATACTAAGCACAAGTACTTGGTAGTTGGCGCTATTGCCTCACAGTTAAAGAGGTTCCTGGTTAGAGTGGGTTTTCTGTGTGGAGCGTTCATGTTCTCCCTGTGCTTGTGAGGGTTTTCTCCGGGTTCTCCGGTTTCCCCCCTGCAGTCTATATGGTAAATTGCTGATTTGGAATTGCCCACAGCAGCAAATGTGAGTGTTGGGTTGCCTATAGATAGATAGACCTGCGGCCTCTCCAGAGCTGGGGTAGTCTCCAGCATATCCGTGTCACCCTGAACAGAAACAAGCAGCTATGGATTATGATGTGGAAAAAAAATACAGTTGAAATATATGTCATTAATTTGTGAAAGGATTGAATGATATCCAAACTTCTAGATGCATAAATAACTTGGTCACAAATGTAAAGAAAGTTGGAAAAAAAAATATGAACACCACTTTGGATGACCTTATGAGAAAATAATTGAATATGCAAAAAATATGCATTAAAGGTGTAATATTGGTGCACAGCTTTAATGATTCAGATAAAAACTTTTGTTAGAAAAAGTCTGAGCTGAATGTTGTTGTGTGGGATCAAATTTAATATGAAAAAGAGGCCATTGCAGGAGAAAAAGCTCCAGAATGAAGACAGAGCAGAATTGAAGGCCGTCCCCCATCACAGACTATCAGACGCTCCGAACTTCCTGTGTCTATTGAAAGAGCAGGTTCGGCCACAGGGTGGAGAGGACGCACGAGGGAGAAAGTATGTTCGTTTAAAGGTTATGAATTGTACAAACTGCAAAAAGATTGGTGCATCAGCTCATTTGAGCTTTTTCTCGTCTCCATAGACCTCTGTGTCTCTGCCTCTTCCACAGATGGCATCAGATAGTATGCGTTTGCATGCGCTTGTCTTTGACCTGCAGGACACCAGCTCAGACTGCTGTCTCCGTGGAGAGGGGCCGCTTCCTGTCGCCAGAAGGCCATGCTTCCTGTGCTGAGGAGGCCGTTACAGACCAACATATTGGACAGTTGTAACTCCATTTTCAAGCAATCATGTTTGCGTCTTTGTAGTAGTTTTGGATTTAATTGAGGTGCTGATACATTTGTCTAAAAATATGTCAGCATGTAAACCCTGCCATAAAAAACAAAACAAAACAAAAACTATCCTCAGTTCCTTTCTCTTTTGTTGCAGAGATCATCCAGGAAGCTGTTTCAATTCCCAAGAAGTCATGCAGGCTTTATGAGTCATCCTCTCATCTTGATTAGATTCTAAGCAGCACGAGACCATCAAGGTGGAGCTGAACTGCGTAGAGGTGGGTGGGTGAAGTTTGAGGCGAAACTATGCATGGAGGAAGCTTCTCAAAATAGAAAACGCAGGCCAGCGCCATTGTCTGAAATGTTCCAGTGTCTTTTCTTTTCCTCTGGTGGACTTCATCCCTCCTCACCTCGCCCCTGCATTATACTGAGTGGACAGTAGACACACAGGCACCATGGGGGAAACTATTTCTCTGCACGCTACTCTTTTAGGATGGCTATTAAAAAATATTGGCCTGGGGCAGCAGGAGGACTCTTAGAATAAGATAATCCTGCCGACCACTTGTAATCCCTAAAGCTTATTATTGCATTGTGGCACATCTTGTATTACTCATTTTAATTGTTTCAGTTTCTTTTATTCTGTTTCATTTTTTTTGTCATATTGAACAATCAGTAGGAATTCAGCGCAATGTGTCACTGCTCACATTTACATCATAGACATACTGTTTATGATGCATCGTTTTTTACAATTATTTTTGTAATCACTTGGGAGTTTGATCTGTTATCCATCCTGCTGCTGTGGTACCACCTTGCATTGCCCTTGAATCATCATGATAGGCATCATAAGACATCTGAGGACCTTTTGCTACCAAATTTGCAACCATGTGCAATGGAGATATGTGTGAATGCCAGTGCTTACAAAAGTTTGTGTTTACATTTTTTCCCCCTTAATGTAATTCACTGTACTTTACAACGAACATCATCATACTGAAAGAAATTCATTATGGAGTTTAAACATGGAGATTATTCTGGCAGTAACCTTTTGGAGCACCATACATTTTTGGAGAACTAGATTTGTTAAAGTGGGAGAAAATATTGAATCCTGAGTAAAGAACTCAGTCTGGCGGTTATACACGGCTTCTCAGACTATCAAAGAAAGCAAAAAGAGGAGCATGTTATTAGATGGGCACAAGGACACAGTGGCAGTGGAGGACATCTCGGTGGCGGATGGCCAAGTAAGTGCCGCCCCCTTCACCTTCTTTTGTTTAAATTAATTCTTGTCTCATCAATAAAGATGAGTTTGGAATAGAAAGCTCAAGGATAATCTATAGAAACTCAGGCTATGTATTGATTACACAGTAGAGTACACAAGCAAGAGCAGAAGGCTCAAATACCTTCCATGAATGCTCATACTTGTACACATTCCTGCTCCTGCCCTTGACCCTGTCAGACTTTCTTTCTAAAGGCACACAATAAGGCTGTTTACAAGGTAGTTCGGGCTAGTTGCAAAGATCCTAAAAGCATTTATCCTTCTGAATATGGACCGATAGTCAACCCAATCCTGGTTTAATCTCTTGGAGATGTGTTTATTATATTGTTGCTGAAGTCTTCTGAAACCTGACTTCACCTGACTCCACCAGGTGGGTCCCTGTAAGTCTTGCAATCCTCTTGGTGTGCTGTTGCGGTACAAAAGCCTGCTTTTTACTGTTTATTAGAAAGATTTAGTCCAGTCCTCTGGAGGAGGATACAACACCAACAAATGGAAAAGAAAGGTATAAAATCAATCCAAGAACCAAAGCATGTGATGTAGGCAGCGCCACAGCCAGACTAGTATCAATAAAAGACGTTGCAGTAAAGTCAGATCAACGGCGCACAACAGTTTTGAAGCAAAACCTTTTTAATCCAAGTTGTAATTTGAAATTCTGCAGCCCCCTTGTTTGTTTTGAATAGTAGGTTTTGGACTCCTGTCAGACTCGTCACACAAAACCTGCCACTGGGCTATTGCAACTGCTTTGGCACGTTTTGTACCGACGGAAATAGCTGTGAATGGGAATGTTTCTTTCCTTCATTTTCTTTAAGTAAAAGAAAAGATGCCTTGACCACAAAGATATATCAGGTAGTTCAGGAGCAGCACATCCTCTGATGGAGGATACTCTCTTTACTCTGGACTTTAAGCTTTCCTGACCTTTAAAGCAGATATAATTAACTGAAGGAAATGAAAAACCTTCCATGAATACGACATATTTAAAGGCTACTGAGTTAAAAACTACCATAATATCCTTAGTTACAATTTATGAACTCCTAATTTTGGGTGCCTTTTCATAGAGAGTATTACGAAGAAAATGAGGTACATATAATAAAAATGGTTTGCCAGAGTGTTGTGTTCTTTTAACATATATGTCTGTATAAAAATTAAACACTTTCTGACATCATTATGAAGAGCAGTATAATGTAATCTAGTCCAATAGTTGTGCCATAAATCCAACTATTAAGAACATTTACATTGTTGATGACTTTGGCAAAAATGCCAATTTTACTTTTTGTTAATTTATGCATTTATGCCATTATTGGGGGATGGTGGTGCATGAGCTTGTAATATATTTTTTTAACATTCTTGATATTTGTACATGCCTCGAGCCTCCTCCCCTCGCTCAAAAGTGCATTTCAGTTCACTCCCATGATGCAACCAAGTCAGTGATGTAATGTCTGTGTAATGACGGTGATGGCCTTCAGCACACACACACACACACACACACACACACACACACACACACACACACACACACACACACACACACACACACACACACACACACACACACACACACACACACACACACACACACATGCAAAAATCAATACACTTCAAACCTTGATGACTGAGCTTTAGCCTTTTAGAATAAGGAGAATTACTTTTTTTTATTTAACAAGTAGCTGATGTAAATTTACATAAGTGTACTAATCTTAACTGCACTCAGCTCTGGTCTCTGATTGCTTGACGTTTAACAAGATGCCTATTAGACTGCCTGTTTTGTCACGTTGCTGCTATGTGGTTCAGAAACAGCACTTATCATACTACCTTTTGACCCTGTGTTAGAGTGTATATATATATATATATATATATATATATATATATATATATATATATATATATATATATATATATATATAGAGAGAGAGAGAGAGAGAGAGAGAATATATATATATAGAGAAACATCTTCTACAGGACTTAAGGTCTCAAGATCATCCAGTCAGGTTTTCTTCCTGCACCCACAGGTCAGACTGCTCCTCACATGATTCCATTTGTTTCTCATCACTCTTATCTTCAGTGATGAGGCAGTAATGGGTTCTTGGGGTTTTTGTTAATCTATTAAAAATAAATCATTGACATTTTTTGTTATGATACAGCTAAGCTCTGGTGCTTGCGATAATTTTATTTGGCGTTTGGATTCCAAATGAGCCTAGTTGAATTAATTTCCCATATTTAGACACACACATCATAGTTAATGGTGTTTGTCAGAGTGAATAACAAAGAAATAGAAATAACATGATGAAAGGCAAAATGGGATCATGGGATCTATTGTATCTTTAAAAATACAAGAACAATTTCTACAACCTGTAGAACCTGGAGGCTGCTTGAAATCATATCACTTTCTGCTATAAGGAGAAAAAAACAAACTCTAAACTGGATCTGAGCCCAATTCCCAACAGCATGTTTGAAGGAAACCAGGACCTGGGTCCTGTCCAGTTGAATCGAGACAACTGGATTTCCTTTTCTGACCTTGTATATGTTTCACCCTCCAACAAGAGGGCATTGCCAACAAATTCAACTAACAGCACTTGAGAAGGTGAAATGTCTTCAAGAACCAAGCATAGGAAGCCCAGGTGATTTAAGCGTTAGAGAATTGCCATGGTCTGGATAACTGAGGACCTAAACCAGTGTCAGCATCACCCCAGTTTTGCCTCTAATACAGACAAACATTTAGGTGACAGCATCTTTCTGTGGGTATGTTTGTTTGGCAAATGGGACAGTGAGACCAGTCAAAACAGAGAAAGGCATGTATACAGGACACAAATAGGAAATCTTGAGTGAAAGGTTTGTCCCGAGTACCCAGGGTCTCAGGATTAAATATTTTGCATTAAAGCCACATCCTGAAAAAAAAGAAGACAAAACGAGACAAAAGAATGGCTTTAGGACAGAGCATCACTTGAGAGATCTGCCAATGGCCGTCTCCATCCATCTGGGTTTAACTTGAATGTTTCTACTAAGAAAAAATAGCACAATCTGCAATAAGCTGGCAAATATTACCGTTTTACCCAACATTTGAGGCTACACCACACTGCCTTAGTGCAATAACCTAGAACGGAAGGAAGGGATTGTCAGCTCATATTCCCTCTTTTATTTTTTTGTAAAGTAATAAACTGTATAAAATAATATTTAATTATGCCATTTCATATGTAGATTGATAAAAAATGTTTTTGATCTTTTTTTTAAAATCTGAAACATCAAATGTGGAAAAGTTGAAAGGGTCTGAAAGCTTTTGAAATGAAACTAGTACGCAAACATTCATTACTATCTTTACTTTATGATTTCCTTTATGCATCACAACTGAGCACATTTGCTTCATCTGTGCCTCTCTTTAAATGTCATTTGAATGTCTGTTTTTATTATTGCTGCATGATATCAAATAGGCAAACGTGCAGTATAAGAGAAGTAAGAACGGTTATTCGGATGCACTTTACATTTATGAATGTATGTATCTTTGCTGGCGACAGCCTGATCGCCAATCAGAGAAACTCATTTCCCTGTCAGTTGGAGGCAAAGTGCTACAGGAGGAAGGATGGGGAGAGAGAGAGGAGGAGAGGAATCTGCTTTATGAGTGAGAGGGAATAAGAAAAAGAGATGGGCTCGGGGGATAGGCAAAAAAAGAGAGGGGAAAAAAGATAATTATTATATGATCGAAAGAGCTAATAAGAAAAATGAGGCAGCACTAAGTCGAGGAGATTTTGGCCGTGCCAGTAAAATTTATAAAATATATTTAGAGGGCAAATGTGGATAGATACAGATACATATATACAGATGCATGCCGTTCATCAATGATTTAAAAAACAGTGATGTCATGTTTCCCTGGCTCATTCTCAATAACTCTGTCCCACGTCTCCTTGAGACAGATTTCCAGCTCTGTATGCAAGACATGTCTCCCCTCTCCTCCTATGCCCCCTGTCTCTGTTTGTGTTGGTGTGTGTTTTTATACATGCATATGCACTGGCATATCACGCTCGCTCTGTCACTGAGTAGTTTCACCAGGCCGCCACTCCACAAGCCTGTCCCATATGATCATTGGCTCATGAGATGTGCCGCCTCAGCCAATGACATAGCAACAAGATTTTACGGCCGTTGTGGTGTGTTTTGTCAGTGTCAGCATGAGTGTGTATGTTTGTGTGAAAAAAGCGAGTGAGAGAAAGAAAGATGGAGAAAGAGAGCAGGGCAGATGGTCAGAACAGGGGAATTAAAAAACAAAAACCATGAAAGTGAAACCATGCTCGTGTCAGGCTATTAAATGAGAAAAGATGCAGCGTAATGACACATCGGGAAGCAATCTACTCCTCCTCGCCTGGAAGGGTCAGCACATAATGAATCTGTTCTTCCTTCCTTTGCCTCTTACTCATGCCGGTTCGTGGTTTAAGGAGCAGAAAAATACCAGTGAGGAGTCCCACTACAGAGAACACAGAGCTGCAACCTACAGACGGCGTAGTCACGAGTGCCTCATAAGCAGACTGGTAGCTTTTCAGCCTCGGCAGACTGAACACGTAAAGCTAAAAGCAATTCTCAAGCACCTAGGATCAAGTTGCACAAATACAACAAAATTATTATAATGTTTCGGTTTAAATAATCCGGAGAGCTATTCCTGCTGGTGGATTCCTGACTGCATGCGACTGAAATTGCACACCCATGCATGCAGATGGTGCAATAAAAGTGACAAATGTTTTACCTACTGAGCGAAGAAGGCATTATCTCTGCCAGGGAGAACTGCTGGCAGCGGAGTGACTTGTGATACTTGAAGTTTTCAACAGCTTTTTGTACAACCCTACAGCAATCTGTATTAATCCAGAACGGCATCTCTGATTTACCTGGACATTTCCGTGGCAGATTCTGGCGCCTTTTATGCTATACTCAGGTTGCACAGAGGTGGACGCATTTTAATTATTTATGTGATCTTTAAGTGCAACTGGTGTTTGACTTGTTTGACTTTTATTTATTTATTATTTTATTTATTATTTCTGTATAACTGCTTTTTTCTCTCTTTTTTGGATTTTATTCCAGGAATTTCAACTATCTAATGTAGGCCCAATACATTACAATCCCAAAACATATACATTTTAAAAGCCACAAGTAATGCAGCAAAATAAGAAAGGCACCAAAAGGGTTGCATACTTTTGCAGATTTATTTCTCTGTTTTGCAATGCAACTGAATTAAAGTCAGAGTAAGTGATTCTAAGCCGTTTCTGACCCCTTTGACACATTCAGTGAATATCTTATCACCTGTTATCATACACAGGCCTGGTTACGGTTGCGTAACCTGGAAACAAACAGAGTTCCCAACATTGGTTTAACCCCCAAACAGAGGTCCAGCCAATCATTACAGGGTTGAAAGAGTTCATGATGAGGCATGTTTTCTCTGGGAGCACTGGAGGGAGGAGGTAGCTCTCTGTGCTTTGTTTACTTTTTGTTTGAAATATCAGCAGATGTGATGTTATCCAGAAATCCCTTACCCTACCTTTAATAGTATACCAATAGTCCACAGCTGAACTCTCATTGGGCTGCACAGCGTACTGTCTCTGTACTTCAGTGACTAACATTGTTAATTACATTAAGGGTCAAGTGTTCAAGCCGTGCTAAATACCACAGGACTTTCACAAAAGGTTAACTTAATAAAAAGCCCAGTGGAGCAGACCTTTGAGGAGAGTATCTCTACTCAAGGTTTTGGTGGAATGGGACTGGGAGACTACTTCACAGGGCTACGATGTCAGGCTCCACGTTACTGCCTTTGTTCTTGAAAGAGACAAGCAGAGAGCCTACTCATTTCCTGTTTTAGAGTTAAAGTTGAAGTTAGAAAAGAATCAGATGTGTTGGATCCAGGTTATTTATCACCTTCTCAAGGGTCACAGAGCTCTCCCTAGGGGTGCATTTAGCCACGCTTTGACATACTTTTCTTTTCTTACATTGATACTAAATCCATGGAATCATCAATAATTCATCCGAATTCTTTTTCTATTTTGTCTAATAAATCTTGAAAGTTTGACAAAGTGACCTTGCATCTTTGAGAGGAGTTGCTAGAGATTGATTTGTTTGCAGAAGCAAGACTTTTCCACGGCATCTTCTTCTTTCCTGGCATTTTTGTTTTTCTGGGTTTGTCAGGAGCGTTCTATTTTCTGTCTCATTCAGTATTCCCTGGAAAGTGGCTGAAACATTTCCATTTCAAAGCATCACCGGAGACTCTACAGCATGCCAATGTATTTGTACCACATGTAAAGTTTTGTGTGCGCCGGTGCCTGAATTTCTGTGTGTGTCAGGCTGTTGAACTCCTCAACAAGGACATCTTCGGAAAATTTGCTGCTCCCGAGTGCAGGGACAAATGTGGTATTTTAATCTCTCTTACAAACAACACAAATGAAACTGAAGGAACTTTTCAGAGACTTCAATCAGATTGCAAATGTATAACTTAAATAGTTAGGTTTAAGAGTATTTTGACAATCATTGATATATATATATATATATATATATATATATATATATATATATATATATATATATATATATATATATATATATACAAAGTCCAAGTCAAAAAAAACACTAGACAAAATCCATGCCAGGCATGCTGTCAGATGCCAGGACAAAGCACACAGACCAGCAGGAAGAAAGGGAAAGACAAGATATTATGCACATGCACATATCATAACACTACCTCTGCTATGTTTCATACTATGTTTGCATTTGAATGTTACCAGTGTATTGCAACTTGTTGTAAACTCTCTGTATTTACATTAATTTCTTTATTGCAGATGTTGACAACAACGCACCAACCTTCTGCATACTCAACGTCTATTCATGTTGGGAAGGGTTTTTCATCACCAGCTCTTATAGTTTGAAGTAGTTTTTCTTTTGAATTTTTTTTAACTTCACTTGGACTTCATTCTGGTAGCACCAGTAAAACAGTTATCACATGCATTCTACTTTTTGGCAAATAGTTCAAATACTTTTGAGCCCCTTGAAAATGAAGGTATTTGTTTAAAATGGCTGTAACTCCTTAACAGTGAGCTGAATTTTTTTTTTTTTTGAGAAACTGCTCAAATTAAAGTTCATTAGAGTGTATTTTGATTGTTTTCTTTGAAATCCATTGTGCTGGTGGATGAACAAAAAAATCATTAATAACTCTGTCATTGTCTGACCCACACAACCCTAAACAGACTGATTGTGGTATAAAAAATGAGACGGATGGACAGATGTCAATATCACCCTCTCTTTATCCTACTACGCACTTGACACACACATTGTAATGTTGCAGACAAAGACAAGCTCAACCAGTGTGTTTTTAGTCATAAAAGGATGAAATGGTATCACAAACTGGTCATGCTGGAACTGGAGGAAGGAAGTATAGTGTAGAGTATAGAAGTATAGAGCTATGTCATGAGGTTATCAATTCAAAACTTAATATAAATAGGAATTACTGCGTACTATTTACTCAAGATAAAGTAGAAGAAATTCACTTTACACTAAAATGTTATTAACAAGCTACCATCAGCGCTTACATGATTTACATTATCTTTTAGAATAAAGAGCTCTTATTTCTCAATTTTATTCTCAGATCCCGTGGTTTTGAAACAAAACAACTTAAACATATTTGACGCACATAAATTACTTTTGTCCTTGTCAGTCATACATTTCTTTGAAGTCAGTTTCATTTTCCTCTCCGCCTGTCCACAAAGCTGAAATAAGAAAGCAGACAAAACATGAAACAATGAGGATGTGCCTAAATAAATAAATAAATGAATGGATGAATGTGGGAATGAGCAGAATGAGTGTGAGTGTGTGATCTAAGTAGACCGAACAATGCATAAGTGTGCAGGGGAGGAGGGAATGGGTGTAACGTAGGAGCCCAAAAATCCCCATGCATAGATAATAAATGCATCTACAAAACAGAGGGAGTGAAACAGCAAGACTGACAGATTAAAGAGAATGAATGGAAGGAAAGGTGATTCTCCCACAGGCTGCAGCTCAGCACATTCTCCTTCCCTGCAGTTCTCTTGTACGACAAGTCTGTATGTATAATTTATCATTGTTTAGCTGATTTGTTTGTGCTTGTGCAGGTGTATGTGACTTCATCTAATGAACAGTGGTATTAGACTGTACGAGATATCTTTATATGATACAAGGAGGTGGGGATGGATGGGCAGAAGATTTGATACCAACACAAATCAATTTCTTTTGGAGATTAATGAAATATTATTCAATTCAATGCAATTTTCTATTCACAGTCAAAGGTTCACACTCAGCATGTGATAAGACCAAAATGTCTGTCGCCTTCACAAATGTTTAAGTTAAGTATTTAGACATGTTAAATATTTAGAAAAAAATGCAACTTTGGATTATTGTTTAAAGGAAAATTGCTACTTTTGATCAGTCATGCAGGTTTATGAAATGTCTTATTTGCAAGCGATGATTTTTTGCATCCAAAGCCCCCAGTCAGTACCTTCATTTTGTGTCATAATCAGACATAAGGCCATTACAGATAAGTAACATGTTTTGTAGCCAGACTTCATAGCTGAAAAGAATGTAACACATGCCATCAATTTTAATGAAACGGTTTTCCCTGCATCTGTTAAGTTACTCCGTAAGTCCACAAGATGTGAATTTCATCATCTGCCTGAGTTGCTGAGTGTTGGCATGGAGCCCCCCGCTGATGTCTGCATGCTGCCAAAAGATTGTGTCATCGCAGCTTGTGTGCACGGCTCATTGGTAACATTTCCTGAGTACAGTTTATGCCTGGGACGTGGAAGAATACCTTACGTGGAGAATGTCTCATGGTTCGCTGCCTTATTACATATCAGAACTGCTGCACCATTTCTGCATCTTACAAGCAAAAAAGCGCAAACTAACAGTTAGTGTGCATTTCTTTTTTTTTGTTTTTCTTATGCTGAGTAATCCAAATAAGCTCCAGCTCTTTTTTTTTTTTTTTAAACTCTTATAAGATGTTGTTAGTGGAAGAATTGCTGTTGCTGAGAGACTTTACATTCACTTTTAATGCTCAGATATTTTCACTTGTCGCTTTGCGTCAAAGTCTTCAGTTAATCAGTGTGTTAATGGATTAATATGAGGTGCATGTCAAATTAACTGCGTGTTACATTTGGCTTTTATGTAACCATATGCTCAGGAGCAAATATTTAGTTTTTCCGCATTTGGTTAACACAGCTTCTACTGACAAGTCGTTCTGTGCGTTCACTTGTGTGTTTGTGTGTTGTGAGAAGAAAAACCAGGCCACATCCCCTGGGGAAAAAGACCTAGACTCATATCCAATGCTCTTTATGAAAGAAAGCTGTCACCCCGTCAGATCTCTCTCTCCTGCCTTCATCTCTCTCCTTTATATTCATCTGGCTCTGTCCTACAGCGTCTACTCTGTCTTCCAGCAGCCTCCCCTGAATTTCATCTGGCTCCAGTATCTTTCCTCAGACTCTATCAGGATTTCACTTTGAACTGGTTTTCCCCTCGCTCTGGCCATGTCCAGGGCACCCATGATTAAACTGAAATTCTAGCTTTACAGTTGAAAATACCCAAGTAAAAAGAGTTTACTTGGTACGTCCTCTGCAGTTTTGCTAAGACAAATGAACAAGTTCATAAAATAAGGTTATATCCTGTGAACATTTCAAAATGTCATTTTTATTCTTTGTTCATTAACCCCCTCCCACACACACAGACACACACACACACGCACACATCTGTGACACAATCTTAAATTAAACCACTTTTCTTTTTTCTGCAGCACTTTGAACAAAATGTCTTTTTTTTTTCTATCAGCATTTCCATCTTCACTCCCTCTGCCCTTGACCCTGGCTATTGGTGATGGGGTGTTGGTGGCTGGTCATTGGTGTGGCGCCAGATAGGAAGCAACTGACCACTCGTGCAGGAAGTTGGACAATAAAGAACACACTGAATCTCAGACAAGAAGAGTGTGACTGTATGTATTCATTGTATGTGTCAGTACGTGTGTGTCTCACAGCAAACCATTGTTTTCTGTGTCGCCATTTAACGATGGACAGTGGGGGTTTTCTGTTCAGTTAATAAATGAATGTTTGAAACACACTAAGAGTAGAAAACGAATGGTTGATACAATTCCTTTAAGTGAATGACATCCATCATGAGTACATAATTTTAAACTGTTTGGGATAAAATCATCCGTCCATCCATCCATCCATCCATCCATCTATCTATCTATCTATCTATCTATCTATCTATCTATCTATCTATCTATCTATCTATCTATCTATCTATCTATCTATCTATCTATCTATCTATCTATCTATCTATCTATCTATCTATCTATCTATCTATCTATCTATCTATCTATCTATCTATCTATCTATCTATCTATCTATCTATCTATCTATCTATCTATCTATCTATCTATCTATCTATCTATCTATCTATCTATCCATCCATCCATCCATCCATCCATCCATCCATCCATCCATCCATCCATCCATCCATCCATCCACATCCTTTTATCCACCGCAGTAGTAGCCTAAGCAAAGAGGCCCAGATCTCCCTCTCCCCTATGACCTTCAGCTGTCCTAGGGGAATACCGAGGAGTTCCCAAGCCAGCCAAGAGTTCACTGTGTCCTGGGTCTACTCTGGGGTCCTCGTCCATTTGGATATCCCCGCAACACCTCCATAGTATGGCATCCATGGGACAACTTGATTAGATGCTCAAACCATCTCAACTGGATTCTATCGATGTATAGTAGCAGCTACTCTCAGTCTCTCGTGTATGGTAGAGCTTCTAACCAAATC
Organism: Xenentodon cancila; assembly: GCA_014839995.1. Classification (NCBI taxonomy): domain Eukaryota; kingdom Metazoa; phylum Chordata; class Actinopteri; order Beloniformes; family Belonidae; genus Xenentodon; species Xenentodon cancila. The sequence continues at coordinate 9,718,593 of CM026209.1, forward strand.
TCTGAGAGAGAATCCAGTAACTTTGTGAAGGAAACTTGTTTTAGCCGCTTGCATCCAGGATCTCATTCTTCTCAACATTTGTGACCATATGTGACAGTAGAAATGTAGATTGACTGGTAAACAGTGACCCTTCCCATTTATTTGTCTTAGTTTTCTCTTCACCACAACAAACCAGAAATAGAGTCCACGTTACTGCAGATGCTGAACAAATCTGCTTGTTAATCTCCTGCTCCATTCTTTCCTCACTCTTGACAAAAAGACTCCAAGATATATCAACTCCTCCATTGAAGATGATGCCTTACTCTAGACCTTGAGAGGGCATCCAATCCTTTTCTTATTAAGAACCATGGTCTCAAAGAAGGTGTTGATTCGCTCTCAGCTGCAAGGTGGCCGAGTGAAAGCTGAAGATAACATCTTGATCACATCTTGTTGAAGCCATAAGGACCACAGCTCCAAAAAGCAGAAATGGACTCCTGAGGCCACCAAATCAGACCTCCTCTGCTCCGTGACTTCGCCTACAGTTTCTGTCCATGAAGTTCTTACAAGCTTTTCAGTCCTTATACAAAGTGAGTTTGGACTCCCCTACATGGTGCAAAGCATAAACATAATGATTTCATACTATAAGCACAGATCACACTGAGGGGAAGTGATTGGTATGCCACAAGCTGCCTGAGGGACAAAAGACAGAAACAAAGCATGTCTGTAAATAGTGTTGCTGTATGTCTGTGCACTGCCTGTGGCTCCTGCACGCTTCCTTATCTCGGAGCCATTGGCTTGATCGCTGCTCTGAAGTCAACGCTTCCCATTGTTCCTAGAAAGAGTGGAATTCCACAGCTGGTACAATGGGGCTGACAGGGCAGAGTCTGGGCTAAGGAAAGCTTTGACATGGACATATATGGAAGGCAAAGTGACAATGATACTGGAGTATTCAATATGCTGTTTTAAACAAACTGAGTTAACTTGAGCCCAGGTGTGCTGCGATAATGATGTCATTCAGAACTACACAATAGCAAGTCTGTGCTTTGGACAGTCACTGAGAGTCGACAAAAACAGTAAATGATACCTAAGTATTTAGTGGCACATTAGTCATGACTGACCCTAGCCTGTTATTTAGCTGGTTCAGAGTTAATGGGCAACTTTTGAAGAAAAAGCTTATTTTTATCTACTCAAAAATATTTATTGACTAAGACTATGATTACTTTTCATCGTGTAAAAGTTACCCTTTTTAAAAAAAATGGATTATTAACAAATGATTATTTTCTTAAACACTGTTGTCCACCTGCAGCACCAATCCCTCTCTCACCTAGAGCAGGTAGGAAACACTGTGAGGGTAATGTTTTTTGACTTTTCCAGCGCTTTCAACACCACCCAGCCTGCATTACTCAGAAGGAAGCTGGAGGGAGTCGGAGTGGACGAGCAGCTGACTGCATGGACCAACGACTACCTGACCAACAGACCACAGTATGCCAGGGTCCATGACTGTGTGTCTGATGTGGTAGTGTGCAGCACGGGGGCGCCGCAAGGCACCGTTCTCTCACCCTTCCTGTTTAGCCTGTACACATCAGACTTCAGGTACAACTCGAACCATTGCCACTTCCAGAAGTTATCAGATGATACAGTCATCATCAGATGTGTATCAGACAGGAACGAGCAGGAATACAAACGGGTCATCAGTAATTTTGTCAGCTGGTGTGAGACTAATGCTCTGTGAATTAATGCCAGCAAGTCAAAGGAGATGGTTATAGACTTTAGGAAGAAATCACCCCCTACCACACTGGTAAACTCTTACCAGTACCTGGATGTTCACCTCAACAATAAACTGGACTGGACTGGACCACAAACGCACAGACGTCCTGTACAAGTAGGGCCAGAGTCGACTCCACCTTCTGAGGAGACGTTTTTAAAATAGTTTAACAATAAAATAAAGCACTTGTATTGTTTTTTGTTTTTTTTTAAGTTAACAGGTTATTTCATCCAAGGAAAGTATTGAAAGAAAAACTAAATATAACAGATGGACTATAAAGATACAGGAAAGGGAAGTACAAAATCAATGACACACAAAAACTGACTATTTATATTTGTGATTACTGCTAAGCCTCGTTATTGGCTCCTTGGGTACTTTCCTGTGTTTTTCTGCATGTAGACACAGTAATTCTGGACCCCCCCCCCCTGGGGTAAAAATTACCAGAGGAGCTGAAAAACCCGATAATGAATCTTCAAAAAGAGTGAGAGGATGCAAGAAGATAATTAACCAGCTAAAACTTTGTGGAAACACAATTGCAGAAGAAATTTTAGGAGGTATGAAATGAACCATAGCGCCACTAATTAGAGCTGCAGTGGTTGTCCTACAAGCAAGAGCTTCAAGCAAGAGCTTCAGAGTTGGCCCAGAAACTTTCAGTGTGAATCCCAGTCTATGTGGCATCTCAGATACTTTTATGAATACGTATTAAATCGTCTTCTCTACATAATGTCAAAAGCAAAGCCATCACTTAATTTTGTTGAAAACTTCATGATTGAAATTTATATTTAAAAAAACACACACACACACAAAGTAAAATGAGGCATGATGAATCGTGAATCTAGTGCAAGTTAATACAAATACAAAGTTATTGGCATCAAATGCAGCAAGTTTCACCTGAACCTGGTCAGAAAAGCCACATGGACGTAGGTCTAATAATAAAACAGAGGGGTTGGAGCGTGATATGGTGCAGCGTGAGTGTAAAAAAAAAAAAAAAAATATTGGGGACACGACATGAATGCATGTGGATGCATTAAAAGATTTGCTGACAAGTTGACTGCTGTTTGCAGATATTTCAAAAGTATTTTCATTATGATACCCCCCCCCCCCCCCAACTACCACCACCACCTCTTGACTAGATTCCAAAAAAATAAAGAGAGCTAATGCATTTAGAGAGAAAATCAATATATTTAAGGATGTACCATTGTTAAGAATAGCAGAAGGTACCTGTACATTTAAAATAATACAAGTTAATTATATGACATTCTGTTGCAATAGCACAATATTTACTCACTTCTAGGTTTAAAAATCCTTCCCTATTACCTGATATAACACGACGTGATCACAAAAACTTGAGTTTCCATGTGCAATCAATAGGTGTGTGTATTTGGCTTTATTCCTGCCTTTGTGTTTTCAGGCAGAATACGTATCTGGATGAAAAGATAGGATAAGTTGCCCTTTGACGCGTGTCCTTGGAGATGCAGGTTGCAGGTGCTAGTGTGTGTTTGTGTGCGCGACCAGGTAACACGTCCCCGACTCTGCCAGCTCACACCTGTCAATCATTCAACTGAACATTGCATTAATGAAAAGGTCACAAGGTATCTGCTATACACAGTCTAGACTGAGAGATGGTCGAATGTCTCGGTTATTAACACAAAGAAAAACATATAGACAAAGAGGGTGGAAGGATCTCATAAACGGCTCCTTCAGAGAGCTAAAAAGAAACATATTGCACCCAGCTTCATGACTGTGTCTAATTAGTAAGTATTGTTTTTGCTCATCACATGCATACATGTGGTCACGAGCCAGCGTGCCGCTTTTAGAGGCATGTGTCTGATCAGCATTCTTAAGTTTTAAAACCGATTGGTTTTTTTTTCAGTACCGCCCCAACCCGCCCCGCAGCGTACCCTCCAGCATCGCGGTAAATCACTGATCAGGTATGTAGCACCATCCATCGACAGCCAGAATAACTTTTCCTTTTGCTTCTGAGAGATTTCACTTTCAAAAGCAAGCAGACAAGGTAAACAGGTAAAGCAGACGAGTCACGCGGCTGAGTGAAAGAACAGTCAAATGTGGTGTATATGGTGCAGAGGGCCTGCATCATGCCAGTCTAAAAATCCATAACCACATCTTTGCCACTGTGTGGGCGATGAATTTGTGCACAAATACATATGTAAAATATGCTGTACTTCACAATGTCAGGAGGCTGCCTTTCCTCAACATTTTGGTGTGTTTTTATTTAATCAAAAGAAATCTACATCTCAATGCTCACCCACTTGCAATCTGTGATTTTCAACACCTGTGTCAGATCTGAAACTAGTAAATAACATTGCATTAAAAAAGATTATGGCTGTATTTATTGTGGCATTTCAATGCACAAAACAGTCCATTTTCAGCATGCTGAGATCTCTGTGTTCTGAAGCGTGTTTGGTTTTTTTTTAATTTTGGCTCTTTATGGTGTCAGAGAAAGCAAACGTCCTTCTGTAGTTAAAGGCAAAGTACACATCCACAAGCAAGAGCTCCAGTGATCATTTCAAAAATAGAAGTTTCTGACTGTGTAGCACATATCAAGTATGTTTTCCATCCTGGTTGGATGTTCTTTTTACTAAATATTTTCATTTTGTTTCCTAGAGGTCTCTAAAGATAAGTGGTTTAAGATGGAAATTAGGTTAAGACTGGCTCAGCACCATGTTTGTTTCTATTCGGATAGGGCACCACCAAACATTTGCACTTCTTAGTTATGCAACCATGTTCTTTTAACTGCTTTTGTACTCTTACTTTGTTTATTTCTTATTTTTTTATTATTAATTATTTTGAATCTAAAGACACTAAATCTTATACGGCATCATGTATTTTATCGCAGGTTGTATTTACCTCATGTTAACACCTGATATGGACAAACGATATTTTTTAATTACTTATTATGTTCAACCTTAGAAGTAAAAATAGAGGTACTTTCTTGTTCTGCATCGTCAACCTGCAGGTGAATTAGGTGACTCAGCCTTCTCTTAGCTGAGTGCAAAAGCTGACATGCTGGCATTTCCAAAGCAGGATCCAATTCCTCCACAATCCTTGACTTTGAAACCTGGATGTAAAACCTGGACTTTGATATCAAGGGACCCCCGTGCTTTGACATTCAACAGGTGCAATGCATGTGCTTCATTGCAAAAAGTCACACTTGGATGCAAAATAAAAGACAGGAGAAATGACTTAGGTTCTGTATGAGGTAACATCTTATCAAAGACCATGTAACACAAATTAAAACATTGCAGAAGCCCTTCCCCTCCCCCTTATTCTCTGTGCAGTATGCTGCATATGCCACAAGATATATCACATATCTAATCGGGCTCCACATCCAGTCATCAGATGGTGAACCTCAGGTGTGTGAGCATCATGTGACTCAAGCTTTCACACCTCCCATCTGAGACATCTGCCCAAACCAGTGTGTGTCATTTAGGTACAAACATAAGAAAGCATGACCGCTGTGACAACCCTGAAGGGGAGAATAAACATGGGCTGAGGTTGTTTCTCAGCTGATGTTTAGCTGTGCCAGCTTTGCATCACATTTGCTCATACTCACTACCTTGATTTAGCTCTGTGACTGTCTTTGCATCATCTTTTGTTCCCCCTATCCCGCATTCTCACTTTAGAAACAGACGGGATGAAGCAGACTACGTGGAAAAGGCTAATAAGCCCTTCATAGACCTGAATGAGGGTCTGCCCGTCAGCTGCAGCCAGGAAATCTGCTGGTGTACTTTATTCACTGTGACCATGGTAATTCCACCATGCCAAGGCCAAGAAACTTGAGTCTGATGGCCCACCCTGTCTCAGTCCCCTTGATGGTGAGAGGCTATTGCACAGACCCAGGTCAAATACAAAGGGGTGGTTGTGGTCTGTAGCATATTGTCCTAAAACACGTTGTATATGCAGCAATAATGTAAAGATGATGGGTTTTGAAGCAGGTGGTTCTGAATGATCACAAAAACTCTTTGCACTGACTTTATGCTCAGTGTTGAGCTGAACAAAAAAACCTACCTTCAGAACAGGCTTGTAGAAAGGTTGGACAGAAATGCTTGACATCCAATTAAATTCAATTTAATGTTATTTATATAGTGTTCATTAACACAAGATGTCTCTAGGCGCTTTTCAGAGACCCAGAACATGACTCCTGAGCAATTATTACATAAACAATGGCAGGTAAAAACTCCCCTAGTGGGAGAAAAACATTAAGCCAAACAGTGGAAAGAAAAACTCCCCTTAAAGAGGGAAGAAATCTTGAGTAGGACCTGGATCATAAGGGGGGACCCTCCTGCTGAAGGCCAGTCGGGTAGAGCAGGAAGAGAGAATGAAGACCAGAGAGGGGAGAGACACAGACACACTGTCAAAGGTACAAAAGACAGGATGTCAGCAGGTATCCAACAGAGACATCCATACAGACAGGTGGAGGTAAACACTGGGATGGTCAGAGGGTGGGACTGCAGGGCAGCATGCAGCTGCTGAGGATCTGGTCTGCAAACATGTACGGAAGAGAAAAAGAGGGGACAGACCAGCACAACAAGCTACAAGAACAATGCAGCACAATTAGACTTATGAGATACTTCTAATTTATAACTGAGTATTGAGCAGGAGAAAGGAAAGAGAAACAGAGGAGGTGAAGGGCACCAGTCAGTGGATCATGTTGGGGTCCCCCTGCAGCAGGTCTACAGCAGCAGATCCAGGATGAAGCTGTGTTGAAGACCAGCTGCTCTGGTCTGGTCCTGCAGCTGCAGCTGTGACTACTGGCCCTAACACACTCAAGTACTAACTATACTTAACAGAAATGTTTTAAGTTTGGTTTTAAAGGTGGAGGTGGTATCAGCCTCCTTCACCCAAACTGGAAGTTGGATCCAAAGTGATGGTTCCTGATACCAGACAGCCCGTCCTCCAGATCTGCATCTGGATCTTCTAGGAACTACGAGTAAACCTGCACTCTGAGAACAGAGAACTCTATTAGGAACATATGGAACTATCAGGTCTTGCAAATATCGTGGCCATTTTGGACTTTATATACAAGTAATAACATTTTGAATTGGATTTTGAGTTTACAGGGAGCCAATGGAGGGAAGCGAACACAGGAGAGACTGCACTCTCTTGCTGATTCCTGTCAGCATTCGCGCTGCTGCAAATCAGAACACATCAGCCGTCACCTTCTGCTTGAGATTTCCAAGTCACAAACAGGTTGTCCCCACGGCTTGACTCTGAGAGTCTTTTATGTGGCAAACACAAAACGAAAAGGGTGTATCGCCTGATGCATTGTTTGGGTGTTAAGGAATCTAACAGATACAATAGGTAGTCAATAGCGTGTGCAGAATGTACCAAGTAATTCTGATTCCTCATAGTCCACATTCTGACAAACCTTAGGGTGAGGCAAATCCCACACCCGGCACTTTAAATTCGGAGAACAGCAGTGAAATGGAAATAAGGGAGAAAATTGAGGGTACAAACTTAAGAATGTGAGAATATGCCTGAATTAGGTGACAGAGGCAGTTTTTTACTGCACATTCTCAGGATTTAAACCGCAGCGGCTGATTCTGCACCCTTTTCAACTACAAATGCCAAGGTTCAGTGCAACATGGGCTGACATTTCATTTAAAGATTTGTTTGAAAGCTTGTGACGTTTTTTTGAAAGTGTAGATAGCGATAGACATGTGGGCATAGAAAGCAGGAATGACCTGCAGCAACAAGCTGCAGGCTGCGACTCAAACTTGAGACGACTTCAACAAGGACCTTTAGCCTTCCTGGGCGGGGGGTTCGCCCCATGGGCTCACATTATGGTGGCTGCTTTTGATTGGTTGTTCAGTCTGACTCTGCACCGCCTCTCATCTGCTAGACAAATACGGTTTGATAATAAAGTGACAAGGCTGCTGATTCAACTTAACATATACCAGGGGTGTTGTTTAATAGCGATGATATCATACGTGTAAGTAGGTTTTGGTAATTGATTAAAGAAAATTAAATCTAAAGGAAATTAAGAGTGTTCTGAAACCCCCAGACCTTGTCATTTATGCCCCCATATCTCAAAATCTTTCTTTCCCTCCTGGCTTGAGCAGTCCAGTGTATGAACAACGGTCAGACCTTGGCATTAACACCATCTGGACTTCCTCCGCACATTTATTTATTTATTTATACCTCCAAATTACAAATTCTGTCAAATGTTCTCTATCCTGCCTGGACCAGCCCCCTGTCCAACATGGTTTTTACAAGTACCTGATTAATAGTCCCACTCCCAAACTCCTAGTCAGCCAGTTTACTACACTTTTTACACAAGCAGCGTCTTCACGTCACATCTGGGATGCCTGGATAAGGACATTGCAGTAGAGATTTCAGTCGATTGATGGGCTAAAGGGGTTGGAGAAAATTAAAGAATGCTCCATCAGTGCTTGGCTACAACTTATACAATTAAACATCATCTGCATTTCTTCAAAATAAAGCTAAATAGATTGTTTTTCCTTCTGCATCTCAATTATCTGATAAATGCAAAATAAAAGAAGAAACGCTTGGCCACCAGTTCTGGGCCCGCCCTACACTCAGGAGCTTCTGAGATGATATCGTCAATATATTCAATTTATTAAATGACATAAAATTAATTCCAGATGCTGCTCTCGCAGTGCTGGGCTGTTCCACTCTCTCACTGCCACTTCCACATCCTCTGCAGAAAGCAGAGGATCAGTCACCCTGTTGTTCCTGTTTTATACATGCTTTATAACTGAAAAACCTCAAAATAAAGAGTAAAAAAAGAAAAAAAAAAGAAGTTGGAAAGTTATTTGGGTTTCTTTCCCTTTTTAAAATGTATTATTCTAGAAAGAAGAAGTCACCGTGAGCAAAAACCACTGCAAAGCTGGACCATGATGCGTCTGCTCCCTGTGGCACTGAGGCGTAACATTAGAAAAACACAGAACAGCGGTCGAAAAGAAAAGAACGCCGCAAACCAAGACACAATACAATCCCTTAACCAGGACACTGAATTGTCAACAAGTCTAGAGAAGAAATATATAGAGGAGCAAGTATAAAGGAGGAGTTGGCGTCACGACAGCAGTCTGGTGTGTGTGTTGTTTTGCTTAAAGTCTCGCTGCCTTCACTGATGTTCTGAAAATCAAAGCCACATAAAACAACCGAACGTGTAAACCTGTACGTGTAAAAGCTCACAAGTGCAAGGCACACACACATATACAGTTAACCATATTCAAACCTTTGTGACCTCAGTCCAAGTGACACGACAGGTCTCCAGACCTCCAGCAAACACCAAGACAAACTTTACGAGGGTCACGCTCAGTGAAATCTTATGAAAATGAGTCCTGAGTTCGACAGTTTCCCTCGCAGAGCGCTGCAGTTGCTGCTCGTGTTTTAGCTGACTGAGCTGAGCGATGATTGTCGCTTAGTGAACAAATCTAATTGGCTCTCGTTTCTCCTGCTCTGTCTCCTTAACTCGGCACTGCAGAGACGTCTGTCCCGCTGGGGTTTTGCACACAGACACACACGTGGCAGCGTAACAAACACAATAACGCACGAACCAATCACGATCACCTGCGCGTGCAGATAGCTACATGGCCCAGAAGATTTAACACAATTTTTACCTACTCCCACACACTTTTCCTTCTCCACCTCAGTCTGTCTCTCTCTCTCACACACACACACAGACACCCCTGCACATACAGTGTGTGTGTGTGTGTGTGTGTGTGTGTGTGTGAGGAGCTCATTAGACAATGATAGATTCAGTAAGCTTGAGTTTAGGCCCTGAGAGAGCCCTGAGGTAAATTATGCATGAAATAAAAAAGTATGAAAGAAAGTGAAACTTATAAACACACAAATCACACACAAATGGTGCTCATCCTCCTTTTTATTACCTAGAAATGCACGTCAAGGTGATTAGTAGCTGTTTATTTGCTTCACACAAAAAGTCAGCACTGAGTTGCAAGTGGTAGTTCCTTGCTCATTCCCGTACCCTTGTACATTTTTCACATGCAGCCTGCATCTTTCTTCAGTTTCCTGTGTCATTCCGACTCCGTTGCTTCCTGAAGTTTTTCACACCTAACAAGCACAATCTGCTTGTGTATGCATGTTATCTGCAGTGCAACTACTTGCAGCCCAAACACTTCTGCACAGAAACACAGACGTTTTTCTCCCAGCCAGTCACATTTGAAGAAATGGGGTGCTTTCAAATGAATGTATGCGAGGCATGATTGCTATTTTGAGGGTGCAGCAGAACTTGCCACTGGTGTAGAAGCGATGCTATTCTCAGAATAGAGGCGCTCGGTGCTGCAGAGCAGGAATATGGTTAATTTATGAAAGCGGCTCAGCGTTGAGAGCGTCTCCTTTAAAGTGGAAGACGGAGAGAAGTGGGTGCATGCATGTCACAGACAACAGAGCAAAGTGCGTGCTGTCGGGGTCACGTGGTCCGGGCTCCGTTCCCATCGATGAGCTCAGCATCAGTGGTCAGTCTGTCCGTGCCCAGAAAAAGACTCAGTGAGGCAGCAGTCCGTGACCGTGTCTTTCTGAGCAGATGAGCGGAACGGAGGGGGAGAGCGAGGGATCATCTGCGTTTGATGTATTGGAGTTGGCTCAGTGGGCCAAGACAAAAACGGAGAAATAGGGGGAAAGGACTAATGAAATACCTTTAGTTGTATCTCATCTTTTAATGTTGATTTTCTGAAGACAGTACAGGCATATGGACTCTTTTTTTAGGCTTGTGGAACAAGAATAGATACAAGAATAGTTTGCAGTCGTGGCTGAATTTTGTCTGGCGACCACCTCTCTGCAGGTCTCAAATGTAAACAGAACAGAGGACACACAGAGAACCTTCATGTTACAACGTCTCTGTTTGAAGCGTTACTGGAAAGATATCACAGACTTGAATCAAGAAAAGGCTTATTTTCCCACCATAAGGGCGGAAAAGGATTAGCATAGTTTTTTTTTTTTTTTTTAACCAGGTTTTGTTCATTGTATGCTCAACAACATATACCCAGTGGACCTTATTAGCGCTCTCAGATTGGAAGTCTATATCAACCCTAACTATCATAAGAGCTTAAAATGAGCCTGAACTGGCTTTCTGTTGAAAGTTACTGGTCTCAGATGCCCCATATGATTATGTGGGCAAATATTGAAAATGTAGGAGAATCACAGATCTCATATCTGTCACACGTGGGAGCTTTTACACCCTTTTACATGTTTTGTTTATTTATTTATTTATTTTTACAATAGATATTTTACTGCAGTACCATAACTTTAGGGAAAATAAATGATTTACTGATTTTTTTCAGTCATTTTGGTAACTCTTTGTACCGTACCATTACGGAAATCTTGCCATTAATTATTTAGAGGCTGCATTTGAATTTACAAGAGCAGCATAGGGTCTTTCTGGAGATCACAGAGGTATGTGCCATTAAGCTATACATCACAGAGTGAATCTGTTGCAGTTATGTAAGACTGTTGCTGCTGTCAAACTCTGTAAAAGCACCCTGGAGCCCATACAGCTCCATGAAGAGATGTTTTGGCCAACTAGGTTTTTGTCTTTTTTCCCCTGACTGCATTCAGTGAAGCGTGCTACTCGTGCTTTAATGCTGAAATCAAAGTAGGACGTTTTCTTCCTTTATTTTATTGACTGGATCCAGTGATGCAAGTATTAAAATCCCCTTTTGACTTTTGAGTCATACACGTCCCCTAGCAGAGTTAATTTGTCCCGTCCTTCAGGTGACCCGGTGTTTTATTGACACATCCGTCCACCCTCACTTCCCTATATAGACTTAAAAATGCACTTTAAGAAAAACAAAAAACTATATCTTGTTGGTCTTATTTTATCGGGGAACATTCAACTGTATAGGTCTGTATACAGTTGAATGTAAAGGCTAGAGGACAATATAAAATTGAAGGATGTTTTACAGGAACTTGTATTTTACAGGAATCTTCACTAAGGGAAGAGATGGTGGTAAAACAACTCCTCAGCTGGAAAAAGAACTGCAGCTGCATCCACGGCTTATTCCACTGTTTTGTTTCATTACTGCTGAGTCACTGGTGATTGGGCATCTGACTGATCCTGACTGGAGGAATACTGCACAGTCACCGTTTCTCTCCAAGGAGGCTGATGTCTCTCTTCATGAGGTTGAGGAAAACGGACTCGTATGCTGAGTGATTTATTTAGCTTCTGTTGCATATCCTTCACATACCACAGATCACCTTTTAATTTCAACTGAGCGTAGATGCTGTTGACCCCCAGTGAAACATAAACTTACCTTTTTTTTTTGTTTGTTTTTGATTGTTTTGATCTATACAGCAACATCCGTTGTGATTGTATTACCATTACCATTGTATACGCCCTTTTATAACAGAAAAAAAGTTCTATCACATATTGGTTCCTTTTATTTTCAACATGCAGTATAGCTCTGTTAATGATCCTTGTTCGATATGCCATGAGACCGAAACTCAAAGGAGGGTTTCTATTAGAGGGGATCCTTGGTAAAAATCTAGGGCAACAGAGTCAAGTTCCTCCTCTGTCCTTTCAGCTGTTGGCATCCGTTACAGTGAAGGACCCAGTAGGATCTACTGATTTAGCAAACTACTACTCCAAGTTTCCTAGTTCTGGTCCTCAAGGGCCCAGCCTTGCATTAACAGACTTGTTACTGTCTTAATTATATTTTCCTTAACCTAACCCTGCTGTTTTGTTATGTAAACCAAACCTTATAGCAACCATAAACAAAGAAGAACACTTTGAAAGTGCATCTTCCATCATTACTATCATTTAAAATTTTAACAAAACTGATCCAGCTCTCGACTTTATGAAGTCAGGCTAATGCTGTGAAGATTTTGGAAAGATAAAGGCAAAAAGATTTCTATACTTCATTTGATGAAAAATGGGCAATGCATGATCGGGAGTCTCTGACGGAGTTCAACTCTGTAGCAAGTGAGAAGCAGCAAAAGACAGTTTTGTTCGATACTGATGCCTATAAATATGGAATACTGAAACATTCTTATTTTTATTTATTTTGTTTCTAGATTAATTTCATAAGAAAATGTAATATATAATGGAAACACAACTAATGTTGCCCATGAAGTTGGGAAATATTATTATTAACTTAATGGGCAACATTAGTCTCATTTCCACTACACTTTTGTACAAAAGAAAATTGAATCTCTGAATTTCACATTCATCTCTGCCAGAGACGTAGAAATACACAAACAAGCGTTTCCTTTACACTTTTGCCAAAAAGTGGGTTGTGGAATCACCTGGAAAAACCACTTCCTTGAAGGTTTTTGTGATATTTGGGATTTTTTTCGAATCTAGCCGTTTCCATTGCAGGATTTCTTTTTCAGTATTTGGATTTTGCACAAATCTAGGGGTAATGGAAATGTGACTAGTGTATGTGTATATGTAAAAAAAAAAAAATAAAAAGTAATTTTTGCTTCCCAGGAGCAGCATGAGACAACTCACTCTGACCCAGAAAACACCCCAACCCAAGATTCAAACCAAGAACCTTTATTCTGAGAGACAGCAGAAGGATGCGGGTTTAAACACAATAACGTTGTGATGTGAAAATCGGGTGAAAAATATGTTAACATACCTACTTCTTCATTTTATAGCATTTATTTTTGGTGCACCCACTTTATATAATGAAAACTCTGCATGGTACAAAAATGAAAACTAGATTTCCACAAATGTTGTTTTCTTGCTGTTATACCGTCCTGTATATGCTGTCAGTGCACATTCTTCCCATCTATTCTTCCTATTCCCATTCTTCCCATCTATTCTTCCTATTCCCATTCTTCCCATCCTTGTACAATACATTTATTTTATTTTATGGTGATTTTGGTACATGATTTTATCTGTATGGTAACCTTAAGTGTCAGAAACGCACCTATAAATAAAATGTATTATTATCATTGTTTTATTGTTGTTCCCCTTTTGTATCAATCCCTCAGTTTTTTTTTCACACCGTTTAAACTTCTGCTGTTTCGTTTAAATTTGGCAACACTTTTTCCTGGTTAATGGTATTACATGTTATTGTTTATGTTTGGGAATTGCAGCTGGGAAGTGATCCCAGTGTTCTGTTTTGTTTTTCTTTTGCCACCCACAATGCAACTGTGACAACACCACACACAATTTTCTGCCCTCACAGCACCTATAGACCTTTTTCACAAGAAGAAAATCAGTTGAATTAACTATTATGAAGTGAAAACATGACCAATAAAGCAGAAACCAAGCTTTGTTCCAATATTTTAGATTCAACCTCAACAATCACATTAACAATGACAATGTTGTCCTATGTTTCACTTCTTATGTTTTTCAGGGAATATAGCCAACTCAAAGTACTAGTACAACTATGAACCAATGGATTCATTAAAGAGCATGACGCAGCTTTGTTATATAGTGTCAGTGCAGGAAATCAGACTGCCGCTGTGTTATAGGGACACATACCCAGACACGATGAGATGCATGTTGTGTGTATATGGTTGAAATCTGTGGTCTGCTCTGTGGTGTGGGGGAGTGGTTGAATTGCTGGGTGTCATCATCCTCTTCAGTCATCTATCGGACAGTTTTGGAAAAGAGAAAGAAAATGTGGGAGGGATGAGCTAAAGAAGACTGAAGGGAGAGAGAAATTGGGAGGAGCTACCATCGACTGCAGCAGGAGAATGAGTGAGCAGCGGAAAAGGGGGAGGGCAAAGTGAAGGTGAGGAGCAGTGACGACGCGGGATGGAAGGAGAGAGAAAAAGAATGGGAGGGGAGGTGGCAGCTGCTCACTGCAGAAGCTTTCATTGATAAAGTAGCGGTGGTGTGAGCCAGAGGACTGCAACTGGACACATCACCCACACCTCACCCTGCACCCCCACTCACACGGCCTGAGTCTTCCTCAGAGCTTTCGGACACAGAGCACCTTAAGGAGTTGCACTCACACGCTTGACTCACACAGAGGCTTCAAAGACTCTCCTTTTCTCCCCATCCTGGCTTTTAAAAATTAACTCTTAGTTAATAGAGGATTCAACAGTAACAGGGGAGCAGGACTTGGTGCATCTGATCTGGGACCAGACTTTGGGGGAGACTTCTTTTTTAAGGCTGCAGCGGCTTCCCTGGAACCAGCCAAGGCAACAGCACAAAGGTACAAGAAGGATGGAGGCATGTGGGCATACTGTGCATGCACTTGACCTAAACTGATACTCTGAGCATGGAAATATCTGTCCCTCACGCTTGCATGGCTGAACTTCTCAAACAACAATGATGAGATGCTCTGAAAGCTCTGTGAGACTCCTGTAAACAAAGCAGCGTCATCTTAAAAGCAACAGGAGTCTTCCTCCTCCTCCTTCCTGGTCTTCTTCTGTGCATGTCTCACTTTTCCCTGTTACTTCCCATCTACCTCTTCTCCTTAATCTCTGCTCAGCCACACTTGTATTCCAGTAATCCCACTTTAATTCCCGCATCCAGCCTCTCTCGCACTCATTTTGGTCCATATGCCTCCTTCCACCTCCTCTTGCTCTCACTCTCCTGTATCTTCTTTTTACCCACGCAGAAGCATCTCTCCCATCTTCTGTCCTGCGCTCGTCTCCTCATCTCCTCCCCTCATGCCTTAAACAACTCTTTGGCCCTTTGTTTTTGCTCCTTGCCCAGCCTGTCCGTCATCCTGGGATCCACAGAGGCAAGCGGAGTGCCGGTGTCGGCCATGAAGCTGGTGAACGGCGGGGGAGCAGGCAGCGGTGGAGGTGGAGGAGGAGGAGGGGGTGAGAAAACTGCCTTCTCCTTTAAGAAGTGCTCTGCCTTCCAGTTTGTCAAGAGAAAGGTGAGTTTGGGTGACACACTCACGCACACCCATGCACATTTTGGGTGGGATGCAGCTTTGAGCGTTTGCCTACACGTGCACCCACGCATGCTGAGGGAAAGCTGTTGTCACTGGACTGTTCCCATCCTCTCTGTTTGTGTGAGTGTGTGACAGAGATGATGTCACAGTGAGAGTATGCCACTCTAATAAGGCGAAAGATTTACACTCCCTACAGTGTTTGATGGTGCATCTCTTTTGCCTGTGTGTGTGTGCTCCAGAAGACTGTTGCCTTAACAAGTGTGGAAATCATGACGTCACTGTGCACAGATGAGGTCCGGTAGTTGGATTCTGTCAGCAGGTCCTGCATTATGCTGCAGTGTTTCCACGAGGATCATTTCCAGTGTAACGCCAATGGTTTGTCGGAAATGTTTCCCTGTGATTAGTAGGAATTAATGGACTTTAAAACTGCAACTGTAAGGTGAATGCTTTCTAATGAGGCATACTTGATTAGAGGATCTTTTAAATCATTTTAAAGAATTTAACATATTCTTCAATAGTACATTTGTTTTTTGCTCTTCTAGTTTAGTCAGTGGAACATTATTTTTTTTTTCTATCTAAACTAAAGAGTGTTATTTACGTCCTGCCTTGTGTGATGATTGGTTTTTTTGTCCCATGGACCATACAGAGCTTCATTTGACTGACAGGGTGTTGAATATTTGGAGTGACTTATTAATTGGCTACACACTGTAAGCAGTATTTTCTTCCACATTGCCTTCAGAGTTTCACAGCACATTCTCACTCCAAAATCGTGACACACTGAAGCTAAATCAAAAGCCTGAATCGTTGCCAGCTTTCTACAGGGTACCCCTTTGCATCACTCTCCAACAGAAGGGAAGCCGCTCCAGGGCTGCATATTGCCAGTAATAGCTTACTTCTCCGGTGGTAAAAGACACATCAGCTATGCCAAAAGGTGACAGCAATAAAAAAAAAAAAAAAATTAAAAAACACAACAGTTAAACATGGATGGGAGGAGGTGGATAAACATTTAATTCCCAAACTTACGTTGGACTCCAACTAAAGATGCTTTTTCTGTCTTTATTTATCCTTTTTACTTCTTTTAGGTCAGACAATGAAAGAAACACAAGGGATTAAACAGATTCAAATATTACATAATAAACGTTTGCAGACATTCTCCACATTGCCATAGAGTTGCCATGCAGGTGTCTCCGGAGTTTACTTGTTCGTAACCAGCTTGTACAAAAGCTGCACATACAAAAGTTATGCCTTGGAAGTCCGTATGTGATAACTTGGATGGGAAAATGTGTTGGGGTGATACTATTTTTAAAATAAACCAGAACCTTAACCGCCAAGTTAGTCGTTTTCACATTCTCAAGCTTTTATTATGATTTGAATCAAAGGTCTCTCTCAGCCTCAGCAAAATTGATGTTGGCTAAGTTTATTTTTTGAGCTCGACTTCCTTCTCCACCCAATTAATTGACGGTCTATGGCACTAAATACCACCACAGCCAGCCTGTTAGCAGGAAAAAGCGCAGCCAGTCGCAGTGAATATATCTGGTTTGATGTCAATCAGACCAGCGAATCTACATCAGAGTAAGTAAATAAGAAATAAACCAGGCTCCAAACTTTAACTGTGACTGGATCTTAGAGGTAGGGTAAGGGATTCCTGGATGAAGTCATGTCTGTTGATGTTTAAAACGATGTTTTAATCCTCTGTGTGTTTTAACATTGACTCATTATCTGGCAAAGCATTTTTTTTCCCCCTTTACAAGTTCAAAACTGTAAAAGCAGTTATTGCTGGCATTAGTAGGGACACGTCCCTAGTGTCCAGCCCCACTTCTGTGCCCTTGCCCATTCACTTTAGAGCCAGAACATTGTTACATATTTGCATATACGGTTTGCTTGTTGCACCAAGTCCCTCTGTGAGACTATTTTAAAGCCCCACTGTCACTGCGTCCTGAACTTAGCGGCTCACCGGGTGATTGGGACTGGATTAAAGAAATGCATTGCTGTTGCAGTGCTGCTGTTAAGCCCAAACAGAACACGAACTAGCAGCTCCATGTTGCAACGTCAAGATATTTCAAACAATTTAAAGGAAAAAAAAAAACGAGGGATGTAGTAATATCTCTTTTAACTGTTATCCATCTTTTGAAAAACGTTTCACTGTAGAAACTCCCTTCAAAGCGAACACAACGTATCAGCTTTTGATGTGATTTCCAGTCACTGATACTTCAGTAACATGCAAAAGTTTAATTGAAAACGTTGCTGGTTTCTATGCTCTTTTTCTGTGGCTCATTCAAAACGTTCCTTTTTTCCAGTTCTAATGGTTCCTTAAAACCACACAGTCCTTTCAATCTGGTCCTTCTTTGCTCTGGCAACTGAATAAACAACAAAACAGTAAACAATGATTGAGCTCCATGCAAACGCACTAAACATGTCTTTAAAAGACTGTCATTTGTAGTTTATATATTAGTGCGAGTTTATATCTTAATGGAACATGTGGCATAATATTGAATGAGTACTGTGTATTAGTTGGACTATGGTTGGTTTGAGTGGTGAGTCTAAGTACACTGTAGGCTGTAATCTTGCTGGTCTTGACAAACAGCTCATTTTCTGCTTCCCTAAACCTGAATAATTTACCGCTGATTTACATGAGATCAAACAAGAGCACAGAGCAACATGACTGCGAGCCATAACAGGAAGGAAATGACTGACATTACACTTGTAGAAGAAACACACACACACACACACACACACACACACACACACACACACACACACACACACACACACACACACACACACACACACACACACACCCAACACAACCTCTGTCAATTCTATCAGAACATTGAACAAAATCATTCAGCCCTTATCGGGTCTTAAATTAGATAAATACAAGCTCAGATGAAGAGCGTGTGAGTAATTTTTAAACAAAAATCAAGCCAAATTCAGAAGCATAGTGTGGAAAATAGAAATGGAGAGTGTAATACTCAGCTGATTCTGATCAGGCGCATTTGATTAATTACCAATCCGTGTGAGCGCCTCAGATTGATGGGCAATTACTGCCAATCAATCTGGGAAGGGTTATGATATCCTTTGAAGAATTTCAGTCATTTTACAGTCAAAACAGTTATTTATGAACAGAAATCACCTCAAAATCAGACCCTTGTGATTTAAAAAAAAAAATGATCAGAGAGAGACTAAACAAGTACTGCTTGTTTGGAAAGTTTGCAGGAGAAAAGCCTTTTGTCTCTAAAAGCCTCATTTTTGCATCTGAACAAACCACAGGACCTCCAGAACAGACAAAAATAGTAAACACCTCACACCAGCTGTCAAGCACAGCGGTGGAAGGGTGATGATTAGGGCTTCTTCTAAAAACAAACGTGAGGCCATCCGTCAGGCAGGTAAAGCTTGGCCAGATTCTGACCATCCAATGTGACAGTTACTTCCGTCAGACCAGCATATCTACATCAGAATAACTAAATAGGAAATGAACCAAACTCCAGACTTCCAACCAAGTGGAATGATCCGACTGGATCTTAAAGGTAGGGTAAGGGATATGTGAATTAATGGTTCCTGCTCCTCCGACTTTATTTTTCTCTATTGTTGTTTCTAAATAAACTTAATTACGTAATGAGGAAGCCCAAGCCCAGATAGGCTTCGGTATCATGCATGTACAGATGGGAAATGATGAAAGGGAGAAAGAAAATCAATACTGCTAGATCCAAGTGTGTTTTCTTTGGTCTATTTGATGTTTGAGCACACACACAAGCGAAAAGGCATGTCAGAAAGATGATGAAACATGTAGGTTTTGGGGATGTTTATTTAAAAAAGACAGCAAACAGAAGAATGACTGGATGACTGTTTCTGTGTTTTCTCTTTTTCTCCGCACTTATTGTTTGGCGTTATCTGTTACGTTATCATCGTCGCATGTAACACAGCGGATATGACAAATCATCGCTCACTCTGCTTTGAATCTGATAGAGAACGTCAAAAGGACAAAAGAATCAATACAATTAGATGAAATGTGATGTTCAGTTCCTAGTGAAGAAGCTTGTGTTGCAGAGTTCCTATTTTAGGGTTATTTACTCTCCCGACTCTGGCTGGCTTGTTTTTACGTTGAGCTGTTTGGATGTTTTTCCGTAAGATGCAATGTGCCTCGACATGCCGTCTGGCTACTCCTGGACTTTTCAATCTCAGTGTGTTTGTGTGCGTGTGTGTGTGTGTGTGTGTGTGTGTGTGTGCGTGTGTGTGTGTGTGTGTGTGTGTGGTAGAGGGGTCTCAGCTGTCCCGATTTGCTCTGTCACACAGGCCGCGGCCCCCCGTGGTGTGTGTTTACCCAATGTTCGACACAAGCAGCAGGACAAGCTTTCTCAAGGCCTCTTATGAAAAAATATTTTGTCTTCTCTTTTCCTTCTCAGGCTCCTTCTGTCTTCAAGCGTGTCTGTTATTTCCTGTCTCTTCGGCACTTCTCCGCATCGTTTCATTTTCCACGTTTCGTCCTCTAAAGATAGACGCGTAAACAAACTCACCCACACTCCAGGTTTTACGGTTAGGGACGGAGGTTTGTTGGAAAGGCTTAGTCACTGCAGGAGTGTTGTATGTTCAGCCTATCACCGTGCTGGTGATATAACCCAAATAAACACTTGCTCATTTCTGACAGTTTACGGTTGCTTAACGTGGAGATCCTTCACTACCAAGAGTTTTATTTGACATTTCATCGCAGTAGCGCACATGTGAAAAATGCATTGTGTGATATAAGCAAGTGTACTTGCACTGAATGTCGGTCAGCGCGAGTTCCCCTGGTGTGCCAGAGCAGAATTGCAATGTAGTCCTCCGTCCGTGTCCCCATTGAGCTGACATGTAATCTGGGATAACACACCAAAATCCTCTTTCACTGATCAAGCACTGCAGCTGGGAAGGATGACTGCGTGTGTGCACGGTGTCTGTGCGTATGTGTTTCCAGCGCACCTGATAGATGTAACAGTGAGCCTAAAAAAGCGTTGCTAAAAACCAATGATCACTTTCCTCCTGCGCAGGTACGTAGATGGATGAGGAACCCCAAGGTGAGCGTGGAGAAAGCCCAGGGGAAAGGCCTCCTTTATCCTTGTCCAAAATGTCCGCTGGCTGAAGACCTTTGGTACACACACTTCCCTTCACCTTACGGATGCTGTCACTACTCGGGCCTACAGGGCGGCCAGTATTACCACCAGGAACCGTGCTCTCCTTGTGCCACCGGTGGAACAACCAGCGGGCATGAGAAAAGCAAAGGCTGCAAGGTAAAGTGAAAAATAAAGAGTGTGTGCCACTATTCATTCATGTTCTTAAATATTACCCGGTGAGAAAATTGTTAAGTTCACTAATGACGTCGTTGTTCATGTTACACTTCATACTTACACGCGTTCAACAAAATGTTCAAATCCTCTCCAAGTTTACTCCACCGTGAGCTAGATCTTGCTCCGCCTGCTGTCGTGCTGCGCAATCGTGAACACACATTTCCATTCCTTCTGCATGACCACAAGCCCTCCGCCTGTCTGGGATTGGCAGGAACGCTGTTTGTTATGGTTTGGGGGAGCAGGGTGCCCCGCTGTGTTTCCAGCTTCTGGAGCTGGGGCTGTTTATGAAGCCCAGTTTTACCCACGAGATGGACACCTAGAAGACTGTGAGGAGAAAAAACTGTCCTGGTCTGGAAATTAGACGGAATCGCCTGCCCTACCTTTAAGTTCGTTGGGGTTTCTATTTTATTTTTACTTCACATTTTTCACAGAATATGTACCCCTAGACTGACAGATACAAACTATAATGTCACCCTCTCATGCTTTTCATCCGTCTTGCTTTGTTTTATTGTATTTTAGCTCTTAATGCTGATATAATTCACATTCGTAAAGCACGTGTAATTCGTGCTGTGACCTGTGCCTTTTCCCTAAAACGTGGCCACTGAGGCACATCCACCAGCAGTCCTGTTCAACTCTCTCATTTAGTCCAAAGTGTAATTACTTTGTTTGCTCTTGACCAGTGAAGATACTTATTTAATTGTATATGTCTCAGTCATTTATCATTAAATCTCAATCGTCAGAAAGGTGACCTAATGTTCACAGGGAGAAACAACAATAGAGTCTCTGTTGCTTTTTTTTTGCAACAGAGAGTAAAAACCTGCTTGTGAACTTCCTCTGAAAACAAGGCCACAGGTTTCCAAGATGCAACATGCCAGTGACTGGCAGAGGCCATGTAGGATGTAGAAGTGACACGACATCCCAACATATTTATTACCGCTGTGTTTTCCTCTGATCCTAACATCAAAATAAGACTTTCTCTATTTTGATTTAAAGGCAAATATCCATCTGGCTTAATAAACAGCTTACTTTAATTATCTGATTACGCTGGCAGCACTTCCTCCATCCATTTCTGTTTAGCGGATTACTGATGAGGTGATGCTGACAGCTAAGATCTATTTAACTCATTTTTATTGGCTGTATAGTCAAGCTCTCCAATGTTGCTTATTTACAGTCACATTATGCATCTTAGTTCTGCGCTTCTACTGATTACCGAGTTTAGGTCGGTCTTTGATGGTGAACATCCACCTGCTTTTTCCTGTCCAGAAATGCAGTGGGTGGGAGCTGGAGGTTGTTAGAGCTGTTACAGGACGGAAGGGAGGGAAGATCTGGAGACACATCCCTGCACCAGCAGAGACACACACAACCATACATGCTTCTACGATTTAAAGATGACAAAATAACACAACAGGCCAGTGGGAGGTAGTCGGAGTGCTAAACTGGGGCCTCTGAACCAAGAAACTTTATATATATATATATATATATATATATATATATATATATATATATATATATATATATATATATACTATTGTATATATTTTGTCCCTCTCATATGTTTCAGCAGTGTTATTTGAACAGGGCAGTGCACTGAAGTGCTTTTACAACTGAGCCTTTTTACAGCCTCTTATTTCAATCACACCGTTTCCTGAAAATTAAAGAGAAGATGTAAAAATAAATGGTTAAAATGATTTAAGAAAGTTGTGGGAATAAATGATAATTATAAATATTGGCACTTCATGCTTTCATTTTAACTATATTTTAGAAATCTGAATACTTTTGCACGTACATATAAGAATATTCATACTGTCCAAATTAAGATGAAGATTTAAAAGTAAATAAATAAAACATAATGATGTAAAATAAAATAATGTCATGCATGTGGACTGGTTGAGTTTAATGCAACAAAAATATTTTACTAAGTTACTATGTTTTTTTTGTTTTTTTTTAATTGCCAGTTCTCATTAGACCAACTGCACTTACATCCAAGACTATTCATGTCTTACTCTTTTAGACACAAGAATAAACTTTCTCTACCTTTAAAGACTTTTTTTTAAAAAGGTAAGGGTTATATAAAGGGCTTTTAAGGGGATGTGACCTATTTCGTAACACGTTCCATGCAGCTGTAAGGCCTGCCCACTCAGATGCTGTCCTCATGCCACTTACTTCCCGTCCACTTGTCTGCAGGTGAAAGCGTATCCACTAACTCACTCTTGCATGAGCTCCATCTATTTGCACACTGGTGTTCACTGAAAGCAGCCAAACCAGCAATGGATACTAAAAGTACTCTAGACATTGTTCTCTTTGTCTTTGTTCTCCCTTTAAGCCCCACCATGAGTTATGTAACATGAGCACAAAGGCAAAAAATGTTTTCTGCATGTTGCTTCCTATCATTGGTGAGGGTGCTTTAAAAAAATGAGCACAGCGGGCATGCATTCTGCAGGGACCATGTTTCAGTAGTGAAAATGCACATTAGTGGATGGTCACACATGCAGTTGCCAGCAGATGTCTTGCAAAACTTCACACACATGCCACAAAAATGCGGGTGCAGGTGTCCAGGTTGTTATTACTTATTCAGTCTCAACAGTTATCCCACCGCTTGCACCCATAGGTTGCACCTCCCAGTTGTGTATTTGTGTTTTTCCAGTCCCCCGGGCATCAGGAAAGACTGAGTCATCACCACTTGAGTGAGTCAAAGCCATGCTTTTCTCTACTTTCTTGGGGGGTGGGGTGGGGGGTATCAGTGTGTGCAGTGCAAAAACAGTGTTGGGGTAAGTATGGGCAAAAGAAAACAAAACAAAAAAACATTGCAGTTTGTTCTATTGTTCTTTCCTCTCTTTATTTGTTCCATTTTCTTTCTTCTTTCAAAGGTCCTTACTATCTCACCATCAATTTTACCTCTTGCCCTAAAAAACAATTGCTCAGTATCCCTATGGACACAACTGGTGTGTTCAAAATTAATGAGTGTTGCACTGAGGTGAACACAGTTTGGTAGGGGGGGGGGGGGGGGGGGGGGGGGGGGGTTTGGTTCGGCTCGGTGGTGAGTCATATTTACTGGTGAGTGTAACAGTGCCAGTGCGTGCATGTGTGAAGTCTTCATGCAGTGTGAGTCTCATACAGTAGTGGCTAAATCTGATTAACTGGACCTTGAGAAAACTCCTTACACGTAGTATAAAATCTTTCCATCTGTACAAAAACTTCAGGCCTTTGAAGATGCTATCTAAAGGCCGGTTTTCAAATTTAAAGCCATTGCAGAAGTATGAAAAATTGCAGTTCATTGATTGGCCACTAGGAACCGGCTTCGATCTACACTAACTCCTATGTTAAAACGTGCAACGTTATTGCAGAAATAAACATACTTACAACCTGGTACACAATGGTTTCAGTGCCCATAGCTGGCTTCAGGACCTGGAGCAGCGGCTCCAACTAAACCACTAGCACTCGTTCTTAGGTTCGTCTGTCTGAAGCCCAGCTGAATGAGCGTGGAAGCTCTAGCTGAGCTCCAGCTGAGCTCCAGTAGAGCTCGTTTCAGATGCTGTCACCATAGCGACATCTGAAGCTAACTTGTGGTAATTAAGACAAGGTGGGCGGGTTCCAGCCAACTTCCAGGCGTGTTCATTCCTTTTGTCTATTTTTGGATTAATCAAGATTGCAAAAAGTCAATATCTTGCCAATAAGGCATTGACCAGACCTTGAAAAAATAGCCTTCAAAAGCCCTCTGGGGGAAACCTGTGAGTAACTACAGGGTTCGTAGAGCCTTTTAGCCTTTTTTATTTTAAAAAATAAAGAAAAAAAATACAGCTAAAAAATGCAGCCACGGCCTGACTGAAATGTAAATGAGCAAGGTTTCATAAGGAAATGTATCATCCTATCAAAGTCGGATGGCTTCTTTAAGCTCTTTTAAGAATGTCACTTAAAGACTGCTGTCACATTTTAAAGAAATTATGGATGAAAAACACAGCAGATGACAGCAGGTTACTCTTAGTTGTGCAATCAAAGAAGAGGAAGGTGGGACGTTCTCCGTGCTCTTCACTCATTGCTGTGATGCTATTGGAACATGTACGTTTTCCTAAAAAGACCACAGTTGTTAAATTATGAATGCTAAGCTTTTGTTCTTTATATTGTAGGTTCTGTCATTGTTGGCAAAGGCTTATGAATTTGTTAATATGCACTTGGCAGCAATATGCTGTAGCTGTTTGTTGCCAGAGGACCCGTATCAGAGCTGCAGCTGAAGTTTCTGTGAACCCAGGAGAGGCCGAGAAATAAATAAAATATGAACTCTGCAATATCTGAATTAATATATGGACATTTACCAAAACCTCTGACACTTGTTTGATGTTCTCTTTTCAATAAATCCCCCCTGACAGATTGCCTTCCTCCTCCTTCTTGTTAAAAACCCATCACAGCAGCTTTTTTTTTTTTACACCTCTCTTTTTCTAATTACAAAGCGTCAGCACCATTAAAAATGCAGGTAGCTTAGTTTAGCCTTGACCCAGTGTCCTGCATAGCTTTCACCCTGCTGCTAACTTCGAAGAGCCTAACGGAGCTGGAGATAAAACTAGAGCAAACTTTATGATGCTGATTGCATTATCTTATAAAATCATTGCACTTGACAACCGTGGATGTTCCTGTCGAACAATGACTGCGATGAAACGCAAAGAGGAAGATTTCACTGGAAGTAGCAGAAAGGAATGAAGGCTTAATGATAAAAAATGTCAACCAATACCTTAATAGCGGAGGAGAGAGGAGGGCAGCGGTATGACCGGAGGAAATGGCAATGATAGAGAGAGATGAGAAGAGCTGAGAGAACAGTTTTATTACAGGATAGAAGATGTGGTCAGGCCATCTGCCCCAACAGTATCTGAGCATGACCAGAACTCAAAAGCATATAAATCCTCCTGATACGGATGTCTTGTAGCCTCCAAAATACAGACCAACAGACCAGCAGACTGCCACCCACCCACACACACACACACACACACACACACACACACACACACACACACACACACACACACACACACACACACACAAACTAATGCAAACGCAGCCTTTCCTCTAATCTCTTTCATCAACCCTGTACTGTTCTTGACAAAGACTTAATCAAAAAGAAAAGAACATGAGCTTTTGCTGACAGCTGCTTGTCCTAACATGTTATCTCTTAAAATGGAATTTCAGTTCTTTCCTGCAGTCGAAAGGCTCAGCAGTCCTTCACAACCTTCATCCGCCATTACCTGACAGAGAATGCCTGTTTTTATGAATAAGAGAAGTAAATATGTCCATGTATATACATTACAAAGAATGCACATGCTAAACAATTGTACTTGTTAAAGTGCACTTTTCCTTCAGTATGAATAACAGTAATGTTTACACTGTTGCTGATTGCCGAGACCAGAGTTTTATATGTACATGACCAGAGTTTTGGAGTTTAGGGAGGGTTTACTATTAAGAAAGACTACAGCGTGAGATTTAGGCTTTTTTTGTATTTTAATTCAGTGGAAAAAGGGCATCCTGTCCCCAGTTTTTTTTCTTGACGAGGTAGACATTCTTAGTTGATATTTACTTACCTTACCCCAGGATTAGTAAATCGATGTGGTGTCGGCTGTGATTTAGTCTGCACCTGTCTGTTGTGGTGAAGAGAGTTGAGCCCAAAGGCAGGGCTCTCTGTTTAGCAGTCGATTCATGATCCGACTGTCACCATGGTCATGAACTGTGGGTAGGAACTAAAAAAAGGAGATTGTGAATACAAGTAGGTGAAAGAGTTTCATCCACAGGGTGGCCCTTAGAGATAGAGTGAGAGGCACCTCATTATGGAAGGCCTTGCAATAGAGTCGCTGCTCCTCCATATCAAGAGGAGACAGTTGATGCAGTTTGGGCATCAAGTTAGGATGGTTGCCATAGGGAGGTGTTTTGTAGTTGTCTAAAGGAAAAGAAGCCCCATTTAGAGGGTCATGCTTGATATGCTAGAGAGATCACACCTCTCGACTGGCTTGGGAACCCTACAACATCCCTCTGGAGGACCAAGATGAGTTGGCTAGGGAGAGGAAGGTCTGACCTCTTCGCTTAGGCTTCTGCCCCTTCAACCCAAAATGAGGTGACTCCTAGGAGATATTTCAGGTAGACATCTTTAGCTGGGTTTTGTTTGCTCTCGCCCCTGTACATGGTTTATGTCAGAATCCACAAACCTGCCATGTTGGGGTACCTCAAGGTTCAGTTCTGGGAAGTAACCTGTTCTATTTGTAAATTCCCCTCTTAAGACTGATTATTAAGCAATGTCCTGATATTTCCTATCATTTCCAAGCTGTTTATGTGCAGCTTTACTGCTCTTTTTAAGCCACGGAGTTTTACAAGTTGTCATCTTTGATGAAATGCCTAACCACATTAGAAAGAAACCCTAATTATCACTAATCAAAGCCACATTCCTGAAATTAAGCAACACCTTTGGGCATTGGGCTAAAAAGTCTTGGTGTTATTTTTGACTCTGCTATTACTTTGGAACATCATTCAGGAGAATTAATTAGGAACTGCTTCTTTCAGCTTAGAAAGATCTCCAAACTTTGTAAGATTACTGTCAAAATGAGATTTGGAAAAGATCATTTGCACTTTTCTCTCATTTCTTTACTACTCTAACAGCATTTTAACCTGTCTAAACAAAAACGAGCTTGACCATCTGCAGACAGTCCAAAACCCTGCTGCAAGGCTTCTAAAAAAAGCACAAAAAAACAGACAATGCATAATTGTTTTATAAACCTCATTGCACTGGTAAACGGTAAATTTTAGAATTGATTGAAAATGTAAGCCCTGACTTTCAGAGCCTTACATAGTCGAGCTCCTGCCTACATCCCTGACTCTTTAGAGCTCCACACACCTTCTTGCAGTCTGAGGTCAAAGGTCAAAGTCTGTTAGTGGTGCCATGCATCTACTTTAAGACCAGAGGTGACTATGCTTTTAAAGCAGTTTTAAAGCATGTCCTGCATCTTTACGTTGCCTGGACTATGTTGAGTCTTTTAAAAACCAGCTAAAGGCCTTTTTATTTAGACAAGCTCCCTCTGTTTTAGGCCTTTTGGTATACACGTTTCTTATGTGTGGCCGTTGTGAAGCACTTTGTGGCTTTTAACCTGTGAAAGGTGCTATATAAATTAACTTTGCTTACTTAGACCATCTCACTTATGGTTTATTTAAAAAGCAAGATGTATTTTTTTCTCACATGCCTTCTGACGCCTCTCACCCACTGAGCTCACTGCCACTCTTAAAATACCACCGGCTCCCCAGTTTCCACCTGAACGCTCAAATTCTGTGGAGGGATATTGTGTTATGCTATTCTCCCCAATTCCCCAAAACCACCTTGTAAGCCTTAGAAGTTGGGATTTACTAGATTGGAACCTTGACTACAAAACACCAGTGTTTAGCTCATTCATAAAGAAAACCTTTGAAGTCTTTTTTATGAGCAGAAGTTGATGGATGGATGGATGGATGGATGGATGGATGGATGGATGGATGGATGGATGGATGGATGGATGGATGGATGGATGGATGGATGGATGGATGGATGGATGGATGGATGGTATCATATTTATCATATGATACTCCTTATAGATATCTATTTACAGCTGGCTTTAGGAGTTGTGATCTAGTCGGCTGCTTCAAATCAATTGAAAGTGATACTGATGATAAAATAATTTATTTACAGTTTTTTTCCCGAGCATTTTACCTATATTCCATCTATATTGTAGAGCACACTCATTTTATCCTCTTATCAAGTCAGTTATATCAACTTGAGTATCATTTTATATCACACTGTATATTATGTAAGCTCATACATTTACTGTTATATAAGCTGTTGAATGCCACTGTTTTCTGGTTCTTTCCTTCTGGCTCCTGGCAAGCCTGGATCAGGTGACGGTGTTAATCAGTGAGTGTACTCAGCCTGGCTTACCAAGAAAACCTGAGCCACTCTTTTTCCATTTGTGTTGACTGTCTGAAACTCACTCATGCAGGAGCAAGGAGGCAAGGAAGGCAAGAAGTGAAGCAGAGAGGACGAAGGCTGAAGAAATCCGGGGAGCAGCCAAGTGTTTCTGAGAGGAACGCAGATTTTTATCTGCTTCTGTGCATCCCTGTGAGATGTGGCCGACGATCGATTCGATCTCAGCTAAAAGAAGCCTTACGAAGTAGAAGACAAAAACTTAATATGAAATTAACAAAAAAAAAAAAAATACAACTCTTTTTTTTCTTACCTTCACTTGACAGTGGAGTGAGCTCATCTGGTTAATGTTTAGTTTGAGTCATCTTGATAATTTTCTTCCTTTGTCCTCAGTGACAAAAGTGCCCAGTTTAGATGATCACTGGGTCATGACAGTTTTCCATAATTGTGTCACTTGAAAATTGGCTAAGATGTTTTGTTCAAGACAGAAAAAAAAAAAACAGAATGAGACAATCTATGACAAATCAGCTTCATCTGTACTCCGTGAGCAGTGACAAAGCCCTGCAGAGTAAAGCTGTTCCATGAATGCTAATGCATCGTGTCTGAGTCACTGGCTGAGTACAGAGACGCAGCAACGGAGGGCAGAATTCATTCAAAGATCCTGCGAAGTGAAACTGTGGACTGATTGCAAGTGCAAACAAAATTCAGAAAGCATGTCAGCTGCATCTCAGAAGTAGGATGACCACAAACTTAGGCAACGTACAGTACTTTGGGCAGCTCTTGTTTTTCGGAGTGCCTCACATTTTCTCCGTGATGTGCAGACACATTGCTGCTGGACTTTGCTCTCCAGGCTTTGTCATCGTCTAATCTGAGGAGTGTCTTGGGTTTACATTTTGAGAGGCAGGGCTTTCTGATGGAGCTAATGATTGAGAACTTGTGTTCCACAAATAACCCCTTGAACCCAACAAACCCAGTACAGGGTCTGGAAGACTACTCCTAAAAATGACACCTCACAGCGCCCTTAAGATTTAAAGGGTTAAAGGTTGCAAAGCTTTTCAGATTTTTTTTTTTCTTGCACTCTACTGACTCCAACGTTATTTTTGAAATGAGGGCATGGACTCTGTAGCCCAGCCATGCCCCCAAAAAAGTCAGTGTAAAACAGTTAAAATAAAAGGTTCTAACGCAGCAGAGAAGGGCTTTTATCAGTGGAGCTGTTTTGTGTAATTGGGTGTACTGAATGAACTCCTATCGGTGTCCTGGTCACATCTCTTGACCTCTTCCACCCTTCAACCACCAATCTGGTTACACAGGCTTGCCAAAATAAAATAAAAAGGTTCAGTTGGATTCCAACTTTAGTTGCATTCACCGAAGTATTGCTGTCAAAAAGGCTTTACCGAGCACGGGGAGTAGGATGGATTTAAGATGAACCCCCCTCAAGGTCCAATTATATTTGATACAAAGAATAACGGCAAGAACATTGATAGCCCAAATCTCTTCTCAAGTTGTTGGCTCTTCATGCATACGCTGTCAATACCGCGGAGATTTGCATCTCATTCCAAACTTGTGTTTGTACCCTTTTGAATACTTCATCTGACTGACTCATTTTCCTTTTTGCCTAGTTAAGTAACTCACCACATATTCACATTCAGCCCGTATAAATGCCAAATATCAACCCCCCCCCCCCCCCAAGTCTTTCAAAGTCTTTGTTTAGTAATGAAGTTGGTGAGGTGCCAGCTAAGCATTTGTACAAAGCCCGCTTGTATCAGTTTAGCCGACTCTGAGCAAATGGCGACACCTGAAGGAGTCGGCTGGCTGGCAGCTGCTCAAAACGTTGACACTCGCTGGTAAAATCCAATTGTTTCATATTTTCATTATCATCCATTTCTGTCCCACATTTTAATGACATTGATGTTGGATGTAAATAAGGGGAAACTCTCCCGGGGCCTCAAAAGCAGCTCCAAGCTGCCACTGTTTAGTGTAAACTTAGCAACGGAAAACTCGTAATCCTTAGCTTTTCGTCTGTTTTACTGCCAAGTGATCTTGCAGTGGAAAAAAGTGGTTCAAACTGTACATTTGGACTTGCTTTGCATCTCTGTTCACAGCAGATGAATGCATGGAGCACAAATAATGGCACAATTCCCATTGCCACTGCTGCTCTGCTGCACTTTCCCGGACTTGTTATGATGTAACGGAGCAGCTGAATTACCTTTGCAGTTGTTTCACCCAAATCTAGTTTTAACAAGCTAGAGGGAACCTGAAGAAGAAAAAGAAAAGAGTGGGTGTCCTGAATAATGTGTGTCATGTTTGATGAGATAGCAAAGGCATTCAAGGCACAAGGGAGGGATACATATCTGCATGACTGTATGTCATATGGTGAAAAGGGATTTTGAGTAATAGAGCAACTGAAAACAGGGCACTATATTACCATTTTGGATATGAGACAGAAACCGTTTGATAATTTAGATGTATAGTTGATGAACTGATTTTTGTCTGTGAAGTCAGTAACTCAAGTGTAATTATAAATGCTCTCGACCGGCTGCCCACCCATCCATCCATCCATCCATCCATCCATCCATCCATCCATCCATCCATCCTACATTTCTACACCTACATCAGGATCTCAGGGGTCTGCTGGAGCCCATCGCTGCTGTCGCTGGGCTAAAGGCAAAAAAATTCTTCTGGACCACAAAACATAGTTTTTAGTCACTAGGAAACACAGGAAACAAAGACAGCCTCTTAAGGTTTCTCGTATCCATCTAGACGCTTTAGTTTCTGACACTGTTCGCTTTTCGCTTGTTTCTATTATGAAAAGTTCCAAATCTCTTTTCAAAGTTTTCACTTAGTAACTCCACTCTGAAACAGTACAACTTATTCTTTCTTTCTTTCTTTCTTTCTTTCTTTCTTTCTTTCTTTCTTTCTTTCTTTCTTTCTTTCTTTCTTTCTTTCTTTCTTTCTTTCTTTCTTTCTTTCTTTCTTTCTTTCTTTCTTTCTTTCTTTTCTTTTTTGGTAATCTTCAGTCACATCACTTTCCTTTAAAAAATTCAGTAGCCCCACACTATGATGACACCTCCACCATGTTTTTATGGACTGGAACTCTTTTGTTGTTTGAAAACAGAATTTTCTGATTCAATCGGACAGCATTCCTGTTCTTATTCATATTTCAGGACATTATTTACAAGTAAGTAAGTGAGTAAGTCTAGATGTGGATCTGAATCTGATTCCGCGTCCCCCACTTTGCCCTCATTCATCAATAACAACAATAATAATAATAATAATCACAATCATAACAGCCGAAAACTCTTTTCCCCCAACTTTCATTGCAAAGGGCTTTGGAGATGGTCGTTGTCCTAATTTACCCGGAGAGCCCAGCTAATCCTGTCCTCCATCTTGATTTCTGGTGCTAAATCCGAAAGCGCTGCGCCGCAGAGGCTCAGCAGCAGCCTGATTATGCAGTGTGACATTTGTTTCTCGCAGTCTCGCACTCATCTCTGCTGAAACTGCTTTGTGGAGTCTGGGTTTTATGGCACCGCTTGATAACCGATCATGAAATTGACTTAATCTGCTTCTGCATGGATTTAGTGCCCAGCAATAAGCAACTGTGATTACGCATTGTTAAAATAGTGCTCTCATTCTGGTGCGCTTTAAAGACTTGTCCCACTTCCAGTGAATAATTGCCTAAAGACACACTTTTAGTTTTGAATCTCGAAATCTATCAGCTCATCAAAATGCTGTGGAACAAACTTATTACTGTTTGATTCTTTTTCCACCCCCTTTTCACCACTGTGAAGATTGAATTTGTGATGGTGCTGGGCTGCGCTCAGCTTGAATCATACCTTGGCATGCTGACATGAGCGTTTAGGTCAAAGGTCTACTGTTCCTGAGCGCAGACAAGTGACAGCATGTCTGTACCTTTGAAACAAATGCCCTTCATTATTACGCAAGACGAAATTGGAACCAAGCACTTTATCTCATAACAGGAAGGCTGAGGAGCCTTTTCTGTGTATATGTTCAGTTCTGCTTGTCTATATCTTTTATTTTCACTTTTTTCACTAATTTTATTAAGCTATTCTTTAGAGATCTGTGTGAGATGAGAGAAAATGGTTGATGTCAGAACAAAGGAGAAGGAATCCCATCTCATAACAACCCTTGCTCATGGTCAGGAGGCTCTGTGCCCCACAGACATATTACTTTTCTTTGTTGAGAAATGAGATACAGACAGAGGGAGAAGACGCAGAGAGAAGTCAGGGAGAGGGCAGCTTTTTAATTTCCAATAAAATGTGCATGTGTCCAAGGCCCATGATCATGAATATTAATGCTTATGCCAGAAAGTCTGAGTTCAGAGAGCTTGTGCCAGCGCTGCTTGAGATTTAAAAATGAACAAATTAGTCAGTGCTGCAGTGGATGAAAATCAGTGCTCCGAAGCTCCAAAGCAGCAAGTTGATATTGAAGCCTTGAAATCACATAGTTGCTTCTTTGTCTGGTTCTCCATTCATACATTACTTTACCCTGCTCTATGATTTAATTTTGAGGTTTTGCTCTTAAACTTATTCTGTTTTCTTAATACTACCCCTAGGGTTTAATCTTCAAAAAATGAGATGCATTGTAGTCCGTTTGGACCGTCCGAACCAAAGTTCTCTCCCTTCATGAGGTCCATATCTCGTACTTTCCCAACACTTGCTGATTGGAATTAATCTAAAAGTCTTATTTCTGACAGAAAATTGGTTAGTTTAACTATTCGCTTAAGTTGATCTGTCTCAAATTTTCTGACATGTTTTTCTTTTGACTTATATTTTTTGCTTGCTCCTATATCACATCGTCGAAGTGCCACAGTGGCGAAGTGAGATTGTAGAAGCAATACAAAGCTGAAAGGGGATCATTAGAAGGTTTTATGGCTGTGTAACGTATATGCGTGAAAGACCTTTAGGGAACTGTTTTACATAACTTGTGTAGATTGCGAGAAAAGGGTGATTAAGGAGGTCAGTGAGGAGAAAGCTGAGGAAGGGGTTCTGATGAGGTCTGAATGAGACCATGTTTTCATTCCTTGATTTATGGGGCTGTGTGGCTGATGTGCACATCCTGGACTTACCGTGAGAATATCCTTAGAATATATTACATCCTGAGTCTCTGAGGTGAAAGGACATATCTTGTCTTGAAGGTCTTATGTTACCTAATCACTGTTGTCTTGATGGGCTGCAGAGAGGGGAGTTGAAAGGATGGAGGGGGTCTGGCTGTGACATCCATTTTTACAAGCACATTCTTCCTATACACATATTTTCTTAGTAGCCATCTCTGGAGCAATTTAAAGCCCGATAAGCATGTAGAGCAAAAAAAAAAAAAAAAAAGAAGCGGAAGAAGCAGTTCAAGGGTCTGCACATACATATTGTTGATGAAATGAAAAGAAAAATGCTTTTTGACCTTTACACGCCTATAAACAAGCTTCACATTCTGCTCGAGTTCATGATGAAAAACAGTAAATGTGACTCAAAAGACACCAACAAGGATTATTATTCTGTTTTACACGTATTACACAGCTGGGAGCACTTACTCTACTGGCAAACTTAGAGCCATCAGTTTGAAAAATGTTGTTTTTTAGCACAGATCAAACAAATGACATATTCAGTGCTATGTGGAGAGTTCTTGAAAATGCTAATAGGCATATTTGATTTACACTGGATAAGGTCAGAGCAATCTGGGAAGCCCTTCAGCTTTTATCTGCGGATTTAGCCTCTGGAAACGACAGCCTGCCGCAACAGAGCGTGTTCAAGTATTTTGCCACCAATTCAAATATTGTGAGATTTTGGCAGTATTCAAACTTGTGTTTATAGTGGAAAGTGAATTAATTGGAAAGTTAAATCAATGTTTGCAAGAGTCTAAGCAAACGACATCAGCATGCTGACACAAAAGAAGTACTAGCCCCCCCGACAAACCCTATCCTAACCCAATCAGAAAAAAATCCTTGCAATATTAATGATTTTTTTTTTTTTTTATAACCGTCAGTTGCCAATGGTGGCGGTGACTGGGAGTGGTTTTCAAAGTGTGGGACGTGGTGTCTTTGTTTTCCTGATTCATGCCATGCAGGTTATGAAGATTCACTGTGAGACTTTCATTTGTTTGATCTGTGCTCCTGAGAGGCTCCGTGGTTCTGACCAGTCAGCTTTGGTCTTTGGCTGCTTCCTTTGCTATGGCGACTATCCACCTGATTGCTGCCAAAGACCAGAGCTGACTGGTCAGTACTACGCAGCCTCTCAGGAGGATAGTTTAACGTCAAGCTAAGTGTTTTCAGACTATCCAGCCTTGAATTAATGTTAATTTATGCTTCTGGCTGCATAACTTAAATCATAAGTGGAGTTGTGCATTATATTTATAGAAAAATATGAGCTGATGGCCTGATCTTATGACATGGGCAATTAAATGAAAGAGTGATACCATGCTGCGGTTGATACTCTCAGTAGACTATCTTTAACCTGCTCTGTCCTTTTCAACACAAGAGTGTAATTAGAGTTGGGAGATCAGCAATTCACACACAGGACCTTTTTTTTTTTAATGCTGAGCCTTATTCTGGTAATGCAGAGGGGGCAGCACAGCAGTGGCTGATGATAGAGGCCTTGATAAGACTCATTTGAAATAGCTGCAGTCTCCGAGCTGTCTGATCTGTGCTGTGTAAGAGCCAATGGGTCTCTGACATATGCAGTTGAGTTTCCTCTGGCACACTGTGCACCTTGACCTTAGGTTCTACCGTCCGGTATGTGATATTGATCTCTAACACATTCTCGTTATTGCTTCTGTGAGTGTATGTGTGTGCTCAAAGGGTAGTTCTGCTTCCGTCCAGGATAGTTGCTGTATAATGCCAGTGTTACCAGACACACGGTACAAGGCGATTGAAAAAGCAGGTTTGTGGTGCGATTCCTCCGGAGGATGTGTCAGTGCAGCTGTCAAATGAGAGGATGTTACAGCAAAGGCTGAGACTGACTCACTCACCATCTCCTGTGGTCTTCCAATATTTCACTCATAAAGTGAGGATTTTGACTCCCGCAGTGGAAGGTTGTTGAGTTAAACCTTTTACATTTTGTAAATATTTTGCATTGTTACTGATTTCTGCACAGATTTTCAGTAGTCGTTCATTTGTTCAGTTCAAGGAAATGTCCTGCATAAGGACAGTCAACAGAGCTGGACATCAATCCACCAACCTTCCATTCAGAGGTCAATAGACTCAATCCACTGATCCATAGCCGCCCCACTGGAAAAATGAATGAATGAATAAGTAGGTCCTCCATTGTGCCATCCATTCATTCAAACAAAAAAGGTTTGAATGATGAGAAAGAGGTGGAACAAGGAACAATTTGGGGCAAATAACTATTTGTGAACATTTTTGATTCACTAACTAAAACAAATATAACATTTATAATTAGGAATGCAGTGTCTTCAGAGATAGGTGCAGCACATCTGTAATTTTGACCAATGCATTTCCACAACAAAATGCTTTTTTAAAAATCCTAGATGTATTTTATATGTATCTATGTAATATTTTTGTCATTGACTGAACTTTGCAGGGATTTGTGACATCACAAATCCAGATCAGAGCAGAATTATCCAGCCTTCTCGTGTCTTTCTCTACCCAAGTACATGTTATGTAGCATTAACTCTTCCTCAGATGTGGTTTGCTGTAACAATCTGTAGCACTAACTCTAAAAAGATGCACCCATTACAGCAAACGAGGGGAAGAGTCATCAACTTGACTTGACTCCACCCCCAAAAACCTACTGGTATGAACAGAGCTGTAAAGACATGGTTGAAAAGTGAGCATTTGTATGGAAAATCCCACCTGACTCAAACCCTTAATATTTTTTTTTTTTTTGTTGTCATAAACTTTCATGTTTCAGAAGAAAAAAAATAATCAACAAAGTCAAAAACCCCTGGTTGTCATTCATATCCCACATGAGAGCAGGCTGAAAGTTTTGCCATTATCATGAAAGCCCAGATCAGATTAGATGTATGGACTCATTTGTTAATCTGCTGCACAGGCAACAGACCTTTCTCAAACTTACACTACAAAAGGTGTTTTCAGAACAAACAATGTGTGATTGATCATCACCCGCAGGTCAGGAAGTGGAAGATGCTGGCTCGCCATCATAGCGACAACACGGGGAAGCAGAAGGAGGCTGAGTCAGACGTCCATCTGGGATGTTGTCAGTCCTGGGGGCTCCACACCTCACCTCTCCTGGCCAGCCCGGTGATGCTGGAGTGCTCCATCTGCAGTGGACCCTACATCAGCTACACCCTGGAGGACACCTGGCAGCCACGCCAGCGCACACAGGCGAGTTCACTCAACGGAGAACTGATTTACTGCATTAAATGTTGACATATCACAGTAACAAATGCATCTTACGAGGGAAATGACATTTTTGCGCAACTTGTTATAAAACATTACTTACAGCAAGCCACCCCACCCCAGCAGACCCACGTGACCCTGAATAGAAATAGGCTTGTGAAGATAATGGACGGATGCACGGACCTGTAATAACTGATCCCGTTGACCCGTGTTACATACATAACAGACGCCGACTGGGCTACTTGTGGCTCAGTTACAGCACTTGCAAGTGTTATGTAGGGCAGAAATGATCCAGTAGTCTTGATTTGGGCCAAACATGGATCATAATGTGTTTAAGGGCTAGATGTGGCCCAGATGTAAAAAGAAAAAAAGCTTTTGAAATACGTTAAGGTAGGTGTCAGACCTGTCCAAAAGACCCAAATAAAAACAAAGTTTAGGCCATGATTGGTGGATATGTGGGAGAGTTTAGGCAGCTATACTCACCCTGAGTCAGCACTGCCAGTAAGGGACATTTGTGGGCCAAAGAAAGACTGCAGAACATTTCTTATGTGCTCACAGCTTACTGGTTCTGCTGCTGCTGTCTCTCATGTCAGTAATTAGCAAAACTTTTTGTTGCATCTTTTTCAGTTTCCTTTATCTACAAACACTACACCAAACAAACTAATTCATTTCTGAATGTTCTTCCCTTTTTCTTGCTCATTTTCTAAAGATCCCTCTCTACACACTGACACAAACACAAACTCGCATACGAACTACTTCAACGGGCCAAACTTTGAGCCTTCTTTTAGAATTATAAATCTGTCATGAAATATTAATGAAGAGAAACTCCAGACTCACCATCTCTATGGATACCGCTCCGTCAGACCTCTCGTGAATCCATAAACAACCGTGAGAGAGGCCGTGAGAGAAGACGGTTGTGAGTGAGGCAAATTCAAGGAGAAAGGAGGGCATGAGTGGTGGCACGACTGCGGAGAGATGTTGACAGTGTAAGAAGACATGATCCTCAAACCATATGTGTGTATATGTGTTTACGTGTATTGTATCTGACAGAAAAATGATTAAAAAAAAAAAAAAAAAGGCAAGTTAGCTGTCAGTTGAAAGACTTCGATGGAGATAAAATGACTGGCATGAGAGCCTGACTGTTGAGAGCTCTGAGTAAGTGAAGAAACTGATGAAACTGAAATGTATCAGCACACACACACACACACACACACACACACACCAACACACCAACACACACACACATACACATTCACACAAGCCTCAGCTTGACTCATTCTCAGAAAACACTCATGGAAGACTACAGGGAACTGCGATAAGTTTTCAGAACAGAAGCGCGGAATAACAAACTAGGCTAAGACTGTATTTAACAGAGACACTTTGAAAAGTTGATGACTGACAGCAGCGTTGCTGAAAGCCAACACAACATGCAGTTCCAGGGGAACATGACTAACTGTTTTCCTTTGTCCCCTGGCAGCTGCTGATCATGCTGTTGTTGCATGTGAAAAGAGAAAGTGGGACAGGCTCAAAAAGCCTCTGTTTGGATGTTTGTGTTTGTGTGTTTACGTTTAAATTTTGCCTGTCACATATTGAGTGGAGTAATGAATGGTTTAATCAGACAAGGTGAGCCAAAGATCAGCTCTCACACAAAAACACATTCAGCTCTTAAACGTAGCCCTCTGATCGGCGAGCCTGAACTGTTCTGATGTGCTTTTACTCTATTCATATTCGTCGCTACTTAAGACATACTTAAATCATTTATTTGTGTTATTTGGCCATTTGTGAACAGATTGCATATGATTTGAGTAGGTCGACGTCCACTTACAAGTCATTTTTTTTCTCAAATTTCTCATGTGGTTTTGACATAGACAATAGTTTCAAATCCAAATTGTCCTCAAAAAAGCAAAAAGAGAAACAACTACATAACAGTTCAGTCGTCTCAAGATTAACCAGAATTGCCTTGTGTCGTTTAACGATTAATAGGGCTCTCATTGACCAAGTCAGCAGGTCCAAGCGGGCCCCATCTGGATTAATATAGAGCTATTTGGCTGTAGAGTGGACTTAGGCCTGAAATTGGTAAAAGCCATCGGTCCAAGTGTGATGGTCCCCAACTGGGAATCCTGTATAAGCTCATAAGTGATACAGTTAGACTCAATGGTCATGGGCTAATAGGCGGGAAGACACTGGAATGCTGAGCCACCTGGTGTATCTTGGTTAACTTATTGGATTTCAAAGTATCCGAACATCCAACATCCTTTGCATGTAACCTTGTTTAGCAGCATTCCAACAGTCTAATATACAATATATTGCCAAAAGTATTCACTCACCCATCCAAATAATCAGAATCAGGTGTTCCAATCACCTCCGTGGCCACAGGTGTATAAAATCATGCACCTCGGCATGCAGACTGTTTTTACAAATATTCATGAAAGAATGAGTCTCTCTCAGGAGTTCAGTGAATTCCAGCGTGGAACTGTGATAGGATGCCACCTGTGCAACAAATCCAGTCGTGAAATTTCCTCTCCTAAATATTCCACAGTCAATGGTCAACTGTATTATAAGAACATGGAAGTGTTTGGGAACAACATCAACTCAGCCACAAAGTGGTAGGCCACGTAAACTTATGGAGTGGGGTCAACAGATGCTGAGGTGCATAGTGTGAAGAGGTCACCAACTTTCTGCAGAGTCAGTTGCTACAGACCTACAAACCTTCAGCTTATCTCAAAAACAGTACACAGAGAGCTTCATGAATGGGTTTCCATGGCCGAGCAGCTGGATCCAAGCCAAACATCACCAAGCGCAATG
This sequence comes from Xenentodon cancila, assembly GCA_014839995.1. Taxonomy (NCBI): domain Eukaryota; kingdom Metazoa; phylum Chordata; class Actinopteri; order Beloniformes; family Belonidae; genus Xenentodon; species Xenentodon cancila. Next base: position 9,758,518 of record CM026209.1, read on the forward strand.
CAAATCGTCAGATGCAGTGGTGTAAAGCACGCCGCCACTGGACACTGGACACTAGAGCAATAGAGACGCGTTCTCTGGAGTGACGAGTCACACTTCATCTTGCAGTCTGATAGATGACTCTGGGTTTGGTGGTTGCCAGGACAACGGTTCTTGTCTGATTACATTGTTCCAAGTGTAAAGTTTGGTGGAGGGGGGATTATGTTAGGTTGTTTTTCAGGAGCTGGTCTTGGCCCCTTAGTTCCAGTGAAAGGAACTCTGAATGCTTCAGCATACCAAGACATTTTGGACAATTCCATGCTCCCAACTTTGTGGGAACAGTTTGGAGCTGGTCCCTTCCTCTTCCACCAGTGCACAAAGCAGGTCCATAAAGACCTGGATGACAGAGTCTGGTGTGGATGAACCTGACTGGCCTGCACAGAGTCCTGACCTCAACCCGACAGAACACCTTTGGGATGAATTAGAGCGGAGACTGAGAGCCAGACCTTCTGGTCCAACATCAGTGTGACCTCACAAATGTGCTTCTTGAAGAATGGTCAAAATTCCCATGAACAACTTCTTAAACTTTGTGGACAGCCCTCCCAGAACAGTTGAAGTTGTCATAATTGTAAAGGTAGGACCGATGTCATATTGAACCCTATGAATTAGGACTGAGATGTCACCTTAAGTTCATACACGAGTCAAGGCAGGTGAGCCAATGTCTTTGGCCATATATATAAAAAAAAAATAACTCGTTCCTCACCCTCTGTGGGTGGTGTCCCTTCTAAGCTCGGGTCCTCTACCAGAGGGCAGGGAGCTTGAGGGTTCTGCGCAGTATCTTTGCTGTTCCTAACACTGCACTTTTCTGGACTGAGATGTCTGAGGTTGTTCCGGGGATCTGCTGCAGCCACTCTTCCAGTTTGGGGGTTACTGCCCCGAGTGCTCTGATCACCACGGGCACTACTGTCACCTTCACCTTCCAGGCCTTCTCCAGCTCCTCTCTAAGCCCTTGGTATTTCTCAAGTTTCTCGTGTTCCTTTCGCCTGATGTTACCATCACTTGGTATTGCCACATCCACCACCACGGTTTTTCTCTGCCCTTTGTCTACCACCATGATGTCTGGTTGGTTTGCCATCACCATCCTGTCTGTCTGTATCTGGAAGTCCCACAGGAGCTTTGCTCTGTCATTTTCCACCACCTTGGGAGGTGTTTCCCATTTTGACCTTGGGGTTTCCAGCCCATACTCCACACAGATGTTTCTGCAGAGTATGCCCGCTACTTGGTTATGGCGTTCCATGTATGCTATCTCTGCCAGCATCTTACACCCTGCAGTTATGTGCTGGATTGTTTCCGGTGCTTCTTTGCACAACCTACACCTTGGGTCTTGTCTGGTGTGGTATATCTGGGCCTCTATTGCTCTGGTGTTCAGAGCCTGCTCCTGTGCAGCCAGGATGAGTGCCTCTGCGCTGTCCTGTAGGGGCTTGTCCTCCCATGATGCTTCCTCCTCCAGCACCTCTTCACCTTGCCATTGTCTGAGGCATTCACTGAGTACGTCATCCGTTTGGGCCTTGTCCTTGATGTACTCATGGAGCTTGGCAATTTCGTCCTGGATAGTGGCTTTCACACTCACTAGTCCTCGGCCTCCTTCCTTACGGCTTGCCTACAGTCTCAGTGTGCTGGATTTGGGGTGGAACCCACCATGCATGGTGAGGAGCTTCCTTGTCTTAACATCTGTGGTCTGTATCTCTTCCTTTGGCCACCTTATTATTCCTGCAGGGTATCTGATCACTGGCAGGGCGTAGCTGTTTATTGCCCGGGACTTGTTCTTGCCATTGAGCGGGCTTCTTAGGACCTGCCTTACTCGCTGGAGGTATTTGGCTGTTGCCATTTTCCTTGTAGCCCCTTCGAGGTTACCATTTGCCTGTGGTATTCCAAGGTACTCAATCCTCAATGTCTGCTATTGTTCCTTCTGGGACTGAGACCCCTTCTGTGTGGACTACCTTGCCTCTTTTTGTCACCATCCTCTTTTAATCAACAAGACTGGCTATGGAGATATATATATATATATATATATATATATATATATATATATATATATATATATATATATATATATATATATGTGTGTGTGTGTGTGTGTGTGTGTGTGTGTGTGTGTGTTTGTGTGTGTGTGTGTGTGTGTGTGTGTGATTCACTTGCATTTGCAGTACTTTATTAAGGGAAACTGTCGACTGTACATGTATAAAAATAATTACAGGCTACTTTGACTTCGAAGGTTTTTATGAATGTCTGCCAAAACAGATGGTTGGTAGTTCCATTCCAATCCTCCTCAGTTCACGTGTCACGAAGTTTTAGGGCAGGATACTGAACACCGCATGTGTGAGACGGCCCAGCCACCCAAACCCCTTGACGTCAGGAAAATCCTATCTTCTGAAATGGATCTGGTACCGCTTCCAAACACAGCCATTTCCATCCATGAAGAACCAGGCCACGTGTGTGAGTGTGTGTAGACAAGCGCTGCATGAATGTGTGCGTGAGTAGGTGAATGCGGGCTGTGGTATGGTCAGCGTGGTCAATGAGACTGTAAAACGGCTGCACACTATAAATGCAGTCATTTGTCATCCTGTCTCCAAATGACTCTGGGCTCTAAAAAAAAATAGAGCATAATCTTGATCTTAAACATTATGCCCATTTATATGAATACCAACTGAAAGCATGTACTTTGCAGATGCACTTTAGATAAAAAAAATTTATGAAGGCTATACAATCTCTAGAACTTGCCCCAAAACATATTTTGTTTATTTGTTTTATATATATATATATATATATATATATATATATATATATATATATATATATATATATATATATATATATATATATATATATATATATATATATATAAATGCTTATAGTGAATAAGTGAATAACTTGGGTGACATGTTTATATTTTAAATTTGAATAAATTAGGTAAATTGTTTTAAATTATCCCATATTTCTCCCCCAGGCAATGGACCTGTATTACCACAATGAGTCAGATCTGGAGAGCTACGGTTGCCCTGGTGACAACAGTAAGTAACCAGCAACTAAGCCTGTTGTTTTGTATTCTTTCACTTCCTCCTGCCTTCTTCTTTTCATCTGCCTCACAGCACAAACACTCATTCCTCTGTTATTTGTCTCCCTTAACGCCTTCTCTGTCATTTCCCTTTATTGCCTGTGGTTTAGTTGATTTTCTTTTCCCCCCATACATCCAAAGTGATCTTTTACTATTCCCTTTTTTATCTTGTTTGTTGTTGCCCTCTCATTCAAACCTGATGACTCTACCTTACCTCACCACTCGGCCTCCTGATCCAAGCTCCCAGAATAATTACTGTTGTGCAAAACCCAAGATTACTGATTGTTCTGTGGAATGCAGCAAAATAGTAGTTATAGGCACAATACTCAGGTCAGATCATCATTCACATGACACAGTGACCTTCTCTGTTTGCAACTTGTCTGCATGTGACAACTGCATGAAAGCAGCATTATCACTACTTGACCTACCTGTGCGTCTCTGGGTGACAGCCCATTTAGTTTTATTGCTAAAATGACCGTAAGTTACTCAACTTTAATTTTCCATCATCCTTCTTATTTGTGACACCAATCAGAGTCCAGTCTGAAGTACAAAAGCTGCTGGTGTGTCACATTTTGGCACAGAGCTGTTTTATCTTCTTTGTTGTCTTTTACCAGTAAGACATGGACTTTCCTCGAATGCACTCGCTGTATAACTTTTATTACTCTTCGTTACAAATTCCTTCTGACCTTTACTGTAAATTGCAATCAGAGAGAGAACATTTAACATGTTATCGGGCCCTATGGTTTTACTTCACTATTTAGGCCACGCTTTTCTGAATTGTATGCTCATTCTTTTTTCTTTTTGTTTAAAATTTCAGTAAAAGTGAAATACAAAAGTCTTTATGCAGCAATCTCTGTATTCATGGCAAAACATACAAAATAAAAAGTACATTATACTACTGCAAAATCCTTAATTTAATTTAGTATTTCAATATTACATCACTAATCTAATTATTACCTAATTGTCTAAATGTTTATTTGTTACTGGTTGACACTAATGGCATGTCCCATTTGCACTTGGAAGTCAGATGTTAACATTTTAAAATAGCCAGGCCAGACATACCTATACGGTTCAAAAACATCCTCTGTTGTGAAGCGGGTCTGGTATCCCTCCCACTCACAGCCATTTGCACCAGTACAGAACGTACCGAACCGCTTGCAGCCGGGCAGGGACGGGCCTCATGCAATGACTCACACAGGAGCATTTTAGAGCTGTTATTCAAAACAGCCAAGATGGCTGGAGAATTGCTAATAACCCCAACCTTTTCTGAACAATTGAACCAATAAAAGTAAATAGCAGTGAATTACAGGTTGCAATAAAATAAAGTACAACCTATTTTAAATAACAAAACAACAAACCACATTTACAGTGTAATTATTTCAAGTGTAACTACTTTTATTTATTGTGTAACAGTATTCTTTGCTGCCAGTGCAACATTGCTACCAATAAATCTTTCAAAACATGCCTTTGTGCCAAATGTGTTTAAAAATATGAACAACTCCCTGTCAAACAAGCCCTGTCAAAAACCTGTCCATTATGCTCAGAGGCAATTCTAGAATCTCTTGGGGCCCAGGGCAAAAATTAGCACGGCCCCCCTCCGACTTATTAATCAACCTTAACCGGACTCTAACAAAAAATGTGAAAGGAAAACTTTTTTTTAAATAATGCCCATTTATATTGTTTTAAAATAAAATGTAAACATCACCGTCACAACACAATTATTTCCATCCATGCACCTTAGTAGCACTTTTTTTTTTTTGCCAATGAATTCTATAACTTAGCATTCTTAGCTTGACAGTTAAGTTTAACAAGACACGGCTTTGATTCAGTAGCTGAAGAATGAGTTTTGTCCAAGTTACCTATTTTATTTTCAGCCTGCTAGCTGAGTAAACAAGTTGATTGCAGGTGTTTTTACTGTGACACTCAACATTAGCAGGACAGACTGAGCTAAGTGCACTGAGCTAAATTAGCTTAAGTATTATCTTCACTACTTACCACTTCCTTTATACTTTTTTTTTGCTCCTCCTGCCTTTTTTTCTTTTCTTGCTCACTGCCAGGTGGATAGCTTCTCTTCATTTTTGAGAGACCCGGTTTCATCAGGTTTGTTTACGTAAGCTGCAGAGAGAGCAAGAGTTAGAGGCGGGGCCCCTTTTAGGGCGTTCTTGTTTGTTGCTCTGATTGGTCGTAGTGCTAACAAACTGCGTGCAAAGGCAGCTTGGTAGCCAATCGTTGGATCGGGGGGCCTACAAATCCCTTTCAGACCCTACATTTTTCTACATGTGGGTCTGATCTATCAGGCTACTGATTCTGTCAAAAAGGGCTAAAATCAACGATAGTGAGACATGAAAGATCAGGATAGAAAAAAAGAGATGAGAAAGTGAAGGGTGCGGTGTGTGTAGTGTGGTGACGTTTTCGTGTGTTTAAATAAAAGTGTAGTGAACTGTGATGGAATTAAAGGACAGACATGTGAATATAGGATAAACAGATATATACAAACAGACAGGACAGCCAGAAGGATAGCTTTGTCAGGTTTGGATATTGCTAACAACGACTACCAGTAGCATCGGCTAATACGATGTTGGGAAAATAATCTTTAAGCTAAATGGACATCAAATGTTAGTATTCGATATTAAACAAGGATTTTTAACCCTTTAACTGTGTATTATGATTTATGCAACTAATAAAATGTACTTTTTAACTTTTTATTACTTATGGTAATAAATAAAAATAGCGCCATGGTAAACACACACTCCTTGCTATGTCTTTTGCATGAAATGTGGAAGTACCTGCCGGAATATTTCAGAGAGAACAGTATGATAGGAACCATAATCTCATGAAAAATACTTCACTCTGTCAGTGGTCTGCATAATAGTAATGAGATTTTTCCAGTGTGCCGAGAAAAATCCAAGCAATTAGCTGAGCTGGAGACAAGCTGTTCTTGCGGCCTCGTCTGTCACGCTGTGAAACCCTCTCGATCCAGGTTCACCAATTAGTGGCTGTTGGAGCACTTAAAAGGTGAAGTGTGTCATATATATGATTCTTTTACAGAGGTGCAGCGCTGTGTGGGACAGTCGTAACAGCAAAGAGCAGTGAAAAGTGAGGGTGGGAAAGTCCTGACCGTTTATTTTACAGAGCTAACTGTGCCTGTGTTTTTCCTGTCTTTTTGGAAAATGAACAGCTTCAATTGCAAAGAGCATCTGGTAAAAGAAACCTCACCCTAATTAAAGCATCAGTATCTCCATGAACCTGCTGCAGTGTAGAGAATTGCATTTATACACCAGCTTATGGTGCTTTATCAGACACTATTATATAACACGTAATTACTCAGCCTGGATTTGAGTGTTCTTAAACTTTTGTTCTCAGTGATACTAAATGATAGCAACAACTCTTTTTTAAGCTGTTATTCTCTTTTTTTCCCAACATTTACTGTGTGACGCATCACTTACCTGTATCAACCTGCCCTTCAGAGCATTAACACACCTACACACCTACGAACATGCATATATATACACAAACACAACACAAACATATACTCTATAAATCAGGAAAGACACTCCAAAGCCAATGGTATGTTTGAGAAAAGCATCTTAAATTACATTAATAACATTATGGTTGCTGCAAAGACATTGACAGGTTCGGGCATGTGTTTTCCATTCAGATCAGGAGGCTTCTGGATTATGAGGATTATGACACGTTGCGTACACGAGGCTACTTCTGATTTGATAAAACTGAGACAGACAAAAATAGGTGCAGTTCATCAAGTGACCACTAGGGGTTGTCTCTAAAACCCCTAGCAGTCATTTGGATTGGTTCTTAAAACAAGTCAGTTTCCACTAACCAGCAAAAATAAACTTATAAACAGCCTGGAACAAAAATAAATAAACAAAAAGTAATAATAATAACAGTTTTGCTCTCAATAACTCGATTTCTTATCCAGGACAACTGAAGATTGTGCATATGTTTATGTACCTCAGCAGGTTGGACTGGCCTGCAGCCTTCAGTCTGTGACTGAGCTGGCAGCTGTAGCCCAATCAGTCCGGCTGCCGGCTGTTCTGGCCGGGCCAGCTGGCTGGATTGTGGGTTGTTTTCACCACCTAGGTAGCTATGGAGATCCGATTGCAGCTCTGGCAAAGCTTGGCCATCGTCCCTGCGGTCCCCATTTCAGCTCTGGTAGTTCTCACTTTATATGTCACTGCTAAGACAATATCCGAAAAAATGATGGATAGACAGGTTTGATCCAAATGTATGCAAGGTATTGTTTGTCAGCATGGTAGCTCAACATGAGCTATGCTAAAATGACTAAAGTGGGCGTGTCCCAACTGATTGTTTGAGCATTTAACTGTTTGACAAGTCACTTAATCTCTAGAAGATTAGTATGAGCCACAGACCAGTGTCGGGAATGAGATGCCTTCAACACACAGATAACCCAGCAGGTATGCCAGTCCCATTACAGCAGCTTCACTCACGAAAATCAAAACTCGAACCAGGAACCTATGACTCACAGTGGCGAGGGCCACATGATGGCCCACAGAGACATCTGAAATGTTACGAAGGCCAATTTTTGGCTACCCAGAAAGCCAAGAAAGCCACACATACACATCCTGCTCTACACACAACCATAGTGTCCAGTGACAAAATAAAAGCCTAGCTGTCCTCCTTTGTATAACTGAGCTCTTTATGTAATGGTGTCATTTCGTTCCTCGGCACCGAGGCTCATTCACATTCATCTCCAGATTCAACTTCATCCGCAAGCATCCTCATCATCACCGGCATAAAGAGCGGAGATTACGACACGGAGTGACGAGCTGAAAGAGATGGGCAGAAGCCATGGATAGATGTCAGCCGCATGAGACAGCGTGAACATGGGGACCTGCTGGTCTTTGTGTATGTGTGGGTCCACTATGAGTGGGTAGGACTTGTTTATGTTTGTGCTATATCTTTAATATCCTGCATCGAGGCCAGCCTGTCCTGTCCTTTTCATAAAATAGCCCACAGTGTGTGTGTGTGTGTGTGTGTGTGTGTGTGTGTGTGTGTGTGTGTGTGTGTGTGTGTGTGTGTGTGTGTGTGTGTGTGTGTGTGTGTGTGTGTGTGTGTGATCCAATGCCTACACTACTACTAGTGGGTTGCACAACATACTAGAGGCTCACGCACATAAAGAGAGGCAACAAATATCCCGGCCTGGGTGTTGTGGAGCCTGCTCTTGTTCAGGGCCCGAGGGCCAGCTTGTGAATCCAGAAGCCAAACTGGACCAGATATGAAAGACACAGAGGAGACCTTTTGTCAGAACTGTTCCCTTGTTCTGACATTTCTTTGTATCACCTTTCTCTCAGGTTATTCAAACCTCCTCTATAAGGCCCTAAAATTCTGACTCCGGTGTAGGGCATAATCCTCAGCAGGGGTAGTGTAGAGTCTTCTTTTTTTTTTTTAAGACACTTTTAAAATGCTTTCTATGTGCTGATAATATTCTCTTTTAAGAAACAAGGAACGATTGATGTGCAAAGTTGAACTTGCTTCGTATGTGCTGCTCCTCAGAGCTGATGAGAGGTGTCAGTTTGTATCCCGCGGGAGCTGGCACTTTGGTGTCACAGATGAGAAATCGTTGATGGGATCCCTATTGAAGGATGGCACTGCCGCCGCCTGCGCTGTCTCAAGGAGAAATGTCTTTTTCTAGGCAAACCGCACAAAGTTCCTGGCTGTGCAGAAAGGACGGGACATGCAGGACACCTTGAAAGAATTTAACAAGATTGGCCTTCATCTTAACTGTTTTAGAAAGTGTGTAGATGTGTCTGCTATGCCCTCCAGCTTATGTGTGCATGCGTGCACGCAGACTCCCCGTAGGTTTGTTTTGCCCACTGGCTCCTGCGCATGTGTGTCTATGTGTGAGCATGTGAGTGTATGTGGTGGCTGCTGTGGACGGATTAATAATAGATTTGACCTGAGTTATGGGAGAAACGCAGAAAGCAGTAAAAAGCTGAGGCTATATTGAAAAACTGCAGAGTCACACATGCATGTTAGTCTTTTTTACTGTGTGTAATTTGTGGACGGGCCTTAATCGTTGCTTGTCTCCGGCTCTGCTTTTTTACAGTCTAATAGCAACTGAGCACAGAACAGCTGAAGGACAAAAGCGTTCGTAACACATTACAATTTATGACCAGAAGCTTGCGGATTGATTTTCACAACTTGCAAGATAAATCAGAGAGGGGGGAAATCAGCAACAGCCTTTCAGCAATGATCATAACTGACATGCCCAAAACCGAGTCCTAAAAACCTCGTCATCCACGATGATTGGACAAAAATAACCCACTTTTTTGCATCTGATATTTGGATGTTTGGACCGGCTTGTTCAGCAAGCATGAATGTGTTAACAATTGTGTACATGACAAAAGAATTATGGGATAACATCTAACAAGACAATCACAAGAAAATTGTAGTTTGTCACAATCTTTTTTTAATGTTTTTTCTGAGAGAAGCAGAAAACTAAATCAAGAAAGAATTTGACAGACTGCATCTTATTTAAAACGGTTTATGGGAAATACTAAATTTAATAATAAATTGTTTTTTAATAGCCATTCTAAATTACTTTAAGTGAATTGATCCAAGCAAAAATTTCCTTGTATCAGATAAAATGTTTGTTTTATTTGCTGATGAAAGAAAACAGTCCTTTAATTCTTGCAATTTACCAAATTCAAAAATAAATTTTCTTAAACGAAAGCATTTTTTTTCAGTTACCATTGGATCACTAACCAGTCCAGTTTATTCACCCAAAATTAAAAAATGTACCTCACGAAGATTTTTTTTAAAATTTTTTGTAACACATTGCTTCCTATTTGATTGACATTCACACTAACGCGTGATTAAATGTTTGCTGCTGCCCTCTGGCTCTCACGGCATTGTGGGTAATTGGAGTGATGATACTAAGCGGGCGATCTCAGTCACTCATGAACTTATACTGATCTTAACATTATATGAATGTAATTAATTACAAAAACATTAAAGGTGACAACAATCAAGCAGAAAATGTAAAAAGAAAACTGGACCATTTCATCACATTCAAAGTAATTTAGGAACTTTGTAATTTAAGCATTCCTTCATTCATTGGTCCGAGCATTATTCTGAAGGCAGACTTGTGTGACTTTAAACAGCGGGATATCTTCTCGTCAGGAGACGAGGTTAATAATTATACCTGCATTTCTTGACAGCTGCCACATCTGACTCCATGTGAACCTAGTGAATTTCCATATCTTAGCCCAGAGTGTGAACAGACACAGCTGGCAATAGTGAAGGGGGGGGGGGGGGAACCCTGCAAAATTACATTAAGATTTATACTTTCTGTGTAAAAGGAAAAGGTTTGTTAAGGTTTTTGTTTATTAATGTTTCAACCTCAACATGAAAGTTATTCCTTCATGTAGGAAACAAAAACATCATATAAAGAGTATTGCTTAAAGTGGAAAAAAGACAGATATGAGGTTTAATCAAGATAACAATTGATATTGTGTAATCTTATGTTAAACTTAACCTGGTCACCTCTTTATAAAGTGTTTAAATATTTCTTATAGCTTTTACATCAACAGCTTTTACAAGAGAATGTTACAAAATACAGACAATGTCAGAGATAATGTACCTCCTAATTGGTTCTTTTTTTCATGTAAAACAAATATTTACGCTTTCTTCAACCTTTTTGTCTTTAAACCACACCTGAGGACTCCACGATGGAGGCTCATGTCACTCCTTCTAAAGTCTTGTTAACTGATATCACTGTACCAAAAAAATAAAAAATAAAATAAAGAAATCCTCCAGAAACTCAGACAGTAGAGACTGGATGCTCATCTCAAGAGAAAGGCTGTTCTACTGTTTCCAAATGTTTCACTGTGTCTTCAACTGTTTGTATCACTGCCAGTAAATTCTGCCAAAACAAACTCGACTATAGTCAAGAGTGCAAGATTTGAGAGGAGGACGACTAGAGACGCCGACAGGAATCCTTAGACGTCTACAAAGATAATTGTTGGGGATTTTTGTGAGGGCTTTTCATCTCAGGGACCAGCACCAAGTCAGAGATCCATCGCTCACACGGTGGTACATCAAAGTTTCATCATGCACATCTGAAATATGAAGATGAGTTTTGAAAATGTGTCCTTTGGTCTAACGAAGCACACGGATGCTGGGAAAACGGTTCCCATGGTGAAACATGGTGCTGGGAGCACAATGCTGTGGGACCGTGTTGTTGCTTCAAGCATGAGGAACCTTGTTCGGATAAACAGCATCAGATTTTATTCTGAGGAATCACGTAATCACCATTGTGTCTTCCAACAAAACAGTGACTCAAAACATGTTTTAAATGAATCCAAAACTTACTGAAGGTCACCAAAATGAAACTCCCGCAGTGGTCCTTTTGTGGAGGGAGCTCAAGGTTAACGTCCATCCGTGGAAACCACATCATGTGGATTAACTGGAGCTATATTCCTTGGAACAATGGGCCAAAACTCCCTCAGGAGACATGTGCTGGATTAGTTAGGAACTAGCAGTGTTATCAGTTGTAAGATACAAATATTATAATTTTGATTGTTAATGGCCTTGGCATTCTTTTTTTTTTTATCTTTCAATTGAATGCATCAGTTGAGTGTCTCAGTAAAAGTTCATGACTCCTTGTTTTTTTTTTTTGTTTCATAAATAGGGGTTAATAATTTTGACCTTAACCGTATACAAACGGTCCAAATGATAATAATAATTCTGCATTTTGAATGGCAGCAGTCGAAAGTTAGGCGTATGAAAGCCGCGTTCCCCCCGCCCTCGGGAAAAGTCAGGCAACCGTCCATGAAACGAACAAATGTGCGGTGGAAGGAAACAGAGGCGGGACGTCTCCGCCTTAAAAAAAAAAGAAAAAGAAAGGGGGGGTCGGCTCTCCAAAAGTGAAATGTAGTGCAGTTCGATTACCTCCTGCCCAAGGAGCCCGCAGCCTCTCTCCTTGTTGTGATTTGGGGATTAAAGCATCCTTATGAAAGACAAAACGACCGCCTTGACGTGTAAGTAGACTGCGTGTTTTTATGCAACAGTCGTCGGAGGATTTAAGGGATTCCGAGATTTCTCCTACTCCCGTAGTCCTCTCGGCGTTTTCCTGCATATACCAGCCTTTTGGTGTTGCAGTTTTGTTAAGTTTTTGCAATAAAACGACAACAGCAACGCCTGAATCTGTTTCTGTTTTGATTTTGAAAACATAAGTAAATCAGCGGCAGACTTTCGGGCGCTTCTTTCACCCCATGGAAGTTATCCTGGTCTGGAATAACTCACCCAGAAGCCTTGATAACTTCTCTTTGTTGACCTGTTGAACTCAGGAGCTGCAGAACTTCCACAGCGGTTAAAAGTTTGTTTAGTGTCTAGACTAGACATCCAGAACAAACGCGTTTTGTGAGGTGTTTTTTTTTTTTTCCTGCAATATGTGATGATTTGTCCCACCTTCTGCTTCAGCTGTTGTTTTACACTGTTCCCACTGCACATTTCACGATCTCATTGAATCTCATGAAAACTGCCGTGTTTATTTCACCCGGTAACTGGTCTTTCTCTCCCGTGAGCACGGCGATCCAAGAGCTATTTAAATTGGTTTGGCTCTTCACCGGCGATATCAGCTTACATATCTTGTTCCACTGAGAGATCAAACTTGAACCAGGTGCCTTATATAACTGTGCCCAACTCAGCCCGCCTGGTCTGCAGAGGGCCATCGGTGAAAGGTAGCGCGGGCTGGCCGTTTATTTCACTTTATTACCCTCACTTTGAAACGCTCGGATTGCTTCAGGGAGAGTGGTGTCTCGTCTCCTTCAGGATGTGCATCAGCTCTTTCCCCAACGATCTTGAACTGGATGTAGGCTTATTCGAGAGGTTCACTCTGTACTTTTCCACTACCGGCGGCTTTTCTTGGCATGGGGCCTCTCCTCTCCTCTCCTCTCCTCTCCTCTCCTCAGGCTCTCCCTCCCTCCCTCCATGGAGGGGGCCTGCGTCACTCCCGGACCCTTTTGAATTGAGAGGCAGCCAAGCAGTGAAGTTGATAGGCTTAGTGAGGAGGCTATCAAATTATTTGTTCTGGACTTCAATGCCGGGCAGGGTCCTGGGAATGGAGACTGGTGTGAAAACGTTTATCAGATGATTGAGGAATAGTCTCGAACCTCTAGAACAGTCTCCACCAGCTTCATTTCACATGCACTCGTTTGTAGAATGATATAGAAATAGGCCCCATCATATTAGTAAAAGCTGAATTAAAAAAAAAAAAAGATTTTGTAAGTTTTATCTCCACTTTCGCGTGCAGACTGAAAACATGACACAATCCAGTCTTGTGACGCATGCGGTGCTTAGTAAATCTGTCGTGAAGTTGCACAAACCTGTGCAAATAGAAATCTTCCACTGCGATGGTTTCTAAGCCCCCCCCCAAATCGTTGTTCCCTGTGGTTTTGACGCAGGCACCCTGGAGGCGCGGCTATGACGCGTCCGGAGCGCAACGGCCGCCGATTGGTCGGAAATTCGGTCGATCATCTTTTCACAAGCCTTTTTATTAAAAACGACCAGAGGATCACGCCCACCGAGTGGGTGTGGGCGCATGTAGGCAGCTCCTCCCACCTTCCCTCCTCTAGACCTCTTTATAAACCAGGAGGCCAAACTCCTGAGCTACATTTTGCTTTTGGCAGTGGATGAGAGCGCAGCTGCCATTGAACTCACCATGACGGTCCAAACAGAGACAGAGAAACCCGTGCTGACTTACTCAAAAACCAGAGGCCTGGTGGCATTAGTCACTGGTATGCTCAAAGACTGGATACTTTCAAAAGATCCCTCGTCCGCTGTTTTCTTCTAGTTTATTCATGTCTTTTTTTCCCCCTCTGTTTTTGTTTTTGCTCTGCAGCTTTCATGAAACAAAGGAGGATGGGTCTGAACGACTTCATTCAGAGGCTCGCCACGAACTCCTACGCCTGCAAGCAGTGAGTCTGACTCATATTATTGTTCTTTTTTTTTTTTTTTTCACTGGAGGACAAACATTGGGAGACGCGAGCATAACTGAGTTATTTGTCCTCTTGGGAAACTTTGTGTATTGATGTCACTCCCAGATCAGCTGATTCACATCAGAAAGAAACCGGGGATGCTTTTCTTTGTAGTCACCGACTCTTCAGCTCAAACTCTCTTATTTCTTCTTTTATTTTTCCAGTCCTGAAGTTCAGTCCATTCTCAACCTGAGTCCTCCGCAGGAAGCCGAGCTCATGAACGCGAACCCTTCTCCTCCTGTACGTTTGTTTACACACATGCACTGAGAACTCCTCAGCTGATGTGCCACGCACTTGATCGCTAAGCTTTGTGCTCTTTCGCTTACAGCCCAGCCCATCCCAACAGATCAACCTCGGCCCATCGTCTAATCCCTCTGCAAAACCCAGCGATTTCCACTTCCTCAAAGTCATCGGCAAGGGCAGCTTCGGGAAGGTGCTGCTTGCACGCCATCGCACAGATGACCAGTTTTATGCTGTGAAAGTATTACAGAAAAAGGCCATTCTCAAGAAGAAGGAGGTACAGTATGAATGCACGGAGACATGCATGCAACTAGAAACACATATATCACGAGGTATGTCCTCTTAACCTTTCTAACCCCTGTTTTTCTTGTTTCCTTTGCAGGAGAAGCACATCATGTCAGAGAGGAATGTGCTGCTGAAGAATGTCAAGCATCCGTTCTTAGTGGGGCTGCACTACTCCTTCCAAACGGCGGATAAACTCTACTTCGTTTTGGACTACATCAACGGAGGAGAGGTGAGTTTGTCTTTACCGAAAACCAAGCCTGGAGAGAAAGTAGCTGAGAAATGATGAGGAGGTGGAACAATGACGGAGGAAATGAGGAGTTAAAGGAGTACATCTCGGAGAAGGCAGAGGCTAATTAAGTTTTCAGAGGAAGAATATGAGGGCCAGACTGAGACACAAAGATGAGGCCGAAGCAGAGACAGACAGAGGGGAAATCCTGTCATGTGAAGCAGAATAGAAGCAGCCGCTCTAGTTTCTTTTTCTTTTTTTTTTTTTTTGGCTGAAGGAAACACCACTCAGGAAACCATGATGTGGGCTGGGACAGTGTCAGAAACTCGGGGGGCCAAAATTAGCAGCGCCATTGAGACTGTGTGTGTGTCTAATCGAGCCAATTTCCTGTGATTGTTGCGCGAGCAAAGACAGTGCTGATTAAATATGGACCTCATCAGGAAGCAGAGCACATTTACTCTTTTTCTTTTTTCTTTCCTTTTTATCCTTTCTTCTCCTCCATCCTGCTGATCTCTCTTTCCCTCTCCACCTTTGGCTCTCATTTCATCTGTCTTCCCTCGTCGAACTTTTTAAGCCGTCACCTTCCTGCCTTTTTATTTCCTCCCATCCGTTTTCCACTCTGTCTCTCTTTTTTTTATCGGTCTCTGTTCTATTAATTTCCTACGTCTGCTCTTACCGTGTTGACACTGTAATTTCAGGACAGAACATAACTCATGGTGTGATTTTTACATTTGGCGCTAAGAGACCCGTTTCAGTAACGTTGGTCTTGTGTTTTTCTCTGTTTCAGTTGTTCTACCACCTGCAGAGAGAGCGCTGCTTCCTGGAGCCCAGAGCCAGGTTCTATGCAGCTGAGATCGCCAGCGCCCTGGGGTACCTGCACTCCCTGAACATCGTCTACAGAGACTTGAAGCCAGAGAACATCCTGCTGGACTCACAGGGACACATCATTCTCACAGATTTTGGTCTATGCAAGGAGAACATTGAACCTAATGGAACCACGTCGACTTTCTGCGGCACACCTGAGGTAACCAGATAATTATTCACTGATCCTTTTTGTTTTTGTACTTTTGTTTTTTATTGGCACTTTTTTTTAAACTACTTTTTGTTTCTATCCCCCCCCCCCCGTTCAGTATTTGGCTCCTGAGGTGCTGCACAAGCAGCCGTATGACAGGACAGTAGACTGGTGGTGTTTAGGAGCTGTTCTCTACGAGATGCTGTATGGCCTGGTAAGTAACGCGTCAGTTTGTTTATTTTTGTTTCTTTTTTTTAAACTTGCATGCTTGCTGGTGACAGGTGGTTAATCGGTTGCTTTGACCCTCCTTAGCCTCCGTTCTACAGCCGCAACACGGCAGAGATGTACGACAACATCCTGAACAAGCCGCTGCAGCTGAAACCCAACATTTCCAACGCGGCCAGACACCTGCTGGAAGGCCTGCTGCAGAAAGACCGCACCAAGAGGCTGGGCTGCACGGAGGACTTTGTAAGTGCTCGTGCAGTCGTCTGTGACTTCGTGTTTTCTTGTGTACGTGTATGTCAGTGGTGATATTGACCGTCTGTTCAATTTTCAGACTGAAATTAAGAACCACATATTCTTCTCCCCCATCAACTGGGATGACCTCAATGCCAAGAAGATCACCCCTCCCTTTAACCCCAATGTGGTAAGTTACTTTTAAGTTATTTAAGACTTACACTTCTATTAGATGTTGTGTTCCTCATTTATACATGTAATAAACCACGTTTTCCCCCTTTTTGATTCGTGTTTATGTAACTTGATCAAATGCATGGAACATCCTCTCTGTGAATTAGAACATTCCCAATTAAGGCAAGTTACTGCAAAGCCTGGCTAATCCCTACTTGTCTCCCCCCCTCCTCCTCCCTACCTCCTTCCTGCAGACGGGACCCAACGACCTGCGGCACTTTGATCCAGAGTTCACGGATGAGCCGGTTCCCGGCTCCATTGGCTGCTCCCCGGACAGCACCCTCTTCACTGCCAGCATCAAAGAGGCAGCTGAGGCCTTTGTGGGCTTCTCTTACGCCCCATCTATGGACTCCTACCTATAGGATTTAACTAGAGGCACTTCATGTGGAAATCCAGTTTAGACCTACTGGACATGAGATGTGCCATGTACACGGACTTGCATCTTGACCCCGACCCAGCGAGAGCTCTTCACCCACATGTGTACTTGCCATATTTTCTCCATCTCTTGAATGCAATTTAAATACAAGGGGATGTCCGGCGTAAATAACAACTAGTTTCAGCTTGATGCACCCACCTAGAACCCTTTTCAAGTGGAGGTCCTTTGCACATAGCTCAGGCAGCTTAACAGCTCCCCTCAATCCTGAAGACACAACTGACAAGCACACACAAAACTTCCACCGTTTATCTAAAAAAAAAAAAAAAGGAAGGCTAGGCCATACTTTCCCAGCCCTGGAAAGATTTTCATGCTCGTCCATGTAGCAAAACGTCTAATCCCACCTGGAGGCCCTCTCTGTTGGGTCTGGATAAGTAGCATTCAGGAGGTGGCCTTCATTTTGGTGCTTTAGTTTCTTCTCATTTCCTTGCTTTGTATGAAAAGGGAGCTACTAGAAGATGAATGTTACAGAGGGGGAAGAGCATTTAATTTCTCTCAAGGGGGTCGAGAATTTTTTTTTTTTTTTTCTCTCCATCAGAACTCACATCATTTGTTTTTGCCTGTGTCAACATTAATATTCCAGTTACATCCACTTGACTTCAGGTGGAAGGGAATGTCTTACTTTATTTAAATCTAATTTTCAGAGTGGAAGAATGTAGCACTAAACGAGTACACTTGTTCAGTCTTGAACATGTGAGACATAGGGACTCAAATGATGTTTTAAACCTTCATTTGCACATTAAAGCTGATAGAGAGATGGAAAAGGGAGCACTGCTGCTAGGTGAGAATGAGAGGGATGTTTTTGAAAAGTATTTTCTGTAGTTTTGCTTGAAAAGTGCATCCCCCCTCATGTAGTCTTCCATTCGCCTCTCACTGACGTAACGGCGGCCTGCAGACGGGCTGCCAGCATTGAAACCGAACATTCCACTTTAATATTGCTGTAATGCAGTTCGACGGTATTTAAGTTTGTTTGTATATTTGGAGTTATGTGTACTAGTTTTAATGTATATTGAACAAAACAAAACATTACAAAAAAAAAAAAAGACTAAAGGTATGCCTAAGTATGTATATGTAATAATCCATGTTAAATGTACTGTAAATTGTAAAATCGTTTATGTGACCATGTTTGGTTTGCAATAAAAGAAAAAATTTAACTTTATTACATGTCACAAAGTGGGTTTTTTTTGGGTGTCTTGCTCAACCTCACCATGGTATCAAAAGGGAACTTTGAATGATTCGCCATCATTTGCAGAAAATGAGCACACCAAACCATTTTATAAAGATACTGAGTAAATGAAAGAATGTGAGGAATGATGATTAAATGGTAAATATTTGCTCGGGCTGGGTGGAAGAGACTTGAGCTACTGACCAATGTGCCACATTAGTGTTAAATGGACTTTATCCCCTTTCCTGCGTCAGCAGCCTTGCACAACAGTGGCTCTTGACATTCAAGTGTGAGATTCAGAGAATTAGTAGACATGCCCCGTTCAGCAGCTGCATTTAATTAACCTGGGAAAAACATGGATTTGTCTACACTGAACTAAAATATGGCTGTAGTTGGGGTTTGTGTTGCATCAGTGAAGAGTAAAATTAAATAATGATTTCCCTGATATTTAATTATAACAGGGCTATAAGTAAGATATCAGAGATCGGTGTATAGTTTGAGCTGTGATTTAGACAATCCAATAAAAACTTCAGGCTCAGAGGTAACATAAAAATAAAAAATAACTGAACTGAGTCCATGACGGCTGTATACGGATCACCGGTAGAAACACAGTTGAAGAATTTATTTTAATAAGAACTTGAGAAGATCAGTCACTTTTCTCATATCAGAGTTTGAAAAGCATCTTCAGCAGCCACTACTTCTCTTACAGGCTTATTCAAACAGGGAAAAAAAGACTTTCCAGCCTTTCAAAAGCCTTCAAAATCACTTTATCATTTTCATACTATGTGGTAAACTTCAGACAGGGTGAATTGACATCAAAAACTCTGTCTCAGTCACCTGGACTTTAAACTTGCTGGTTTCACTATTTGCTGGGAAGGTTTGACTGCCCCCTCTGCAGTCGCGCACTGCCTCCTGCTGACTGACTGTTGAAACAGCCAGCCGGGCGCACAGCTTTTCGTTTCGTTGCGAGGCCTCCGAAGCAACAAGCGGACGCTGCAGCGTGGCTTGAACACAACATTCAAGCCTCACAGAGCAGCTACTTGTTGTGATGGAGAGTTAAAGGCCAAAAGGCTTTTCAATGTCTTGTACAGCTTGACAACATAACTAAGTTATGTAGAAACCTCGACACAAATCAGAAGTAGAAGTACAAACATTCAGTTCTTTTAATATCAGTGCTTCAAGTAAGCATAATAAACAAATGAAACTTTAAACAAGGAGCAAAACTGAACAATAGCGCAGTAAACTACAATCCTAATCCACAAATGACATCGTCATGTAACGCAAATAAGACTCAAGTAAACAGGCAAAGCCAGCACGATGGATGTATTGGGTTGCTTTGTGTGTTTATGTCTTTGCTCCAGGCAGAAGAGCAGTCAATAGTTTTCCTTTTTCTCTTTTTGTTGAATAGAAATTACGATTACTCAGAAAAAGACACTGCGCTGCTTTTGAATCAGTTTCACGGACTGCGCATGCGTAACGTGGTCTGTTTTACAGCAGGTTGTTGCAAAATAGACAAAACAGTTGTAAATCATTTTTCTGGTGCAGAGTTGATGTGGCATAAATTAAACGCTATAAAACCTTTGAGGTTTTGTAATTTGAATGTTGTTTGAATGTCTCCTTCACATTTCTGTTTTATACAAATCCACCTAATTGGAAGAAAAAAATCATTTAAGCATGACAATAAATGTGCGATAATGCATGTAAAATGTGCTTGTATATAATCACTGAAAACATTCACACTGGGAGGTTCTCAGCCAGAACCAGAAACTAATGTTTGTATGACACAGAAAAGCTGTACAAAGAACGATTTGCAGCAGTATTTGATCACTAAACAGTTAAAAAAATATTAAAAAAGTACACCTTACTGTATTTTCGTGCCTTATATTCAGTTAGGTCAGACAGCACATTGAGTTGTTATGTCTGTATATTAAAAGCTTTGCGTTCCAGTTCAACCCTTCTAGTTCATCTCATCAATTCTGCCTTAAAGGCACTTTTCAAAAAAAGTCCAAAAATGCAAACATGCAGTGACACAAGGATAAATATAAGAAGACAACTACACGTGTGAATCGTGTAAGACAATGAACTGTTCACAAGCCCCTCCTGAATGCCGATATTACAAACGCGCTTAATTATTTGAAAGACGTATTAACCACCAGTAAATGCGTAGTAAGAGGTATTCCACTAGATGGCGCTGTGCTCCTGCCTTAACATAAGAGACCAACTATCACTTGATCAAAATTTAATCACAGTTAAAGCATCGGAGACATGGAACCAGCAAAGTCCAATCTGATTGAGAAACTTTCATACAGGTAACCGCTATGCATAAAGTACGACAAGTGAGTAAAAAGATGAAATATTCTCTTTCAAACACGCAGGAATTAAGGAAAGAGGTTTCAAAAGTCTGTGCTACAGGTGAGATGACTAAACATGTGTAGGCAAGGTTTTAAAACTTTTTTTTTTTCTTCCCCCCACTGCAGGAGTGTTTTGAGTAATTTATTTAGCAAATAGAGACTTTTCCAGGGGCTGCGCCAGACGTGACTTGTAGCCTACACATTTAAGAACTTACATGTTGTTGTCTCCTTTTGTAGTAGTTATGGCTTTCTAATTTATATAATGCAATCAATTGTTTTCATTTATATGAAGATATCAGGTGTTGTAATCACATCATGCCACCTCCACCTTTCTTGTTCTGTTGCAGAGATTACACAATCGAGACCTCTGGAGTTTTCTTAAGCCTCCCCCAGATCCCATAAGTATGGTGACGACGTGACGCTTTTCTATAGAATTTGACATGAACTCAGTGACGTTTCAGTTTGATGAAATGATAAAGAGGAAGAACAGGTCTGTGTTTTATTCTTTTTCTCAGAGCGATGCCGTTACAGTAAACTTCAGTACAATAAATTATATGGTCAAACGTTGAAGAAGCGTGACTCGTCACTCCAGAGAACATGTCTCCACTGCTCCAGAGTCCAGTGGCGGCGTGCTTTACACCACTGCATCTGACTCTTTGCATTGCACTTGGTGATGTATGACTTGGATGCAGCTGCTCGGCCATGGAAACCCATTCGTGAAGCTCTCTGTGCACTGTTCTTGAGCTAATCTGAAGACCACATGAAGTTTGGAGGTCTGTAGCGACTGACTCTGCAGAAAGTTGGCGACCTCCTCGCGTTATGCGCCTCAGCATCTGCTGACCCCACTCCGCCAGTTTGCGTGCTGATTGTACAGTCACCTTGTGAACGAATACCTTTGGCAATGCAGTGTACTTGTTTATGATGAATCAGTGCTTATTACCTGGGATCTGTTAAAAGGTCAACTAAACTAAGTTCAGATTACCTTTTCTGTAAGAACTCCTCAACTTCCTTAAAAGTGGAACTTGAACTGGCAAAGTTCTGCTCAGCAAAGTTTTCGAGGTTACTTAGTAAACCTGTTTGTTAAAATCTGTTCACGTTTTCCTTGAACATGAAAACAGTGATAAAGTGAAAATGTTGCCTGCTTATTCGGCATTCGGAATGTCGGATGAGACATTCAAAGATGTCTCATTATGGTCTGTAAAACGTAAAAGCTTTGGCATATTGACGTGTCCTTTTCTGTCCACAGGTGGCGAGTTATTCCATATAGTAGAAACAGTTTGTTGCGTAACCTCGTGTGGTAAGTCGAGTGACTGGAGTCTTCGCTCAGTAATCAGTGACTGACAAAAAGTTGGCACAGCAAAAAAACTTTTCAAAAAAATTACTTTTTAAGAATCATTAATCAAACTCAGTAACATTTTTCATAATGCAGTTGCATAATGCGTGCATTTTGTTTCATCTTTTAATGTAAAGCCCTTTGAAATGTGCCTTGCCTTGATTTTGCTTTCACTCGCCGTAAGATTCCTTTCCAAGACACCTTTTTCTATTGATTATATTGGTTATCCTCTGAGAATGCTGCAGGCTGGATAGAGCAAGTTCCAGCCCATCAAGTCAAGCTTTGCCTACGTACAGGAAGCTTTTATGCAACCGTGGAACCTCACCGTAATTTTGACGCATCAACCAACACCAGCGAGCTGTTGCATCATTTCAGCAGTCCTATCTGTTTTGAAAATGGTACCAGAGAAAAGGCCCAGAGAGGTACGTTGTCCTCTGTGTATTATTAAATAACCAAGTTCATGGAAAAGCTAACAGTTTTTGTTGGAGTGGGAGTTACTGGGGTCAGCCACTACACTACTTAAGATGTAAAGGGACATTAACTGAACATTAACTGTCTGTTTGGCTGCGTCCACTTCTTGGAACTTGTTTATGGCTTAAACTGTAATAGGCGTGTTTCCATTAGTGGGGATTTAGGGTGGAACACAGGCACACAGGAACCTCTAACAATCGAACACATTATAGAAATCCGTATTAGTAGAGACACCGCGCCACATCGTTCCTGTTGGCCAAGGTTGCCGCTTGATGGAAACACAGCTGCTGTCTCTGTTTTTGATGCGTGGCATTGCATTGTAGCGCCATAGGCAGTTGTCGCCCGAGATGACCCGGGCAAGAGGCCAAAGTTACTTCAATAGCTGCGTCTAGAGCTGGACAACCTTCTCTAATAGTAGGGAAATATTGTAACCATATCAGTATCATAACCCTGTATGATGAACTGGAAATGAAATCCACCTAGACAAACATCATGCTCTTTGCACCGTGCTTTTTAATATGACTAATGACATTGTTATACAGTATGTAGTAAAAGCCTGTCTGTTGCCTAAGTTTTGCTCGATTTTTAGTTACGGTACATTTATAAGATAGCACTTCTGATCTATTCTGTTCTTTAACTAATTGATCTGAATACTCCTTCGGCCGCTTTTCAATTCACAGAAAACATTTCTTTCAGCACAAACCTCCCTCACACTCTGACCTTTAGACAATCAATACGTCTGTCTGCTGACTGTGTCAGTAACTTTTATTAGCTGTGATATAAGTGATCAAAAAAGAGGTTTAATGCCGTAGATAAAACATAAATACGTTGAGAGGTCTGTTAAAACAGGTTAAAACACTGGACTGACTTCTGCTTTTAATAAGAATGTAAACACAAAAATCGTGACAATGATGATTAATAGGAGTAAACCTGATTAGATATCTGTGGCTTGCTGGTGAAGGATTTGGTAAGGTCTATGTGCTGACACAGGAAAAGCCAGTTGCCAACAAGTCCGCCACCCCCAGTGTTTTTGGTTAGTGAGTCATTACGCAACACATGCACGCACACACACACACATGCACACAACTGCACATATGTAATCCCTTGTTTATGACTTCTGAAACATGAAGCTGACTTAAATTTATATCCTGTAGGTTTACTCTATTACTCATGACTACTACTCACTTATCATGTGCAGTTACTTTATAATGACTCTTCCTCGTTAAAATAAGTTTTAAGTATTTTCTTCTCATGAAGAAGGTCTCATTCACATAATGTGAGCACTTTTAAACGTAGGTGTCAAGTGACAGTGGCTCAATGCAAGAGGCAATTTTGGATTTTGTACGTCAGAAGATCTAAATGCATCTCAGGATAAGCAAGTCAAGTACAAGCAGTGCATTGAAAACACGACGAGGGACAGATTCCGTCATCTGTGAAGCAATAGGGGCAGGTGGGACAGTTCGGTGCTGGAGCACTGGCAGAAGTAGGACATGGGAACCTTGTGGAGCAGCAGGTGACGGATCTGTTTGTTTTCTCTTGCAGTATGAGTGAAGGAGCAATGTTGATGCAGGTGCGCTTCACTGTTGGTTATTAAATAGTGGTAATCACAGGAAAATCCGTAAAAGTGATTTAAAAATTATTATATGAAGGGTTCACAGAAAGATTAAGTCATTTCCATCTGAGAATTCGACACAGAGAAACGTACAAGGTATCATAAAAGTCAGTAAATTATTTCAGGCTGGATTAATTAATCGCAGACAACTTCGCGTGAGCGCTGCCGGCTTGACTCGGTCGGGCCAATGGCAATGCAGGATGGCAGCTCTGAAACACGCCCAAGTTTCCTATTGGCTATCGCAGCCAGAAAGGGGCGGTTTTTGAGTAAATATCTTACCATAACAAGCGGAACGCGTGGACTTACACGAGCGAGAGAAGTTTGCTTTAAGGGGAAAGTCTGCGTGGAGAAAAGGGCGAATGGGCCGGCTCACTCGACTCTAAGACGACATCCGTTATTCATCCGAGATTTCAGGTAGGGAAACGCCCGCTGCCAGCTGTTACCATGAAGACCGAAGTACATGGCAAGTGCTGCTTATGACGCGAAGCACGTTAAATTTGCATTTTTAAGTGTGGATCAGTGGGGTTTTTTTCAGTCTTTTTTTTTTTTTTGCTTTCCCTGCAATGACGTTTTAGTCTCCTGATTTCCAAGGATTTCTGGCCTCTGAAAAAGGGACTGCAAGGTTGTTGTTTTTTTTTTGTTTTTTTTTTTTGCTCAGGTCGCTGCTTTGCAGGAAATGGAAAAAAGGGAAAAACAAACTCGCACATGAAAAAAGGGAGTTGTCCCATTCTGTGGCCTCATCCATATGCATGAGGATGATCACCTTTTAGTGACAGCTGGGGCGCAAATCCGTAAACCTCTGCAAGAGCAACCGTTTCGTGTCCGCAACATAACTTGAAACTGGAAAAACAAACTCAAAGCTGGCGTGGTCCTGTTCCTGGGGTACCAGGCTCGCCTTGAAGGGTGGATGTTTTTCTCTCTGGAGAAACAGTCCAGGGGATGAATTGAAATCAAATGTATTTTATTTTACGTGATACTAATCTCTTATTAAAACCAGATGTGTGCTGTGTTGGTTTGTGTGTTCTGACCCTAGGCCTACTGGTAGTTCTGGTTGATGATGGACCCCAGAAGTGAGACCAAGAAAATGACCTCTTACAACGACTCGTCTGAGACCCAGAAACTGACCGCACCCAGAAGACCAGGTACACACCGATGCCAGCAGTCTTTTATTCATTCGATAAAAGACTGCTTAAATGTCTCATCATAAGGTGTGCCGGTGTTTTGTTTGGTCTTAATTAACATATTAATCCAGTTTCAGGAGCGAGCAGATCTGTTTGTTGACTCTGGTACACGTGGCCTCCCGCCAACTAGTAATAAACACTTTATCCTGATATAAGAACTGGTTATTTCACTTATGTTAAAAGTGTGCAGAGCTTGTTAAAAGATAAGTTAAACTGAGGAATCTTGATGACTCCTCCTGTCAAATGTTAAACTGAAGCTGATGTTCAGGAAGGTTATCCAGGCAACTCCGTAGTCAGCTGTCATCCTCATTACAATTGGCGCATGAATTCCCAAAAGCCTTTCCGTAAAATCTTTAAAGTGGCGCACTTCTTTTTTTTTTTAATCACTCAGGTTAATCAAAATTGTAGGTAAATTATTTGCAATGACCTTTTCCAAAAAAACATAATCTGTGATGAAACGAAAAGCTGTTTATGGTGTAGTAATGTTTGTGTCACTGTGACCTTGGAGGCAGAGTCCCAGCGTTGTGTAAGACGCTCTTCACACGGCACCAGTTCATGATTTAAAAACATTAACAAATCATTACCTATTCAAACGTCACAGTGTATAATAAAGTTGTTTGTTTTTTTACCTTTTTGCCTGCAGTTTAAATAAATCGACTACATTTTCTGGGTACATCCAAGTATTTTATATTGTGCTTTGCTGCGAAACCTAAAACTTTATGTACATATCTATTTTTGCGGCAATAATATTCATGCAGAGGTAAACAAGAGAAGGAGTGCAGTATTCTGTGAGTGGACAAATAGTTCAGGAATGAGAAAACATCCATAACCAAGAGAAAATTCCAAACTAGACTGGACTTTCTCTTTGAAAATGATGGACCTCATTATCTGGCTTGTGAGAAATGGCTAAAAAAAACAGTTTAAAAGCCAATATCCAGGATGGAAACCTTATGTTATGTGGGATCAACACAGGTAACAAAGCTACGCCTGCAGAAGGTTCTCACAAAAGAAGCAGAAAAATGTTGAACAACTGGAATTTCCAAATTGATTAAGGATGTAAAACAAAGTCCAGATGCACGTTTAGCGCGTAGTCAAATAGTTGCAGTGTCAAAAGCAGCACGTTACATGATCAGTTTCACTTTCATCTGAAGGATGATTTTAGGAAGCATTAGCAAGTCTCTGGTCTCTACTATCAACGAAAACCAGACGACAA
The DNA here is from genome assembly GCA_014839995.1 of Xenentodon cancila. Taxonomy (NCBI): domain Eukaryota; kingdom Metazoa; phylum Chordata; class Actinopteri; order Beloniformes; family Belonidae; genus Xenentodon; species Xenentodon cancila. Next base: position 9,784,836 of record CM026209.1, read on the forward strand.
AGTAACGACAGAAGAGAAAACTAGAGACCAAGCCAGAGTAACCTGTGGCTCACAAGTTGAAGACTGTGTCACCGCTGAGTCTGAATGGCGCGATGTCAAGCATTGTGGAGCTGAAAAATGGATCGACTGGAAGCATTGCTCCCATCCATTGTTGAAAGAAACGCCAGTGACTCAGGTGATTAAATCTAGGGTTCACAGGCCAGGTGCCCCTGACACAGGACTGTCAGGGCACCTGGCCTTTTTCTGTGGCTAGAAGATGTGGTTGTTTGTTGGCATGATGAAGGCATCAGCTGGAGACGAGCCGAAGCACCAGACACCGCCATGGTCAAGTCTTGCGGCAATGCTCCTTCGCGTGTGTGCTTTAAATCTTGGACGGTGTCCTAACAGTTACTGAACCTCCATGTCCACAGTGGGACTCACTGTTCCTTTGTGATGTTTTAAAAGAAAATATGACCCAACAATATGGATCCACATTTGATATGTATGATAAATATAGGCTTTAAATTCATTTATTAAGGTTTCTCTTTCTTTACAGTTAAAAAAACAAACAAAAAAAACAAAAAACAATCCCAAATCTTTTGGCATCAGCGCTTTGGCCTGGATACCCGCAGAATAACTCTAAACTAACAGGTGTGTTTATTAAAGGTAGGGTAAGAGATTTCTGGACATGACGTGTGTTGATATTTGAAACAGCCCCGCCCCTTCACCAGTTCATGTACACGACCACAAACCTTCTCGTTCTTTTTTGCTCTTTTACCGTGCACACATGAGAAAATGGTGAGGAGATATTCGATGAAATTGATGGATGCGTTTCGGATGGTGAAAAATTGCTAAAGAACGGATTAGAATTGCTTGCTCTACCTTTAACACATAGAAATGTTGAACATGTACCAGCTAAAATGGCTTTACAAAAGCCTTATTACAAGTAAATGTGTTAAATTATGCGGTTCGCCAGGAAACCTGACGCAGACAAAGGGACAGTTCAAACTTTGATTCCTCTTGTGGTTCCTCTGTCTTCTCCACGTTGGTTGAATGAACTCGTGTTCGTCACGTGACGGCTACTTAAAAACTTGATAAGATTGCTTGTGTTATATTTAGCAACATGTTTGCCACCTCTGGAAAATGTTGCCTTGCGTAATGAGCTTGTTGGGGTTTTGCTGATGGGAATTTCCGGTGTAAAATAACTCCATGCTGCCAACATAACGTTAAAGGTAGACAGCAAGTTCACGCGCCGCCGCTTCTCTTTGGACAAAGAAAGTAAAACCCTCTGTTTTACTTGATTGTCGCACCACGATAATCAAAACGTTACAAATGACTTCGATGGCACGATCATAGATCCCGAATACACGAGCTGTTGTCCTTTCTCAGACGTGGGGCAGCAGGGCGGAATAATAGAAATCCAAAAGTGTTAAAAAATGGGCTTCTTCAGTTTGGAAGCTGCCGCGCGCGTCCGCTGAGTTCATCAGTGTTTTTATCTGTCACTTTCTAATCTTGCAGGTTGCAACAGTCACAATCATTTATTAAACACGCACGGCGGCTTTCAAGATTGCCTTGTCATTATCCGCGTGAACCTCCGACCTCTAATTTCCACACAATCAGCGCCGTTTAGGAGGCTTCGGGGTGGGAGGCGAGGCGGGACGGGAGCTGCAGCGGCTCCCAGAAGCGTCTGACAGCAGGGTTGTTACTTGAGAGTTTTAGCGGCGAATGGATTGACACAATAAAACATCCTGCTTTGCGTTATGATCTAACCGCTCCTGCCTCTTCTGCGTAATGTGATTTTAATCTGATTACAGCAACGGGGTTTGGCAAGAAGTAAACAATAGCACAGTTACTCATTCATGAAGGATCGTCTTGTTGGCCCACGTTTCAACTAAGTAACACCTTCCTTATAAAGAAAACATCTTTAGTTTCCTTTTGTATGAATTCGAGATATTTTTTCTTTTTCCTTTAACTTCACTTTTCCATTGAAGTTACGACATAATGATGAGTTTCAGTTATTTGGTCCCACCGTTCCTGCAAATACTTGGGAAGGAATAATTACTTTTTATCAGATCACCTGGTCTATTGACCAACCTATTGACCTAACAAAGAGAAAACAAAAAAAATACAAGCGTGTGGCTTGAACCCTGATGCGATGCTGGTCCGACTGAGAACCGGTGGAAACGTCCGTCTCAGACGCTCTTCGTGGAAAGCAGCAGGTCTCATTCCACCTGGCGTGGGTTCAGTTGTGCTGCTCATTAAATTTAACGTTTCCAAAATGTGTATACTTCATATCCAAAACATTCTGAACATAGAAAACTGTCTAAATTCACCAATCAGCCACAAATGTTCAGTCCCTCAGACGTGTGGGAGTGTCACGGTGTCGGACAGCAGGGTGGCTTGCTTGGTAAAAGTCTCCCAGTCTAATGACATATCGCATGATAAGATACACCTTGTTAGAGGTTTTATTGTGGTGGTAGATCAGTTTATCACTGAGTTTGCCTGGAGTGGTTTCTTCTGTGGCCAGATTTTCTTTTCTTTTTTTAGTGGAACTGGTCTCTAATTCCATCCCTCTGTGCTTCCCTCTCTCCAGGCTGCAGCTGGCTGGTGGTGCTTGCAGCTGTGTCGGCTTCTCTGAGCGGCCTGATGCTGGGTTATGAGATGGGTCTGACCTCTGGGGTCCTGCTGCAGCTGCGAGGTGTTCTCTCGCTCTCCTGCAGGGAACAGGAACTGCTGGTAAGCTCCCAACTGCTCGGAGCGCTCCTCGTCTGCTTGGCCGGAGGCCCCGTCCTGGATCGCTACGGCCGCCGCTGGTCATTGCTCCTGAGTGCTGCGCTGGTGATTGGAGGAACTGTTGCGCTGGTTGCTGTGACCTCACTGTTTGCGCTCACTCTGGGCCGCATAATAGTCGGCATGGGAACGGCTCTGTCGGGGACAGCAGCTTGTCTGTACATTGCGGAGATCTCCCCGAGGGAGAGGAGGGGTCTGCTGGTGACACTGTACGAGCTGATGCTGGTTTTGGGGGTCATGTTGGGATTCGGCTGTAGTTACGCCTTCGCTACGGTGCCACGTGGCTGGGCATACACATTTGGACTTGTAATTCCCCCAGCGCTGCTCCAGATAGGTGCACTTGTCTTCCTTCCTCCTAGTCCCCGCTTCCTCGTTGCTCAGGGCAAAGTGGAGCAGGCGAGGTCCGTGTTGGCAAGAATGAGAGGTGGTAATACAGAGCATGTGGCAGTGGAGCTCAGAGACATCCAGGCCGGACTCAAGGAAGAATCAGAGTACTGTTTCTGGGAGCTCTTCAGCGCCAAGGCTAACCTGCGTTTACGGCTGCTTACAGGGGTGGCGTTGGTTTTCCTCCAGCAGGCTACCGGACAGCCCAACATCCTCTCCTACGCTTCACCGCTCCTCCGCAGCGTGGGCTTCGACAGCGACGCTGCAGCGACCTTGGCCTCCACGGGTTTCGGAGTGGTCAAAGTAGTCGGCACCATCCCCGCCGTGTTGCTGGTCGACCGCGTGGGACCCAAGAGCTTTTTGTGCGTGGGCGCCGTGGCGATGGGAATGTCCCTGGCTGCACTCGGCACACTGACAATGCAAAGCCGCACTCAACTAACAAGCCTGTGCAAAAGCCAAATGAGTCTAAACCACTCGGAGGCTCTGTGGGATCTAAACAGAACCTCCGTTCACCTGGACGGCAGCGACAGTTTCCCCACTCGCCTCCCTGGTCAGTGGAGCGCTCACGAGGCAGCGATAACTGACACAAAGGATGATGGGACTGGGGGGTCGGTTGCAGGAAGGAGTCCCGCGGTGGCGTCCTCGCTCCGGTGGGCGTCATTGATCAGCCTGCTGGTGTACGTGGCAGCCTTCTCCGTTAGTCTCGGCCCAAGTAGGTTTCCTCCGCACTCACTTCACACAAATATGCAAACGCATGAAACGAGACGGTTTGTGACAGACTTGTACAATCAGCTGCTAAACCTGAAAGAATTGCGCTGCAGGTGTCATTTCTCCTCAATAAGTGATCAATACTCGGAAACGAGAGAATTTCTGTTCTGGATTCCAGTGAGTGCAGATTGTAAACCCGTTGCACAACAAGTACAAAGTACGAGACTAGTTATCACGCACTAATGCGGTTTACGTAAATCGATAATAGAAGGGTGACGCTCCAGCTTCTCCAATGAGACGACGTGAACGCTGACTCTTAAGAGCTTCCGCTCAAGACAAATGTCTTCTTTTTTCTTTTTAGTGGTGTATGTGGTTCTCAGCGAGATCTTTCCCATGGGAGTCAGAGGTAGGGCTGTGTCAGTGGTGTCGGCGGTAAACTGGGCCACGAACCTGCTCATATCCATGACCTTCCTCACCATCACAGGTGCGTCGGACTACAGCGTACTTCTAGATATATTTGTGCAGCTCTTCTCATTCATACGTTTATTTTTATTGCCATTCTGAGCAGATCTTGCATCTTATTTTTCTAGAAAGGATTGGGCTTCCCAATGTGATGTTCCTCTACTCCGCCATGAGTTTTGTTCTGCTGGTGTTCATCATCCTCTGCGTTCCTGAGACCAAAGGCCGCACACTGGAGGAGATATCAAAAGAGCTGGCTAAAAAGTAAGCGACAACTTTGTCAAACATATGTCTAGTAAATTTAGCCTGGCCAGTCGTACGCGGTCACGTTTGCAAAACGTTTTCCCCTTTGAAAGGGGTCCGGTAGCCCTCCTGTTCACAACGGCAACAAACCAAACAAGAGCTGGGTGTAAACTCATCCAGGTCACGGTAGTCCTCAGAGGCTCGGATCAGTTGGAAGTCACGTTGCTTCCCGGAGTCTTCATGAGCCATGACAAGGACGTTTGAGGAGACTTTTACAGGAGAGTCCAAGAGCCACTATTCCTAAAAGCCAAAACAGTGGCAGAATCGTTAATATCACCTCTGATTAAACCAGCAACTGTCATTTACCGGCATTCCTACCCTTCTGCATGCCATTTGAGGTGTTTGTTTTTTTGTTTAAACTAATCTGGTTGTCACCCTGCCTACGCCACGCGCTTCATTTCCACGGTTGCCCGTTGTCACCGTCTCCTAGACATCCCGAGGAACCAAATTCCTTTTTAATGAATTAGTGACGGCTATGGCGAGGCTACAGTAAACTTGCTTGTAAAACTGATTTCTGTACGTGACGTTTTTGGTTTTCTCTGCTTTACCAGGAAGAATTTTGAGTTGAACCTTTTCAGGCGGCGGCGACATCAAGAGAGCCTCATCAACAGGAACACAGCTACAGAGCGTCCCGCCAAAGTCTGATGTCTTTCCAGACAGCAACCCCAACCAACCTGAGAATCAAGAGCGAGGACAACAAAGTGCCCCACGTCTCCACATCCCTGCAGTATTAGCTGGCTCGCATCACTTGGCTCCATCCAGCAGATCAGGGACAGATTTCTGCTTTTACCCATTCAGAACCAATCACAACCAGTCGAGTTAATGGTGAAACTAACGGATTGTTTCCCCATTTTAAGGTAACTTTATTAGATAAGTTTGCAGTGTTGCATCTAGTATATTAACACTGTGATTCTCTGCTGGGTCACTCTCAAGGAGGATAAAGCAAACATACAGTAGATGAAACCGGGGAAACCTCTTTGTCAACTCGCTTGACTGTTGTGGGAACAGGCATTTTGATTCACTGCTTGTTGCTGGCTGCTGAATATTCAAAACCAACACGGACAACGCAATCACGAAAGACGTTAAGGTCTAACGGTAACGTTGGGTAGGTAATCTGCGCTCTAGAACTATTAGAGTTAAAGCTTATGAGTGAGGATGAAAGCAAGAAACGAGTGGAATATTTTCTTTTTTTTTAAGGATGATCTGCTCACGGTGAAATTGCACATTTTTTTTTTTTTTTTTGTACTTTGATACGGATATACGCATCGTTTTTGAAAGTAGAGTTGCAATAGTTTTTAACAAGGAAACTTTGTGTCCTTCTCTGGGATGTTCTATAAAACTGGAAAATGCTGCACTCCACCTGCAATAAGGACAAAAAAAAAAAAAAAAAAAAAAAAAAAAAAAAAAACAAGACGGCCAACGGTAGTGTTTTTAGTGGGCTTTTTAACCATTTTACTTTTTATACAAAATACAAAATTTCAAGTGTCACGACTTTCACTTGACACTGGTTCCAAAAGTACTTCATCGCACGCACAGACAACATATCAAAGTTCTTGTCAACACCTTTCATATCCGATGTGTACATACACTATATACAAACATAACTACAGGATCTGTTGCCTTTTTAATGCAAAGCTTAACAGAGCAGTCAGCAGCTATTCAGCAATTAAAAACACTGCTTTCTGTTCAAGACAGGGGTCTTGTGAGAAATGTTTGTTTGTTTTTTTTAACTCTATGCTCTACTGCCATATATTGTATGCTGCTGTAAAAGTTCACATGAATGTATTCCAAGACCTTTCGATAAGTGTTACTGCTGCCAATCAACCTTGCATGGCTCTACAGAGTTATGAACTTTTTGTTATTTTTACGTGAACTTTCTGCTATTCCGTTCTGAAACAATAAAAACCTGATATTGAATGTTAACTTATCAGTGGTTGTGTTAAAGTAATTAAGTTTAAAAAAAAAAAAAAAAAAAAAAAAAAAAGAAATGGCAAGGTTTGTACATCCCGGTAAAACAAAGACAGCGATGCAAATAAGAGGCAAATATAAACTCTGAAGGAAGTGATTTGCATCTGCAAAAAAAAAAAACCCCCAAAAAACCCATGGTTTACCTTTGTTTACACTTGACTGTTTGATCAATACAGAGTGGATATCTTTTACCCGTGACACATCGCTACAAAACGGATCGTGGACGGAGATTCTTGTAAAGAAAAAACTAAAGGACGACTGTATAGTTAGTAAAGAGGCTTAAGATACAGACTCTTAGCACTGGTTACCACTGTTATGGATTAAAATAGTAATATTTAAAAACATTTTCTGTGTCCATGCAAAAACACTCAAAGCAAATTGAGAGCAAGAGCAACTGACATTCTCCCGAATTCCAACCCGGGTCGTTAAAACGTGGCGATCCGGTTCGTGGCTACTACCATAAAAAGACGAAACGAGCAGATGGATCCAGGGAGAAGGGGATTCCTCGTCCGTCTCGAGTCCTCTTTCGTCGTTCACCTCTTCTTGTGCAGTTTGCCTTCATTTGCAGAGAGGTTTCCGACACTCAAACAGTAGTGGGTAGGCCTCCTCCACTGCTGTCGCAACATTCTGCACATTTGGTCCTAAATCAGCACGTAAGCGGTGAGACAAAAAAAAAAAAACAAAAACACACAAACTAAATAAAAACACTTCAAGATCAAGGTGTCTATGCTGTGGATTAAGCTTAGGTTAATGCAAGCAGCACACAAACTATTTCACTTCAGAAAATTCTTTGAGGAATTGGGTTATTTAGAAACCGCTTTATCGATAACAGCCTATGAAAGTGCATTAAGACAATATGACCTCAATCTCTTAAGCTGGTGTCCCCTCTAGCTGTATACAATGAAAAAACAAAGTACATCTCCGTCAGCTCCAAGGTTTTAACTATCAGGATATAAGAGCGGGAAAAAAAAAAAAAAAAAAAAAAAAAAAAAAAAAAACATCTGGTCCTTTACAAAGTCTTAACATTTTTAGTGAAAACTAAAAAAAAAAAAAATCAAAAGCAGTGTGTGGAAAAACCATGAACGACCTTTTATACGAATTAAGAGGGTAAGTAGCAGCTGTGAGTAACTGATCACCACTAAGTGGGATCACATGACTTTAGGATCTGGTAGGAAGCAGACGTTCTTATTTTAAATTTGGGTTAAGTATCTGTGATGTTTCTGAATGCAGTTTGATTTGCATAACATATTTGTGGATCGAGCTTCAGTTAATTATTCAGTAAATGCCAATAATAATATGTCTTTTTTTCAGCTGTGTAAATACATGCATCATTTGCAGGCTGCCAACTGCATCAGTTAAAATTGTGAAAGCAATTAAAAAACAAAGCAATTAATCTTTCACGCTTGTCCCGATTTGCAAAACCTTCGAATATAGATGGTTTTTTGCTCTTTCTAACATGACGGTGTAGAGGAGGATAAGCACGGTTAGTGTGTGTTGCTCACCTGTAACTGTGAGGCTGCCAGTAGAAAACACTTGAATAGTGGCCTTTAGATGTTTGATCCTGTATGTAGCAGCAGGATGGAGCTCAGGTTCATAACTGACACACAAACAAAAAGATCATTACTACATGTAATTCTGTCACACAGAACGTAAACAGTCACCAGAGCCTGATCTTTAGAGCCTGATAACCACAGCTAAGCTCAAATCTCTACTCTCAACAAACGTGCCACGTAACCAGTGCTTCAACCACTAGAGGTCGTCCTTCTCTCGTAAAATCTGTGTGTGACAGAGTTCTACAAAGAGAAGCACAAAACCTCTGAGCCATAATTATTTATGCTCCATGAGAAAGGGAAATTTGAGCACACGCACACGTGGAGCAAAACATTTAGATCCTTAAAATAATATGATCCTTAAGGTATTTTTGGTATTAATATTACCCGTACAACTTTAGTGAATGGAGTTAAATTGTATCAGTTAAGCAATACAGAAATGCTGTTACAAGGAAGTAAAATTACCACGTTCACAGTCTTATTTAAGTAAAAGTTGTCCTAAAAAAATAAGTTCAACTGTACTTGAAGTTCCAAAACTAGACTGATTAAGTAGAAAAGACTAATTTTAGCTTCATATAAAGTTTATTATTGCTTATTATACGTTCACCAATGTGTACATCTTTGTAATGCTGCAGGTGGAGTTGTTTTATTAAGTTTTATAAAGCAGGATTCTTACTACTCCTTAAACCTCGTCAATAAACTAATCGTGGAAGATCACCGAGTGGCATCTTGCGTGTAAATGTGCAGCGGCGTATAGAAAGATAAATCACATTAACAGACGAATTACAGCCCAAACCCCTCACTAATGGATCACAGCATTAGTGGTGAGGGTCGGGGGTTGTGGTGCACACCGCTGCGTTACCTGGCGATGGGCCGGTTGTTCTTTGTGAAGTCTATCAGGTGGATAGCGAACGGCATGGAGCACACCGCCAGCACGTTCACAACTTTAAACGCCGAGAACCTCACCTGAACAAAACAAACAAGCACAGTCACTAACATGAATGCATTTGTGTGCCTACAGAGCACGCTCTGTCGATCCTGGCCTCGCAGTCACAACTGGAAATTGTGTTCATTTATTAATCATTTGTGAAGGATATTAGAAACGTATATAAACACTTTGGAAAGCCAGAAGAGTTCCTTTACTAGTCTCTCGATCAATGCGTCGCCGCTGCGACAGTTCAACACACTGACACCAACAAGCAAACATTAGACTTTGTTATACTTTGCTTTGCAGTGAGGAATGAGAAATGTGTGTTCTCGCACAAACAACAAGTAAAACGTCATAAAATTAAAGCGTGTAAGACACTAACCTACCATGAGCTCGCTACTGACGTGAAAGGCAGTCAGCTGCAATTAACCCTTAAGACTTATGAGCCAAATGCTTTTCTGAACTAGAAAGTCAACTGTTACTCTGAATTTGAATCTTCAAAACACTTCAATATGTACCTGACAACTGCAAAGCTGTCCACCAGCAGCTATTGCGTTTTTGTCTTTTTTTCCTCACCTTGAAGCCCAGTTTCTGCAGACAGCGAGCTAGTCTGCGAGCACCCAGCTTTGCCTCATCTTCACTGAAAAAACAAAGAGGAGAAATGAGTGGCAACATAATACGGTTATGCTGTACAAACCGGCATTCAAAAGAGTTATAACAAACTAACAAGCACAACTTTATAAAACGCAAACAGCCACCTAACAGCACTCTTCTGGCATTCGTGACTGGTAAGCTGTCCAGCACGTTTTAAACGATTCCCTTCTTTAACACACTTGATTCATGTTAATGGTTATCATCAGCTTGTCATCAAGGTCTGCAGAATCTGTTAATGACACAGTCATTTGTATCCGGCTGTGTTAAAGCAGGGAAGCATCTAAAACATGCAGGACAGCAGACCTAGAGGACCAGAACGGAAGACCATCGCCTTTTCTCCCTGGAGTATCACAGGATGGCGACTGCAACGTACAAGCAGTCACCAGCAGATCATCTCATATCCAACATAATATTCAAATGTCTACTTCAACCTGTTGCCAACAGAACTAATCAACTGTCATTTCTAGAAATCTTGCTGTTAGTTTGTGAGCAACGACATGGCTGAATGGCTACAGATGACAACAAAGGTCTCATCCTATTTACTGAGATACTGGGATATTGTTTTAATATGACAATTTGTTAAAGGAGGGAAAAGATTGTTTCAGGCTTTGTACACCACCAGCAAAATAAGATTACAACTCATAAGTTCATATAAATTTTTATTCACTATGACATCCTATGGTATAAGCAACATAATAACCAATGAGGCGTCTATAATTTGGAAGAAACTGATTAAATCAGGACAATGAGGACCAAGAAATAGTAACATTACTGCAATAATTTGAGTTGGTCGTGAATTATTTTTTTAAATCAATTTATTAAAGCCACATAAACTATAAATTGTTGGGGAAAAAAGTCATCTTTATCCAAAGAAAAGGTAAGTTCTTTTTCAAATGATCAGTTCTACTTATGGGGCATTTTATGTGGAATCTGACTACCTTGTTGCTCCAGTGCAAATGATTTTCCCTGAGGACCAGATTGACGCCGTTATCATGGGCTTCCGAAGTTTCATCAGCACTTTCTGAAACCAAAGAGGAAATTTCATTGAGGCAACATGTTCTATTTTATCCTCTTAATTTGAATGTAATGATATTCTGCCTTTAAAAGCTTCCTCACTCCAACTTCAGGCTTATAGATGACATTGGTTCCTTCTAAGGCAATGGTGCGCAGGTTAAGGTGACATCTGGTCCTGAATGTTGCCACCACGTTGGTGATGATGATGTCGAGAGCCTCGTCATTGTTGGAATCCATTGGGAAGTGTGCGGTGCAGCAACGGGTGCAGCAACAGGACCAAAAGGTCTTTCGTCTCACACATTCATTACCAGGACGATCATCACCATCACTTCATAAATGGACAGGAAAACAAGACTTGTTAACGAATAATGATTTTTTTTTTTTTTAAATATGAATTGACTTGTATTTTGAAGCTGTTACCTTACTCTCAGCACCAATTCACCTGGCTCTTCAGCTACACATATTTATGCTGACAGCACCACGACTCATACAGGTATCTGCAAGACATTAGAAGAGTCCCTTTGAACATTTAAGGGACCAATTGACTTTTTCCGTGCACGTTTGTTTTGTTTTGCCGTGACGGCGAAGAAGCCACCCGGCTACGCCGTATTCAAGTAGATTAAAAAGGGACAGTGAGAGGCAAATGTGGAGATCAGCAGACCGTCAGTTACATGTGCGCAAACGTGTTACGCGAACCATATAAAGAATAACTTCTCAACATAACAGCTGATCCAATTTCGCGTTGCTCCATTAGAAACTCAGCTCGTCTGGGAAGTGATGCTAGCTAAGCTCCCACGGCTCAATAAACTGCTCGCCGCGAATAAAAGACAGACGTGCAGGCAGCGGCGTGCTGCTGTGGTTTGGGCTTCAGGGGCAGAAATACGCCAAAACCACGGGGCTGCGGCGTCGCTCCGCTGCCCCGTGGGTCGGATGTTTTTCGACGCTACCTCGCTAACAACAAAGAGGGAAACTGAGGCAGCGTTGAATGAAAACTTGTTAGCTGCGGCGGCTAACAAGCCAGCTGCGTCCCGCCACGCTGAACACGAGATAAACGGTGCACGCCCGGCTTTGCGTCTAAAGGCCAACATGTGCTTAACAGATAGTTGCGTTAAATCTCCAGCTACCTCTTTCGCAGCCCCAGTGAAGTTACTGTGATACAATTCTTTCAATGGCAACAAAAAATTGTTGACAATCCCCTTCCTCTGGAGGTGATCGCCAAACATCCCGTCTTCCGGTTTATCCTTTCAAAATAAGACGAGCTGACCTTTCAACTCTTAACTTCAACGTCACCTTGATAATAATAATAATAATAATAATAATAATAATAATAATAATAATAATAATAATAATACGGTTCCATTAGTATTAAGCACTTAAATAAAGGTTACTAAATAAATATACAGTCACATTAAAAAGAAATAGTACTCTCTCTCTGTTGTAACATTTTGCATATCAAGAACATATATAAAACTTAAGTATAAAAATGTAATCTTAGAAAAATTGCTGAAAAAAGGCATATATATATATATATATATATATATATATATATATATATATATATATATATATATATATATATATATATATATATATATATATATATATATATATATATATATGGAAACATGATATCAAGGGGGAAAGACATCAACAAGGTTTTTATAGACGATAGTGACCTTCCGGTATTTTCATGGCTGTTGAGTATTAGCTGCACAGGGACGGGAGCTCGGACGTCTGTACCTTTCAGCTCCATAGAAAATCTCTGGAAGAGCCTGAACATTTTTTTTCTTTATGGACTTTATGCCAAATAAATAAATAAATAAAATGATGTATCTCAGGAACTTGTAAAACCAATTCCATGTATTCTGAGAGGATGGACAGTGGAGTTTATACTATTGTATTTCTTAAATCCAAAAAAAAAAACAGAGCTGAATGTCAAGCTGTTAACTTAATGTCTAAATGATTAACAAGGATGTTTACATTTGTTCAGAGTTAAATCAAAGCGGAAATGCTTTTAACTGTTACTTTAAGTTATTTAGTCACAATGTTTATGTAGTAACACAGCCTTTCCCTCAGAAAGTTACCTGGCTTCTGCTGCAGTTAGTTAGCATTCATCTCCACATGTGTCATGAATTTACCTCAGATAACGGAGCTACAGCGCACCAAACGCAAAGTCAGATTTGGAAATGTTAATTGTTAATATTAATTAAAGTAAATTAATTTAATCTTACCCTGCAGTGCATGAGCCGCGTTAATGTTGGATGTTGCCATCTGCAAATAGTTATAAAAATACAAAAAAAACCCTGAAATACTCATTATCAAGAAAATGGTTAATATTTTATACCTGCATGTTGTGCTGTCATATCTTGGCAGAAGAAAATTAAACACATATTTTTATATAATTGCAGTAAAGAGTGGTTAGCACTGTTGCCTCACAGCAGGAAGGTTCCTGGTTCAATTCCTGGGCGGGGGGGTTTCTGTGTGGAGTTTGCATGTTCTCCCCGTGCTTGCGTGGGTTCCTTCCGGTTACTCCGGCTTCCTCCCACGGTCCAAAAACATGCATACTAGGTAGATTGATGATTCTAAATTGGCTGTAGGTGTGAATGTGAGCATGCGTGGATGTTTGTCTCTGTATGCGGCCCTGCGATGGACTGGCGACCTGTCCAGGGTGTACCCCTGCCTCTTGCCTGTAATGAGCCGGGATAGGCTCCGGCAGACCCCCGGGATAAAGCAGGTATGAAAATTGGATGGAATTCAAGTGAATTCTGTTCAAAATTGTGTTATTCCAAGCATCCATATTTCCCTGTATTTCACTTAGCACACTCATATTGTCAACCTTTCCAGACAACAATGAACTTATAATGAAACGTTTGATATTTATTAAATATTGACAAGCAAACCATGAAGATTAATGAATTCTTTGAGCACATCTGGTCTGTAAAATGCTGCTGGACAAACTACAGAAGAGAATGAGGAGTAATTCCTGGGGTCATTTTGCAATGTTTGCATTATCAGTAAGATATTTTACAGCCACTCCTTTGGCTCATGAATGAATTAATTCAGTGAAAATTGTTGTGAGGTGTCTATTTGTGTAACATTCTCCAGAGACTGATAAAAACTTTATGAACCCTTTTTTTTTTTATTGATTTGAGATGTTTTAACTTGTCACTTAAGAATGATATGGTTATGGGATAAAGTTTGAATGTGTCTGTGTGTTTGTACATTTCATGTATTTGTTTGTATTTCTTGATATTCATGACTTATTGCTTGCTTATGAACATTTGGGCATTGTGTGCTGCAACCCTCTCTTCCTCTCAAACCACTACAAACACTTCTCCCTACTGGCCTGCTCCCAAACAAAACAGAAAAATAGCTTCTTTATGATTCACCATTGTTGTTATTGTTCTCCCTCCCAGTTACCAAATTGTCTCTTTCCTCCTCTCGTTAAATCCTCCAGGGCTTCTTTTGGTGAAATATAGTCTTCTAGTTCACATCCATCCTGCACAAGAGGCTTGTTCGGTTGTCCCAAGTTGTTTACTATAAAGGTTTAGATTTAAAGCAGGTTAGGAGAGTCAGACCACTAGCATTAATGGTGCGCATGTGTTTCTGTGTGTTCCGAGATGGCTGACGCAGGGTGCAGGAGTGTGTTTACAGTTTGTTGGGCTGCATATCACTAGGGCAGTCTCTTCCCAGGGGAACAATGTGCCTATTCTCATTAGGTCATAAGATACAGCATGTAAACCCACAGATGCAAGCACTTATGGCTCAAGAGATGCAAATACGTGTATGGGTAAATAGACAGTCCATCACTTTGTGTTAGTTTTTCAAATAGAGACTGAGGGAAAGTGAAAAATAAATACATTTTTGGACCCATGAGAAAACTTGTTTGTGCCTGTGCCTGTGCCTGCAAAGGACAGAACGCGACAAAACCAAAACCAGAACAACATTTCTGAATATTAATAAGAAAACTACACCTCGCCAAACATAGTAACAGGGATGATATGGTAGTGTGATAGCCCTGTGATAATGTCACCCATCATTTTTCTGAGGTGTTGCTTTGAATTCTTTCTCTCTTTTTTTTGGTACAGCTAGACAACACTGTAATGACAGCAGATGGCTCCACTCAACTTTGGTTAATCCAAAAATGGGCAAATGGGTGGACTGAGCAAGCCTGGGGGACACATGGACACCTGGAATACACATGGACACCTGGAGGACACCTGGAATACTCCTGGACACCTGGAGGACACCTGGAGGACACCTGGAGGACACCTGGAGGACACCTGGAATACCCATGGACACCTGGAGAACACCTGGAGGACACCTGGAGGACACCTGGACACCTGGAGGACACATGGACACCTGGACACCTAATTATTGTTGCCTTACACACATTCTCAACCTGTCCACTCATCCTCATATCTGATGTCACTATGAAAACAACATCCAAAACAATTACTAACAAGGCCAGCCGGAGCATCGACTGAGCACCGCCAGAACCCTCAGTGATGTTTAGCTAGCTGACAGCGGCTCTGGGGCGCCCAGGACTTCGTCAGACCCCAGCAGATCTCTAGGCACAGTCAGTCATTCTGAAAGGGTGTAAAGGCCAACCTGGTGGGTGGCTAAGGTGGAGGACCCACGTGTCCAGCTGTTGCAAGGGCAACCAAACTATAAGCTGTCCACCAGTTTGCTACTGGCCGTGACTATATAAAGTTTGTCCTCGGACCGTTCCAGGCCAGCCCAGGGTGCGACATGATATTGAGCTAGTACAATTCACAGCAAAACAAAACATCTTTCAAATAAGACTATAATAAGACTATGCTGTGGTCCTTACTCAGAGCTCAGAAGTCAAGTAAAGCGCTAAGCAGCAAAAGGGATGACAGCTAGCAGTTAAACATAAACAGCTGTCAATCAAATACCATGCCTCCTATTAAACCTAAATTTGTAGCTTTTTATAATTTTACGTAACGAGGAAAATAAAAATCAAGATTTCATATGACACATGGACACTGCATATCCATAAATTGTCAAGCTACCGTGTATGTTCTCTCTTGAATATCTACAAATGATATTAATTTAACATTCTTTAACAAGAAAATGGGAAAAGTTGTGTAAATTGTTCCAAAATCCCATGCAGAAGAATCTCTTCCTCCATGTTATCAAAGGGTTTTTCCCTGATTTGTACATAAATCATACAACATTCCTTTGAAAAAAAAAATCTGGAACCTTAGCTACAGAGAGACATGCTGCTGAGGAGAGTGCACTTTTGCCTGTAAACTGGAAGTGTTTGTTAGGACCCCAGTACTCTGTTTATGTTGGGCTCACATCACAGACTCATTTGTAAAGGACTTAGAAAGCAAAGTTGAATCTTTCGAACATCTTCGTGGCAATGTTGCAAAACTGATATGAGTATTTGATGACTTCAAGTCTAATGGTCATCTGCTCTTTTATCTCTGCATGATCTAAAAACAACGAGAACCATCAGGTGGCCTGTACGTACAAGACTGGAAAATTCAACAAGAAAATGATCTGAATGATAACAGTGGGGGGGAATAAGTTTGGTTTGTAGACATTTTTGAAGAATATTCTGTGCACATTTCAACTTCGATGTGAATCTGTTTGCCTGTGAGTGTTGGAGATGAATGGTGTGCGAGTTTGCAGTACGTGGAGAATCCGGTGCTCTGCAGTGTTGCTCTGGGGTCTCCCAGTGTAAACAGACACGTGGGAACGACCAAGCCTGTTTACACGAGCTTGATTTTTACAGGGACAAGTCTGCCAGGCATCAGGGCAAAACAGCGCACTTGTCTCAAGTGCAAACATACACCACACACACACACACACACACACACACACGTGTATATATATATATATATATATATATATATATATATATATATATATATATATATATATATATATATATATATATATATATATATATATATATATATATATATATATATATGCACAAACCATCATTAAACAGATATTCATGTAAATTAATAAATGATAGAAACAATATAGGAGTTGATCATTTTCGACAGGTTTTGATGCCATAGAAGAGAAAATGATTACCACATAAAAATCAAGATTTAAGAGTCAGTTTTCAGCAGTTTGAGATTCAGGGTTCAGCAGCTGAAGAAAGGCTTTACATTTTGAACTTCTAATCAAAATGTATCTTTTTTTTTATTATGCAGAAATGACATCATATGGAGGCCTGCAAAGGACCACCAACCTGTCCAGGGTGTACCCCTGCCTTTCAGCTGGGTAAGTTGCCACAGACCCCTCTTTAATCCTTAACAGGAAGAAGCAGGAATGGATGGATGGATGGATGGATGGATGGATGGATGGATGGATGGATGGATGGATGGATGGATGGATGGAGGACATTCACGTTCGAAGGCCCAACTATTAAAGACATGTTTTGTCCATTCACCTACCTCAGTGTTAAGGGGTTCAAGTACAACAATCAAGTCACACAGAAAAAAAAAATCCCCACTTAATCAGACAAAATACAATTTATGAAAGAAGAAAATGTTCTCCAAATTGCATTCTGGCCCCAGAAGTGATATTGAGCGTAAAGTCCGGCAGACGATCCCTCATTCTGCCAGATTAACTGCGCTAACATTAACACACCTGCAAACATGTTAGTTCCCTACTAAGCCATGTTTATGCTAGTTCTGAAAATGATGACATTGCCATGAGCCTAATCTGATGCAATTATGTTCCTCAGAGAAAGCACCTGCTATTTTGATAAAGAAAAGCAGAATAACGTTCCAGATAGGCCAGAATTTTTTTTTATTATTTTTTTTTAATTAAGTTGAAGTTTTTACACGTTCTTTGTGCATTTTAACAACAAAACAAATCTTTGTCAGTAATGACTATAGACTGTATAAAAAGAGCAGGACAAGTGCCTGTGACATCACCCATAGCGCTCTACAAACTCCTTCCAAATCATGAAAGTCTCCTCCGCAGACCCCCGTCGTGCTAAAGTGGTCCAACCCCCAGTTAATCCAAAAATAGTTAAATGAGCAGAAGCAGCAAATTTGGAAGTTTTTTGGAACATACCCACTTTTCCTTATTTATCAAGAATTCAGCTACTTCAGCTTTGGCCATCATAAGCTAGCATGCATTTATTTTGTTGCTACCAAAACAACATTTGAAACAGGTATTGCCTTGACTGAAACATAGACTGATGGATCTCTGATGGACCATCATCTGGATCCTCAAGGAGTCAAGGCTCAGCTAACGCTTGTTATGTTGCATTCATTGAGATTTGAATTTTTTTATTAATGGCGGAACAACATTTAAAAATGAGTACTACCACAGCTTAAACAAGGAACGATTGAGATCTACAGGGAGCCTTGATGAGCTGATGCTGGACTATTTGACCGCAGCATTTGGGTCCTCATGCTGGAGGTCTGAATTGAATTTAAAAAAATTAAAAAAATTTTATTAAAAGAAATTTTTTTAAATTAAATTGTTGGGGGTTTTTTTTCGGTTGAAAAGACTTATATTAAAAACTCTTGTGATATCAAAAACAAAACAATGCAAGACTATAAACATATTTTGCAATCCTTGATGACAAAGTTGGCAGCACGGTGGCTTAGTGGTTAGCCCTGTTGCCTCACAGCAAGAAGGTTCCCGGTTCAATTCCCGGCCCGGTGGGTCTTTCTGTGTGGAGTTTGCATGTTCTCCCCGTGCTTGCGTGGGTTTCCTCCGGGTACTCCGGCTTCCTCCCACAGTCCAAAAACATGCAGTGTAGGTTAATTGATCTTTGTAAATTCTCCCTAGGTGTGAATGTGAGTGTGATTGGTTGTTTGTATGTGGCCCTGGATAGACTGGCGACCTGTCCAGGGTGTACCCCTGCCTTTCGCCTGATATGCGTCGGGATAGGCTCCGACAGACCCCCGTGACCCGGAAACGGATAAAGCGGGTATAGATAATGGATGGATGGATGACAAAGTTAATAAAACAATACATTTCTTCTTGATAACTGGGGCCCATTAGCCATTTTGTCAGCACTTCAGACAGACAGATAGTCGGTGTTTGGATAGGGAAGGGGTTGCTGTAAGTCTTCTGGAGTGGACTCTTCCTCTGGCTCTAGAAAGCCGAGCACTCTGAAAACAAACTGTCGTAAGAACATGGAAGAGAGTGGTCTAAACCAACAACCACAGCTGAACACCACACGTGCTGGTGACCACAACACATGCCCCGCGTTCCTGCAGAGCTCGCGCAATGTCACAGTGGTGTACTGGGGGCGTGAGGTTGGCACGAGCCATTAATTGGACTCTTCTAGAATGTTAATGGGAATGTTAATAGAATATATTATATCCAACTCCATGTAAACATAGTTAGAGGTCAGTAGTCTAAAGTTACGCATGTAAAACAAAGACATTTTTTACTAAAATTATATAAAGTGTAGTAAAAGTTAGAAGATACATGTGATCCAAATTTTTTTTACTTTTCTTCTTCTGGGTCCACAAATCTTTGGGAGTGTGTGAGGACCCGCCTACGTTTTGTCCCGTAATGGTCTAAGTTTGTCTGGAATGGGGGTGGGGAGGTGTTGACACCGAGGATGTCTTGGGGTGGCATTCGGGGAGCGAGTTGGGGTGAAGGTGTAGACTGAAGGAGAAGGCGTGTTTATCGTAAGGGAGTGTTCTGTTTAAGCAACCAAAGCTTTTGAAGTGCTGTTTTTACAGTGCATGTCAATGTTGCACATTTGCACACACTTCCTAATTGATTTGCTTATACTCATATCGCTGTGTGATAAACCAAAGCAACAAAAATCTTCCACTTGTGTGGAAATGACTCACACAACACATGCTTTCACACACACACACACACACACACACACACACACACACACACACACACACACACACACACACACACACACACACTGATATCTAAATTAATGGTCTCCTTGGGGAGTCATCCAAAGGCCACAGGCATTTGGGAGAAAAGATTCTTGGAAAAAGGCTTCATCATCAGAACATTTGCTCATTAGTAACCCCATCTTTGCCATTCAGCAAGAGACAGGGGTACACCAAAGAATACATAGACAAGGTCGTGTACTTATTACGCTGAAGAGGCATCTACTTTACAGTTTCTTAAAATATTGATATAAGTGGTAGATGTGGAGTTAGGGGATGAAAAGGTTTTCATGTGTGATTGACACAAGTAAAAAGCAAGCCAAGTTCAATAAAGATATCAAAAGGTTTAGTGAGATTAAAAAAAACAACCTATTCTCAGCCTCACTCTGTGCAGGAAGTCTTTAAAAAGTTGGCCAATAAAGCTGTGTCAGATATATTGTGTTCCTAGTCCTCCACAGAGATATAAAATATTGGCCTCCCATTCACATCAGAGAAGAGGATCAGCATTTTACAGGACCACAGTGTCCTCCTTTGGAGTTCAGAGGGTTTACTCAAACAATTAAATGTCATCTTGTTGTGTTTCACCGTAATTGCTTCCGGTTTTGTTGAACATGATTTGTAACTAAGGGGCTTCCTGGGTAACACGAAAGTTGGAAGTATGCGAAGGATTATATTTTCTTACAAGTCAACGACTCCAGCATTGCTTGCTCGGAGCAAATTCGAAGTCATCTGGGAGAACAGGCATCCGTGATTTGGAGTTGCGCTAGATCTGTTAGCTCTTACAATAATCCTTTGTTTTTGAAGCCATTCCATGTATCCGGAATACTTGACCTTATTGGGGCACATAGATCTGCTGTGTTGGCAGAAGAAACACTGACAACACTGTCCCCATCAGTGGGAACGGGATTGGTTCAACGTATGTAATTACTTTGTCCAACTAGAAGTGAATTTAGTTGTGTCCTGGGCCGGCATTAGAGACATGAGCCTTCTGGTGATATGACCCCCCCATGTGGTCAGAAGAGGTATTATTACATAGAGTAGCTTTAAAATGAAAACACACATGCAGAATGATAGTCTAGTTTATGTTGTGTCATCATAGATAATATGTGAGCATGAAAGTGCTAATTTAAATGATCAGTGATGCACTAATTATTAATTATGCACCATTATTTAATATGACAGACATGACATTTTTACTAATAGTAAAAACTTAATGAGCCATGACACAAGCATTTAACAAAGGTGTTTTCTCCATTAAAACACATACTAAAGGTAGGGTAAGTGATTCTTACTCAATCCATTTGGTATCACTAAATGGCACTAAAATAGCACTAAAATAAAAAAAGATGATTATATTTCAGGGCTATGCTGTGTTGGCATACAGCAGAACAATAAAAGACAGAAAAGTTATTTTGCTTTAATTGCAGCTAAAAGGGGCATTCAGCCTCTAACAGATTAAAATTGATGGTGATGACTTGATTTATTTTCAGACATTTTTTTTTTGTTTTGTATCAATTTTAAATAACCTCAAACTGTCTCTTCAAGAAAGATGATTGATAAATAAATATTTCAGATTTAACTATTGTTGTTTAATTGCAAAAATGGTATAATGAAGTGGTAACTGAAGTTTGCGTCATACAGTTTTGGACTAAATCTAGATATTCCAAACAGAATTAACCAAGTTGCATTGTTTTATATATATATATATATATATATATATATATATATATATATATATATATATATATATATATATATATATATATATATATATATATATATATATATATATATATATATATATATATATATTTATGAGAGTTTGAAGTCGAACCATTGTTCAATAAAGATGTTCCACAGTCTTTTTTTTAACTGAAAACACGTGAGCGAGTTTCCCTCTGCTTATGCTATGTCAACAAGATTGTGCATCTGCAGTATTGTCAAGTATTACTTATGCACTAAAAATTCATGGTTTTGAAAGACAGCCTTAGTCTTCATACACAGCTGGAACAAGAGGGCTCATGCTTACGCACTGGGAGGGATGGAGGCGTGGGAGAGGGAGTGGAAGGAGCCAGCTCGCTGCATCAGCTATGACATCATCTAGAAATCCCTTACCCTACCTTTAAGACCAAAACTAACATTACAGGCCTGATTGTTGGTGTTACAAAGAATTAGTATTTGCCTAGCGGAGTAAAAAGAGGCATAACAACAACCAAAAACCATATCCTTCTGATTTTAGACATTTTAATACAAAAAGTTACACATTATGCATTTCATATTCATTGTTTGCATGTGTGAGAGCGCATCTGTGAGCTCAAATACTCCCACATAGGGAATGCCTTTTGATGATATACAGAGTTGCTTTCTCCAGCTCGCCTTCCCCTCATGCTCACTTTTTAACATATTTGGACAAGCATTTTATATCTTACGCAAACAGTGAAGCTTGTTCGGAGGGAAGATAAGCAGCACCCAAGGCTTTTCACGATAAGACAGTTCATCCTCATCCTAAATAAACATGCATCATATCACTAATAGGATATGCTTTTTTGTTTTATTTTTTCATAGATAGATAGATAGATAGATAGATAGATAGATAGATAGATAGATAGATAGATAGATAGATAGATAGATAGATAGATAGATAGATAGATAGATAGATAGATAGATAGATAGATAGATAGATAGATAGATAGATAGATAGATAGATAGATAGATAGATAGATAGATAGATAGATAGATTATAAAACATGATGGAGTGATAGAGAAGAAGGAGGGAATGGGACAGGAGAAGATGTTACTCCAAACAGACCTGTGTCAGGTTATTTTTACGACTGCTCCTTCAGTCATTATCTGCCTGCTCTGTTATGGTTAAGAATAAATACAGACATGGGCAGCACAGAGAAGCACAAGATCTGTGCGTGGGTGTGCTCTTCATTTTGTGTGAATGACTTTGCGTCTGAGCTGCACCGTGGAGTTTCATAAGTTTGTAGAGTTTCTCATTTTTCCCTGGCTCTTCTCCACTGCAGCGGCCAGGGAAAAGAGAAGATAAAGTGCAACAGTTTGTTCCATTTCATCAGACGCTCCTCTGGCCGTTGCAGCACTAATGGACACAGAGCAGCGCTCGCCTTTTTATCATCCTGCTCAATAAAAAACTCAGGACCCGCCTGCTCGTGAGACTTTTTGTGTCTGAACAGAACAAATATCTGTGGATTGAGTGAGCTGTTGAGAGGGACAAAGAGAGAGAACGTGTGTTTGTGATAGGTGAAACCGAGGGGAGCGTTTGGTGAGAAATTATATTTAGAGTGGAAGAGATGACTTGCACAGATGATATCACGATATCTGGCATCAGAGTCTTATCTGTACTCTCTCCAAACACCTGTGTTTAAGGCGTGGAGTGGAGATGAATGAGGGGTTTAAACTTAGACATACAGAGAAATGAATCTCTTTGTGTCTGTATGTGTGTCCGCTTTGATGCGTCTATCCCGTCATATGGTTAAAAGATGTAGCGTCGTGCGTATGGAAAAGCCACGCACACTTTTTTTTTTTATATCACTCAGTGTTTATTTAAACATTAATTTCACGGCTGTTTGGTTGAATTCTAGACGTAGAGAGACGCACAGTTTACACACACCTGCCGCCTCGGGGAAAGCAAGCGTCGGCGCGTTAAATCGAATGAGTTCTCACCCCATCTGGAAATGTGCGCGCGAGTGTGAGAGGAGCAGAGGTGATGGCGAGTTTGAAGCAGCAGAGAAATGATCCGCGAGGTTTATTATCTTTAATTAGCATCCAGGGGGAGAGAAATAGATAAGGGCCACCATTTAGCTGATGGATCTGCTCTGTGTTTATTCCCAAACTAAGAAAAAATATTGTTGTAAAAAAAGCAGACCGAGGTATCATCTGTACTGGACGAGGCCAGATGCTTCCAGTTATGGCTAAATTTAACAAAACATAGGTTCAATGCTCACTAGCTGTTAAAATGAGCTGATGTGAAAAGCTTAATTGAGAGATACTGAATATCAACTACTGAATTTTTCTATTGTTGGGTGTTGAGTAGAAAATATGTTATTTTGACATTAAACTGCATGTGTAAAGATAATGATGATTGAGCTGATAATGAAAAACGCCTTTCTTCACTTACTTCTTTCTTATTTTACAGCTGAAGTGACATTTGTTCAATGTGTGTGTGTGTGTGTGTGTGTGTGTGTGTGTGTGTGTGTGTGTTTTGAGTTGTTTTTTTTTTCTCCATCAGATGAGAACGACTGAAAAATTACAACACTAAATAAGTGACCCAAAAAGAGAGGTTATACCCCACACCAGAGCTCCTTATCAGCAGAAAAAACAGAAGAAGAGTGAGTATAACAAAAAAGGCAGCGCTCTCTTTTAAGGCTTCCTGGGAAAGAGTCAGAAGAAGTAATGACCGAATAGTTCACGAGACACAAATACTGCGGTTATAGCCTACAGAGCACTCTGCAAAACACGAACAAGCGACCTAGAAGGGTCGCGCCTCAGCTTTTATTTACTCCCAGATGGCCTGTGATAGTTGAAGGTCATTTATTTCAATAAAGCCTGCAATAGAGGAAAAGGTTCCTGGAGGAACTGAAGTGGACGATTCAAACACTTTCTGAAGGTCGAGCAGGTTATGTTTTTGACATTTTCAGCTGCATCCTTAGCTTTTGTGTTCTTACAGAACCTCATATCACAGCACAGTGACACAGTTGTTGAGAACTTTATGACTGAAAAGTACTACTCTACTCTTCATCCAGCAGTCCATCCATCTATTTTCTTCTGATGATCCGAGGCCGGGTCGTGGGCACAGTTGCCTAAGCAGGGAAGCCCATACTTTCGTCTCCTCAGCCACTTCATCCAGCTCATCTGATGGTATCCCTGAGTCTTCCCTGGGGTCTCCTTCCAGTGGGACATGCCCCAAAGACCTCACCAGGAAGGCGTCCAGGAGGCATCCTAACCAGATGTTCAAGCAACATCACATGACTCCCTCTTGATACAGAGGAGCAGCGGTTCTTCTCTAAACCCCTCCCGGATGACCCAGCTTCTCACCCTGTCTCTAAGGCAGCGCTCGGACACCTTGCAGATGAAACTCATTTCCACCGCTTGTATCTGCGTTCTCACTCCACTGCCCACACTTCATGACCGTAGATGAGGGTAGGATCGTGGACTGACTGGTAAATCAAGAGCTTCGCCTTCAATCTCCCACTCATCCAGGGGTTTTTATCCAATTATAGATCTATCAAACCTCTGAAAACTACTACAAATAAACTAAATGGTCAGTGGATGATTAATGAGTTAAAGGAACATGGAGTTGAATTAAACCGACGTCTATTACTTGATGGTAATGAGTTTAAACTGTTATAAGGGATCAAAGCAACGCAAATCAGCGCAGTTTTGAGTTGGAACTGAATACATGTTCGCAGCACCACCGAATGTTAATGTTATTGACGTGATCATGTAATGTCATTAGAATAAATGACTATTTTTAGTTTCTGCCAAAACTAGAAAAAAAAATCATTTTACTTTTTACTTAAGTTGTGGTTCGTACAGACAGACCGAGGAAATTTGAACTTTGTTATTTTACAAAAAAGGGACCATATGTACTCCTTACTAATAGACAATCAAGAGTCAGATGTAACACTGTAAATAGAAGCAGAGGAGGAAAGTTAATGGCCACGTCTTCCTTGGAATTGTCATGCTGATCCAGTTCCCACTCCACAGGAGGCCAGTTCTGATGTTCTTTTATCGATACGTGCTTGGATGTTGCTCTGCTTTGTCACATAAGTCTGATTGGTTAAATATCTATAAGCAGTCCATAATCAATGCCTTCTGCATCATTTTTACTGTTCCCAGGAAATTAAATTTTAATTCAGAACAACAGGACTAAAACTTTGCATCAAAGAGAAAGAAAATTCGGATGGCTGGTCAGGAAAACAGAACTCACCATGAGAAACCATACAGTCTAATTTTAAAAGACTGAATTATGACCTGTTTCACTGTTTTCTAAGTGAATCATTCAAAAACAAAAAAAATCACGTGACTTATATCTCCAATACATTCACAATTTAGATGAAAAAAGTTGGTTAAAAAATATTATTTGGGCATTTTTGCATTGAATTCTTGTCATCAAAGAGGACATCACGTTCTTTTAGCGTTTCACCCAAAAGTTTTTTTTTTTTAACGTTTTTTTTTAAAGGCACTAGAGGTCATTATTTGACAGCCAGGAGGAAGAAAAGGGTGCACAGAGAGGGAGATAGCACAAGAAAAGGACCGCAGGTCAGGATTTGACCCTGGCTCACCTGGCTCAGACTGAGGCCTCTGTACGCTGGGAAACGTCTTTTACTCACCGACAGTTGGTGCTAGCACATTCGTGTAAAAAGTTTTTTTGTTTTTTTTATCTCAACAAAATCATCTGAAATGATGTCTTCTAATGAAACATCTGACACAGATGTGAGCAGCCATCTGTTAGTGATTACAGCGTGGAGCTGTGCTGCTGTTGTGTCTGTCCTCTGCTTCTAAGTGGGCTCGTCTGTGAGGCGCAACGCACACAAACAAACACGTGCACGCTAATGAGCCAACACTCACGCTCGCCCGCTTCCTTCCTGGAGACTTGGGGTTCAGAGGAGCTTTAGGGGTGAAGTCCCT
Organism: Xenentodon cancila; assembly: GCA_014839995.1. Classification (NCBI taxonomy): domain Eukaryota; kingdom Metazoa; phylum Chordata; class Actinopteri; order Beloniformes; family Belonidae; genus Xenentodon; species Xenentodon cancila. Next base: position 9,811,100 of record CM026209.1, read on the forward strand.
CGAGACTCGACGCGCATGTGTGTGTGCGTGTGTCAGGGGCACATTTATCACAACTCACATCTCACCTCTTAGTCATCTCCTGTTAGCCTCCGGTAGCATTATGTTTTTGTCTCACGGGACCGCTGAGAGACAGACACACTCGCACAAACACTGGATCAGGCTGAAATGAGATGAGATGGTGCTGCTATGGTTAATCTAACACACACACACACGCACACACACACACACACACACACACACACACACTGACCCACTCAGCAGGAGCAGACATATTCATGCTATTTTCACGCTTTTTACCTTGATTTTTCTTCTCCTTGTTTGCACAAGTTCCATTTCTGTTTACTGAGCCACATTCAAGGTTTTCCTGCTGCTATGCAGTTGTTTTTGTGTGTGTTACAGGTTGCAGAGGTAATTCAAGTGTGTAATCAGTGTTTGTACAAGTTTCCTCCTTCCTCCAGATTCACCCCATGAGGTATATCAGCAGAGCTTGTCCAGAAACAGCCTCGATCCAGGAGCTGGTGGGGGGGACTTTTCTCTGCGGCTCCTACAGGGAGACTGGACGGAAGCAGCCGGGGAGGATAGGGATATGCGTAATGTCTTCGCCCAGGAAGGCAGAGGCTCTCCAGCGTTCAAAGCAGTCAACACATCCGCGGGTATCAGCGGTTCTGGACGGTTTATCCAGAGATATCGGCAGGTTATGTGGGTGTATCTGAGTCAAGCCTGGAGTTTGTTCGTGCAGACATGAGCAGGCTGACACCTCCTTCCACAGAGTGTAAAGAAATGCATAATTGCAAAAAAAAAAGAGAAAAAAAGGGGGGGATCACAGAGGAGCTTGGGTGTGTTGTACCAGTCCGGTTGTGTGGCGTCCCTAGGGACTGCTGCTATCTCTCTTCCTGGGGTCAGATAGTGCTCTGTCTCCTACACCAGGAGCCATAGAGACTTATGAGTGTGAATCAGTGGTCTGTTTGTGAATGAGCAACTATGAGCTAACTGGGCAGCTAAAACCGAAGAGATACGAAGGGGTGAGGTCATTTAATCTGCAACAGGAGAGAAAAAAAACAGCGTTTCTCAAATGAAAATGCTGCTATTTCAACACCCCCAAGTAGTAACAACACTGGCATAAAATATAATGCAGGTATTAAAAAAAATAAAACTATATTTCCCTACGGTAACATCTCAGGAATTTGTCCAGCTTGGTAAAATTGTTAAAAGACACGCAAACACACCTGTCGCTTCCCTTTGACTAATGAGGAGAAGGAAGATCAAAGCGAAGAACCTGATCCAGCCAATGAGAGCACTGCACTGTCATCGTCCCTCTTCATCATCTTCCCAGTGTTAACAACAGCCTGACTAATCACGTGAGAATAATATCTGTGACGGTCCAGCATTACACTGCTAATTAGGTGTGTGCAACGACATTTCTGGCATCTACGCTCATTTACAGATATCAATCAGAGCTTAGACCGCTCCAGCGGGATACATTTCCTTTGTTTTGGATCAGCTCTACTTTGCTTAAACCTTCACTGAAACAGTCAAATCATTCAAGTTCCACCTCTGAATCTTCAATTCGATGTTTACAAGCAACATTAAAGCTCAGCGAGGTTCTCCAGATGTGAACCTGTAAAGTTTTGAACTGTGCAATGATATAATTGTATTTATGGTTATAATTATAAAAGATGCTGACTAAATGATGACATGACAGCAATGATCTGTCAGCATTGTTGTTTACTGGCTGAAAATGTTCTCAAAGTAGTTTTAAGCAATTAGAGTCATACTTCAGTTTTTCTGCACCGCTGGATGTTGCTTATGAAGGCAGATGTGTCAGATTCAACACAACTGGGGAAGAAGGACATTTCTTTCTCTACAATCTGTAAGTAAAATCCTATCACAATTTGCCAACTAGTTCTAAATCCTAAATCAAATCCAATCAAACACAAAGTCAGTGTGTGAAACCAAAACCACGAGCCCACATTTATAGTCATTGTTTCTTTTTTTCCTTTTCTTTATGCAAATAAACTTGAGAGATGTTTCTCTTAGGGACTCATATCCGCAGTCTGACACCATCTACTCAGTCAGTTTTCAGTTTTCCCAGTTGTCACTGCAACTACATGAACAGGTGGACTTCCAGAGTCGGAGCTTCAACTGAAATGTTACTCAGAAGTTTACTTTCAGAGTAGAAAAGTCGTTGCTGACAATGGACAACGACAGAGAAACCCACGTGACCTTTCACAAAATAAATCCTGGCAGGGCTCCGAATCCCGTCAGTCGGACTTGATTCAGGTTCTCACGTGTCCCTAATGCAAGGCCTGATCTGAAGGCGGTCCGGGACAGCTGTGTCATTATTCTCTCTGTAGTCTGAACACGAAAGCGTCCTGGAACAGATTCGGGGTCCATCTAATAAACTAATGTCACCATCTTAAGCAATTTAATGTTGAGCAATAAATATTTTTGTCCTTTGGTTTCTTCTTTGTGATCGTTGTGGGTTTCTCCTGTTATTATATGCACCCTAATTTGCGTTGAACATATCCTTTGTTGAGTTTGTTAAAAAGAAAAAAAGGAAAAAAAGTCTGATAATGATCTTCTTGGTCTTGAGCTAGATATTTGTTATTTATTCATTCTTCTTCCTATTTATATTTTTTCACCTAAAGGACCATTTTGACTGAAAGCTGAACTATTGTCAAGAGGTAAAAAGATAAAAAGGTCAAAAAAACGGGTCAATTTTCAACACTTCCAATGAAATAAGGCAATGTTGTTTTTACCTCATTAAAATATTTTGTGTAAATATTTCATTTATTAATAGTATTGACATAATACTGCATTGCCATTATTTATAGGCACAAAAAAACTGGTGTAACAAAACACAAAAAATGGCATTTTATAGAAAAGTTTGATGTAAACAAGTAAAATTTTCCAATATAATTACCGATCATCCTCAGTTATAACCATTAACTTTGGTTTCACCAAGATATCTTAAAAAAGTATTTAAGGAAATAATAATAATAAAAAAAACCTAATCATTTTAAAATGTACTTTTAATGTACTATTTAAAATGTGAAGGTGATAATAACTCAAACAAACTCATTCCTATAATAACAGACAGAAACAGATTTTAGATGTAAACGTATGAAAACTGGATTGTGTCTATCTCTGGCTAAATGTCCTGTTTCTGTGTGGCTGTCTTCTTATGCTCAGCTGCTAACCAAACATCAGACAACAACAGAGAGTGGAGTCGCAGAAAGTAGAGGAAGAAGGGGGGCAGACGTAAAAAAAAAAGTCTGCTGTGAAGGATTTAGTGGGATACTGGGAGCTCTCGCTTGTTAAAAGATCAAAAACACACACAAAAAGTCACATAGGCATTCTAACAGTGAGACTGTGTGGGATTAAAATAAAAAACCGAGCAGTGTACTTCTCCATCTCTGTGTTTATAAACTGTAACCTCAATCACAGTGACAGAGACCAGACCCCTGAAGACCTGCAGGGTCCCGTACCGCACAGTCGCACAGAGGTGCAAACACACATAGACACACACCATGTTCTTTTTTTTTATCTGTTCATACTATCACCAGGGCAAATGTTGGACCAGGAGGTTGAAACAGAGGTTAAAATGTGTCATATACTGTTTTGCACATGCACACACATCCGAACTGCAGCTGCATCTCGTCTCGCTGACTTCCGACAGCCCACCCTGGGCACAAAGCCATCTCAGCTTCAAGATGAAACAATCTCGATTGCCGTCTTTGCATCTCTATTCTGATTTGAGTCATCAATACCTGCCCGCCCGACAAATACTTAATATGTTTTTAAAGGGTTAAAACCTTGTCAGTCCCCATATAGATCTGTAAACATCTCCAGATTGTGCAATTTGCAGATAATACTTCTATCCAAAGGTTTATTTGCAACTGACCTCCGTCTGTCTGGTTCTGATACTTTGTAAATTCTTTTATTTTTATCAACCAGCTGCAAGTGATTGACCTTTGGAGACAGCCACTGGACATTGAGACTGTGTCCTGATTCGGCAGTCTGGGTCTGAAAACAGACACATGTAGAGAAAATCGTGCTTTTCAGAAACTGTGAAAAAAGCAATTGTTTTGCAAAAATGAGAACCTTTGTCTCCAGTTGTACAAATATCATGTCTTATCCTCTCTGTGATTCTTTGAAAGCATATCATTGTGCCTTCGAGTGACACCATTCAAACCGTTTAGTTCAGAGAAAGGTCAGACCTCATCCAGCCTTGAGTTCATTCATTTAAATGCCATCTGCAATAATCTGCAACTTCTACAGCGGGAAGATGCACAAGAAGTTGTTTTGCTTTGCTTTTATAGACACAGAATTATTAGTATTATTTACTTATTTTATGACAACCAACTTGACCATAAATGACTTTCAGTTGGAGGTTTCTTTCACGTGTGCATCAAGATAGGAAGTCAAGGTTGTTTGTGGTGGCAACGCTATAAACTACCTCCACCTCTTTCCTTCCTCCCTAAGTGGACTTTATCTCATCTTAAACGTAACCAGTCCTGCTGGTAATGTTCTTGTACATGCACAAAAAAAAAGAGCAAAAGGCTGTATCAAGGAGCATAAATCGATAGATGGTGGTTCAGTGATAAGTGCCATGAATTATCATTAACTGTTTAGTCAGAAACATGATGGATAAGTACCAGAGGTTGACTGGTGCTGCGGCATTCTGCTGGATATATTTATTGTGAATCACTTTTACTGCTCTTTATTGTCTACGTAGAGTGACATTAAAGAGCAAGAAAGATTTCTGCGCATTCATTAACAGTAACTCTAATGACAAGTCACATTATTTTAATGTCATTGGCTATACTAAGAACCCTTTTTCTCTCCACATTCTGATTTTAAACCTTCTGAAACAGTCTGAAGAAGTGCAGCAGGTAAGTTGTTCTGTAAGTTAAAAGAGTAGCAGTTACATCATCTATGAGAACGCAGCATAAACTGGGAAAAGTCTCTGTGATGTTAGGTATAGTTTTCCTGAGGGGGGATTGAATGTTCAGGGCTCCGGACGACACCAGTTTGGTACGAGCTGACTCCATCCACCTTTCCCGCCACAGACTACGCCATCAGTCATGCACTTCATGAAACCCAGTACATTTACCACAGATGCACGCACTTGCACAGATAAGTGTGCATGTGTGCTCACATTCCAGAGACCATTGCAGTCCGGCTCCCTCACACTGCAAGGACAAGACTTCGAAGGTCATTAACCTACACTGTGACAGAATATCAGTCTTATTCTAGGGAATCTCTTTCGCTTTCCCCGGATGTTCCTGTCACCGAATATCAAAGGACTCCAGTCGTTTTGAAACATAATGTAATATTTCCACTCCCATCAACATGTTCATTTTTCTCTCTTATTGCTCAGTTTGTCCGCCACATCCTTTAGCTCTGGCTTTTTCCACTCCCCGTTGCGTCTTTGCACTCTCTGCAACCTCTCTTTTGGTTATTTTGCTTTGATTTTTCTATCTTTTTTTTAGGGTACTTGAACTGAGGTGAAAAGCAATTTGTGCTTATGTGCATGAGTGCATGTTGGGGGAGTGCAACTGTGATAAAGGACAGGGAACTGGAGTGTTTAGACATAGATGGATGATGTTTTTCTCAGTCTAAGCCTCTCTTCAGAGTTCCAGTTTGCTTCTGGCTTTTATGGCTACCAACTAATTAATTTCTGTCCTTGATTTTAACTTTTGTTTTTCATTTCCTTCTCAGTGACCAAAAATACACGCGGGCTGTTTTTCTAGTAAATAAGCCATATTTTATGGTGTCTTTTTCTCGCATTAATCAGCTGTTCCACACTAAAACGTATTGTCCCCTGGTGTGTTTGCATTTTAACTAAAAAAAAAAAAAAAGCATGTTTCACAAAAATGAAGCCGGATTTAGTAACTCTCTTTTTTAATAAAAAAACAATCACACACAGATCAAAATGAATCACTGGAGACAAGTCTCGACAGCTTGACATCGCGAGTGGCAGAGACAGTTGTCCCCAGTAGGTTTCCTTCAGTGCAGACGGTCCCAGTAAGATAAGAGTCCCAGTCCCAGTCAGACTGCTATCACTGGACTCGGGAATGCTCTTAGATTTGTTCTTTTAGGAATCAAAGTTTGATGTCAATAGCCTTTAAGGCTGATAAAACTGAATTGTGTATCTGAGCTTCTGCACACACTGTCTGCTATAACTCTGTGGATCCATTAACCTAGTCTGACAAAACGAGCTGAGCTTAGCATATTTGCTGGAAGTGGATGACAGCAAATTTAAGTGACAAAAATCAACTTCTTAATTACCTCATAACGGTCCTGGTTACATGTGCTGACTTGTATGTACATGAAATTGACCTCGTGTGCAAATAACAACGTCACCTAGCCGGTGCATAATTTACAGTCAGCTTCCAAAACCTGCTCGTTTGTTCGTGGTTTATTCTGACTCGAAAGGATTTTGTCCTGAAGTCATCGTGAACATCAGATGACCGTACACTCACAAAGGCAGGCCAGTCACCCTGTTGACGGCGTAGGATCCAGATGTTCTCGGGGCCCTGCGCCTGCCGATGATGTCACTATGGCAACGCCCCTCACTACAGTGAGCCCCATTTCATGAGAATCAGACCTGCTCAGGTCTCTATTTATCATCACATATTTTTGCCTTGATTTCACATTTCCTAAACCTGCCTACCTACCAAAACCAATAAAGTCCTTTTGAATTTGCAGATCAATTTTATTTATTTTTTTTGATTACGGTGTCTGTCTGGCACTATTATTTGTTAAAACAAATATCAATTATACATCAATATGTCAAACAAACACATCGTCTTATTAGGAACACACATTGGCAACATCAACTTTTTCTTCCCATGTGAGTGTATGGATCATTTTATTTATTTATGGTGTGCAGTCTGGGATTATTTATTGGACCAAATATCAGTTCCTATATTGATATCTAGAACTACATCTTCCTATTGATATAAATATTTATCAAAGGCAGTGACCTCACACCCTCAAGTCCAAACATTTAACATCAAACCCCACAGTATATAATTAAAGAACCTCATTATAAGTTAACTATGGCTGCAAATTTCACATTTCCCTTTTAAAATGTTGACAGCTTTAACAAATCAATTGTTCACTGATAAAAGAAAAAGTGCACATTTTTTTCTCACGTCAAATTTTATTGTCATCAAAACACAAATACTGGAGGAATAGAGCTGGTCCAAATGCTCCTCTGGACAGGCCGGGTCGGGACGTGTATGTATGAAATGTCATTTATGATCCTCTTTTATACTTGCTCCCATGTCAGAAGTGCGCACGTCCTGAACTTGAATAGGAGGATGGACAGGTGCAACAATTTTTACCGTTTCATGCCGCTAAAAGCGGCAACACTCATCAACCTTTAAAACAGGATATTATTAAATTAATTTCAGTAAATTTCATCTCAAGTACACTGTAATTTAGAGCAATGTAGGGACTACACTAAGTGAAACGCATCACAATTTACATAGAACCCATCAGATCAAACGGGTAGTTACAATGAGCATAACTCAAAAAGTCAAAAACTTTCACCTGTTTTTTGAGATCCCCCCCAGATGGTTTTCCAGTGTTGGGATGCTGACACTTTCTTCATCATACGTGTCTGCCAGGATGATCCCCTTCCCTTGATGCCTTCCGAGTGGCAGCCTTTCTACTCTCGATTTAGACTTTTACAAGTGATGGTCAGGCTGTGGTAAGTCCCTTTTGAAAGATAATAATGGATTTCGGATTTCTGTAAAAGTCATCCATGAAAAACTGCAGTCCCGTGAAAACAACTTCTTAATTCGTCTGGACCAACCGCCCAGCCAATCATATAGTGTGACATCATCGGCAGGCACAGGGCCCCGAGCAGCTCTGGCTACCTGAGCAGATCTGGTACCTGCAACAGAAGTTGCAACAGGAATTCCGGTTAATTGTGGTGCCCAGATCTCCAAAATGAGAATATATGCATCTGTTTTTAGGATTTTGCATCTCATTTTGTACATTGGGTAAATACATAATTCACAACATGTAAATGAGAACATTTCGGAGTTTGTTTGGAAGTATTTGTTGTCTCGTTTGCTGTCACAGGCTAGATGTAGGAATCCACGTTCAGCAAAACCAGGCTAGTGGGGGCTGTCAGACTGGGTTATTGGATGCACAATAACCCAGAGAGCGGAAAACCGTATTTACCCTCTTATCAAACTAGCAGAGATTGCCTTTCAAGGTAGGACGGTGGTGCAGCTTCTAAATCAAAGATCCAGATATTTTTCATTGGTGGTCCTTCGAAATTCAGACTATTTGAGCTAGATTATGATAAAGGTAGTTTTTGCAGCAGCATTACCTCCAATATATTACAGTACTAGTAAAAGTAATTAACTAAAGACACCAAATAACAAAAGACTTTTGTAGTCTTGCGAATAGTCGCGGTGTTCATGGTGCAAACAAAATATTTAAAAACATAACATGCTTGCTGGAGCAACTCAAATGCATTTAGTGTTCTTAGAGTTTTCATGATCCCTTTTCTCTGCATTTGAGCGGTCATGAATTGTAAATGATGGAGCCACTGTCCTTTGTCATTTTCCCTTACTGTAAGCTCATAACAGAGGTGCATCTGTGCATAAACGTACACATGTCCATGAGAGGGAGAAATGATAATGACTGGGGGCATCAGGCGTCCCCCTCTGTGTCCTCGTGAACGACATCTGGAACCCTTCCCTTCATGGTGACATCACACAACCAGCCTAACCTTTGGCCCCAAACCGGCTAATTAGCAGCATGTCCCTCGATGACTGCCAGGGTCCCCTCTTTTTTTCTCACTGCCCCCGTCTTCACCTGTTGCCTCGTGTCACTCTAAGTGTGACCGAAGGTTTGGGAGGGAAAAGGGCTCACTTTATCATTCACATGAAAGGATGTCGCGGAAAAATACCCTCATGGAAAAGAGTTACAAGTGTTCAAACTTGTATCTCTTTTATTAAGTTCCATTGCTGACTTTCTTTATCTTTACCACATGAGAGTAAAGCCACTCTGTGTACAAAACACAATTAAGCTTGTATTACATCATGTTTTATTGGAGCACAGGGGAAATGAAAAAGAGCTGCTCGAGTCTTTTTCATGAGCTATTTTGGTTTGTCTCCCTCTCCCTGCTTCTCTCTGGTGGATCCCTGTATCTCAAAGGTGATCATCAATCTAACAGACTCTATTATTACTTTTCCACTAAGTGCTTTGATATTCAGCCCACCCAGAAAATTAAGTTCCCCCCTATGCCCTCTTGTCTTTCCCACTGTCCCTCGTCTATGCTTTGTCTAGAATTGGCTTACTCATTTTCTTGTCCTTGTGAATTTCTTTACAAAATGTTTTTCCTTCTCTGAGTTTTTTATGTCCTTTTTAAGACTTATCCACTTAAAAACATGCAGCACAAATAAAAAAAAATGGTAATTCTTTGTGTGTTCCTAAGAGATAAATTAGATAAAGCCTGTTTGGATGTGCTGCAACACCGGAAGGAAAGGGGCAAAAGGTCAAATCCCTGGAGACACCTCTTATCCTTGCAGTCCTCAGCTGTGAAAGGCAAAGGGGGCCAGGTTCACACTTAAATATCCTTCAAACACAATGATGCATCACACTAAGAAAGATCTGCTGTTCCACATTTGACACACGATTAGTAGACCAAAAAAAATGTAAGTGAATGCAAAAGCTATGTTTCATAAAGAATATTCTCTTAATTGTGGGGTCCTTTTTTTTTTTTTGACAAGGCCCTGTGTAGGCCGGAGCATAGAGCATCAGTGTGGAATGATGTGGAAGGCCAAACAGAGGATTGTGGGTTCTGGATATCCATTACATCAGAGGGGGCCAAGGCGCCAGTTTGCCATTTGAGAAGTGACACCCCCTTGTCCTTGCACTTTGCTCTGTAAACGGGTGAGATGTGGTTAAAAAGTTGCGTGGAAAACTGGTTTCCTCCCACAACCATAAACATGCATGCATGTATGGTGTCCCTCTCTATATATCTATATATCTATCTATCTACATCAATATATATCTATCTATCTACATCAATATCTATATCTATATCTATATCTATATATCTATATCTATATATCTATATATCTATATATCTATATATCTATATATCTATATATCTATATATATATATATATATATATATATATATATATATATATATATATATATATATATATATATATAGAGGCCTCAATTGGGTATTGTATAGTACATGGAAAGGGCTGTAGGGAGTTTTTTGTGATATAAATTCAAAAGTTGAACTTTAGTTAGATTAAATCATATATCCAGTATCTTGTGTGTGACTCAGGATCTCTTTTGGGAACTTTGTAGAACCAAGCCAGAACAGCACCTCTGTCTCCTCCCAACATGGGGTAACGCCCTCCCTGCTCATGAAGATAAAAAACTCTTCCTTTCCACTCTTTCACGCTCGGTTAGTCGTTCATGAACATCCAGGCGTGCTGTTTGTTTCTGTCCATCTTAAAAAAAAACCCCGCTCCCAATGTTTTGAAGCCGCTGCAGAAGCACACAGGTCACCATGTCCACCGGGTCTCTCAGCGACGTCGACGACGAGCTCCTGGACGGCATCCTCAAATTTGGTAAAGACTCCAACGAGAGCACGGAGGAGAGCTCCAACTGCGAGGGCACTTGCGCAAACGAGGACCGCACTGACGCGCCTGGGAAAAAACGCAAGACTGCGTCCCGGAAGACCGCGTCCAAAGGCGGCGCGCAGCAGGAGGGCAAGCAGGTGCAGAGAAACGCCGCGAACGCACGGGAGCGAGCCCGGATGCGGGTCCTGTCCAAAGCCTTTTCCCGGTTGAAGACGTCCTTACCCTGGGTACCACCGGACACCAAGCTCTCCAAACTGGACACGCTGCGCCTGGCGTCCAGCTACATCGCGCATCTCCGGCAGATACTGGCCAATGACAAATACGAAAACGGATATATCCACCCCGTTAACCTGGTGAGAGGCGGCTGGGAGTCTGTTTTTGAAGGCGTTGTTGGCTGCAGATGTTTCTGATTTCTTTCGTACTGTTAACGTTGCAAGCATTTGTGAAAACAGGTGCAACGGGTGTAGGAATTTAATTTCTTTAATGACACCAACTACAGTTATTTCTATTTCAATCTGACCTGCAAACGCCGAATTATAGGCCTCTGGTGCTGCTGCGAGTGATAACCTTGTCAGACAGGTGGGGATGTTAAAAAAAAACAACTCTTCTTTATAGAAACGCTGGTCAAAAGTTAAAAAAGTTAAGTTTAGAAATCGCGTAGATACTCCTCATATTATTTCGATCTAATTTTCTATGATGGTAATATTTTAAGGCCATGAATAAATATTATAAGAATAAAATAATGTTTCAGTGATGTGATTATTTTATATATGTTTTAGGTCTTTTCATACTTAAACAAAATAAAAATATATAAAAAAATTAAACTGAAAAAAAAAATGAAATCCTAAAGGAAGCTACCTCGTACATGACCTCATTTTAAGGAATTGAATTTAGTCAAACAAACATATATCTATATATTAATAAGATTATTGTAATATTACAGCTAAAATAGGTTACAGGCTTAACAATATCTGTATATGGTATTTTTATGAGGAAAAAGACTGAAATCCATCACATATTTTGTTTGACTCAGATTTACTTAATCGTACGATGATATCTTAATTGATCTTATTTTACTCTGCAGACGTGGCCTTTCATGGTTGCAGGGAAACCGGAGAACGATTTGAAGGAGATGCTGAACACGACCCGCTTGTGCGGAACAACAGCGTCCTGATGCAAAGGAGTGCACACTTTTGTATATATATACTTTTTTAAGGATTTTCCAAATAAGAAAAAAGATTTTGACTGACATGCAAGTCTCATCTCTGCAGACTTTGAGTGGGAATAATGGAGCGAGTTCATCCTCTCTCCTTCGTTCCTGTAATGGAAAAAAAAAAAGAATTTTATTTAAATACATTTTTCTCACATGCTGTCTTTGCTGGTTCAAAGATATTCTTTGTTCTTTAAACTGCTTTTTGTAGCATGCAGTTGCATTTTTGCATTCTACCCCCGCAGGCCTGTTTGCGACTGCTTCTCGATGGATGGACATGCACATGAACATTACAACTGTCCACTCTCTCAACTTGCTGTACAGGTTGCATGTATATAAAATATATTTGTATGACTTTTATACCCTGTGTACTGAATGCTTTTTTAATTTATTTTATAATTCGTATTTTTTCTGTGTGGGCCAGTGCTTTGACCCGGTAACCCCTGTTATCAGCCCTCTCCTTCAGGATACCAGAACCTGAGCACCAACAAAGCGTGGGTGCAGATAAGTCACTCTGTGTTGTTTGTGAAAGATAACAGCGAACTAGTTCCAGTTATATAAACAAACGTTTGATTGTTCGGGATCACAAATACACTTGGGGTTCTTGTAATTTAAACAAGTCAAATTTCGTTGAATAATTTTGAGGACAGCTAGATTACAAATGAGTAATTTAAATATTGTCTATTTGTAAAACTGAAATTGTCATAAGAGATTGCTACTACAATTGAGTTATGTTATTAGCTGGGGCTCGCCAACCGTCGCGGCGCGCTCACATCCACATCATGATTGGACCGGCTGCTTTGGTTCAGCCAATTAGAAGCGAGGGGCGGAGCAGAGGTCAGGGGATATTTTAGAAATCTCGGAAATACCATCGTAGGAAAGCAGTGCTGCGAGCCTTAGACCCAACCAGACCAGTTGTTTTCATTTGCCCGGGTTATGACCGTTGTGTTTACATCATGCCGACAGTTATTTATGCGGTCTGACACGCGGCCTCTCTCTCGCTTTTTCTCAAAGAAGGATGCTGTTAAAGAAGTGACGGCATACATCAACTTAGGTTTTTTTTTTGTTTTTTTTTTGTCTTGTTTTAAATACGTAATCCCTTAACTTTCTTTCCCCTCTGTCTGTTTTTATCATGTTCTCACAGGGAGTCTCTCTTTCTCCAGTTATGAAAGACTTGTTAATGAAATAGGCTAATTAACTTTGAATATCCTTTTTCCACAGTGTTTACCATCTACAGTGTAGTAAGCAATATATGTTAGTATGAATAGGCCTGCATTCCCAATAATAATTCATTTCCTGTAAAACATTTAGAACTTTTCCCTAAATTGGTTATTCAGACTGAGATTATTTTATCTTTGAAGAACAAATGAAAAGGATCTCAAAAGTCAAAAGATACTGAAGTGTTTTTCCCATTTGACCTGGCTCACTTTGAATGTTGTGATGTTTCAGCTAGACGCAGTAAGCACCTACACATTTTATCACTGCTGTAATGATCTTAGTTATCAGTGATAGTTTATTGTTTCTTCATTTGTCATTTAGACTGCTCTCTGTCTGTCTGGCTGCAGAGAGATGCCTCTCTGACTTTAATTACACACTTGTTAACCCTCTTTGTCCGTGCAGAAAGGACATCCTAATTATCATTTAACAGCAACAATAAGATGGAGTGTTTTTGTAATAAAAGAGTCCCACCAACGGCTCGTAAAGGATCCTCACCTAATACATCAGCGGCAGTGTGGCAGGGCCCTCGCCGCCACCCCAAAGGGACCACCGTGGAGAAAATAAACTTGGCCGCCTCTCTCCCAGGGCCAGCTGCAGAGAACCAGCGAGGAAGAGAGAGATAGAGAAGGGAGGGAGGGGTTTGTTTGAGAGCGGGGCTGGGATTCCCATACTTGCTAATTGTTTTGTTGGACGGCTGCCCAAACTGTGATGTGAACGAAGTGCTGTCACTTAGGGGAGGATAGAAATCACATTTCTTTCCAGCTGATCCCATCGTGTTTCACATCTGTACGATCCCTGTTCTTCTTTCAAAGCATTGACTATATATTTTTGATCCACGTATCTGCTGCAGTCCAACAGTTTTCAGGCTACAATCAGCAGATTACATTCCAACACTCCTTCACATAGCTGTCATACGAAAAACCAAGTACAACCTCCTTCAACTCTAGAAATTTACATGTCAAGGGCTAATGTCCTAAAATTAGATAAGTGAAACCACAAATGTAGAGCAAAACATGATCATATTACTATATATATATCAAGATTCACTAACTTAGAGGAACACCTTGAGCAGCAACAACTTGGAGTTATCGCTTTCTGCATGACGTTATCTGCCTTTTCTTTCACATCATTGAGGAGGAATTTTGAGCTCCCCCTTTTGCAGCCCTGTTTAAGTTCATTGCGGTTTGCTGGCATCCATTCACACCAGACCTCTGAAGGTCCCAGAACATCTTTTCGGTCAGGTTGAAGCGTGAACTTTGACAGGGTCATTTCAACACCTTTGTTCTGTGTTTTATCTGTGGCTCTGTTGCAATACATATTTTCAGCCAAGATTTAGCTGTCAAACAGATGGCCTCATTCATACCTGAGGAGGAGTGCTTTGTTTTACAGAAGAGCTCGTCAAAAAATTCATGAATGCAAGGTGTCAGGTTCTGTGGCCACAAACCGAGCCTCTGTGGGTTTTTTATTGCCAAACATCTCCAATAAAGTGTTGGACTAAGTTCCAGGCATTTCATTATTTTATATACACATGTAACTTTGCAGATGTCAGTCACGCTGCCCATCAGGACTGCAGCAGTAGGATCTGTATGCAGGAGACAAATCCAAAACAGTAACGGGTGGAAGGGATGGAGAAGAAGCAAAACAGGACAAGAATGAAAAAAGAATGATGAACAAAGGACAAGGAAACATATGATGATGGAGCAAAGTAGAAAAGAAAGACAGGACAGCATACACATGACAGAGGACAATGAGACGCAGGAGACAATAATCAAGAAAGACACCAGGAGGAGGAGGCAGACAGACACAGAATGACAAAAAAATAAGAAACTCCCCCAAAAAACTTTTAAAAACAAGATCAAGAAAGCACAAGCCCTGAAACCACAACAATAACACAACAAAACTCAGAACAGAAGTTCTAAAAGGAGCTGAAGACCAACAGAAACCCTGCATCGGGACACTGTTTTTAAAATTGTACTGGCACTGTGATACCGTTAACTTTAAAATCTAACGTGCCAACTAAAGTGTTGATGTGTTCCTTTTTTTTTCTTCACCAAGTACTTTAAAGCGTTGCAGAATATGACCCTGGAGTGAACTTGCTTGGAAGAAAGTTGGCAACTGTCTCGAAAGTTATCCACTTGTGAATAATATTTTTGCACTTTAGAATGATGGACTAAAGCTGTGCGGAATTGTTTTTATAACCCTTTCTATATTGATTTACAGCAACAGTTGCTTATATCTTTCCCTCTTGGCATTGTGTTAACACCAACCTGAAAGCTCCTGACCAACAGAATGTCAAAATGTTTTTTACAGAGATCTGCACACCTGCTGTTGATCAGTTCATTATAGAAGCACCTGGTTACAACCTACCCCCTTAGATCCTATGGAAGCTTGAACGGGGTACTTAGTATTGCCTGATTTATTTTTTTTTCTTTCTGCCTTTATAAAAAGAATAAGTAATGGTACCATGAAGATGCTATATGTTGTTCTTCTGAAACTGTGTTTGCCTCATACTGAGGCCCTCTACAATCAAATGGTTTATAACATATTTTTCCACACACGCACACATACGAAGAAAAGAAATATATTAAAAGAAGAGAAAGACATTTTTTGCACATGACTGTAGCTCTTGGGATTTTTGCAGATTCTCCTGGCATTGTATGGTCTGACCTTAAGTTGAACTTGCTAGGATGTCCTCTTCCGGGAAAACTGGCAACTGTTTTGAAAGTTTTCAAAAAAAAAACCCCAATACATGCTTCCACTGTGTGATGATCAATCACAGATCTCTCCGAGCCCAGGGATGTCAGCTGCCTCTGGACAAGGTTCATGTAAAGCTTCTTTTTTTTCTGTGTTTCAAGAACAAT
>CM026209.1:9832025-10212025 GCA_014839995.1 Xenentodon cancila
TCAGTGTGCATAAAAATTATCCAAATGTTATTTTTAGAGGATTCGGGTCTATCACTATTAAGAAGACATGAATCAAGGCCCGACTTCTGCAGTTGTCTGCGACCACAGGCAACGATGTGCCAGTAAAGCTGTGCTGGGAATGAGATCTGCGCAGTGTCTCGAAGCTTTTCCCGTTCTCATTTCCACTAAGAATAGTATCTACCACCAAAACTTTGCTGCTCAAGGACTGTCCTGGATTTATTTAACAAGTGGCCATTCATGTCTGATTAAAGCAGAGCCCTCACAAAAGCCAGAGGGAGCAGCATCGTGGGTCACTGCAGACTGGAGCTGAACAAACGCTTTCACTGTTGAGTCATGAAGTTTATGAGAAGCTGAAGCTTATCCCCCTGCTGCCTGTAAGTGTAAGTGTGAGTATGTGGATGTGTTTCTAGTGGTTGAATGCGGCTCTGGATGCATGTTGTTGCAAAACTTCAAGGAAACACTTGAGTGTTTATCAGACTGAAGCATGGACATGTGTGGGAGCGTGCTGTCCGGTGGGAGAATGTGAATTTGAATCCCTCCCAGCTGATTTTGTTTGTTTGCTCTCCTCAAGCACACGTTGTTTATGGTACCTTTTTCAATACATTCATGATTACAGAGCAATAAGAGAAAGAAAAGCATTATTTATGAACGAGTGATCAGCTTGATGGCTTTAACAAGGATCCATTTTTGTCCGCACGCCACCAAAACAGGAACACCTCACAATACCGAGCACACATGGGTTCAATTATTATCCCGTGGAATTCTGCAAAAAAGTAAAGTCGGCAATAAGGAAAATATTCCTCTAATCTGAGGTCTTCCTCATGCTGGGTGTGAAGGAAATTTGGTGGGTCTCCGTTTAATTGGGTCCAGACTCGACCACCCCACTGAAACACAGCCAGGACAGTTATTTTGTTGAAAAGTCTGGTGGGGGGGGGGGCTATTTTGGTTGTACGTGAATAAATGTCTGATTTCGCAGAAGGCGTTGCTGCAAACCAGATTGGACAACCCCAGTGTTATAAGAAGCAGATGGAAAGGACCGAGGAAAGAAAACAGTCGGTCCCAAAGGACAGACAGACGAGGTTCACGGTGAAATAAAGAAAGAGTTTGCATGATAGATGACAGCCAGAAATGTGAAAATGTGAAACAAAAATTCAGCCGTATCGATCAAAACGAACAAATGCAACAATCCAACCACAGTCCTTTGACATCCGCTCACCTGCTTTCTTAATGGATTTAGCACACCGGCCAACAAGTCTGACGCCGCTAGAAGACGTAATTCTTCATACGCTTGCCCTCAAGAGCAGACACGCTTTGACAGATTTATCTAGTGAGCAGAGTGACACAACTCCCAACATGATCTACTCTGACAGCTCTGACAGGCCACAGAAGCAAGAAAAACTATCGTCCACTTAGGACAAGAAGGCAGCTGTTCGAGAGACTGACACACGTGAGCCAGGGAGGACATGAAATTCATTCAAAATGCATGATGCAACAATAATTCAACACGTATTCTGCATATGGAGATGAAAACTATCATTTTACTTGAGTGCAGTTCAGTTTAGTCCAGTTTTGAGTTTCCTATTGACACGTTTGACAGCAAAATATAATCTTAAACAATCTCTATGTGAATTTCTGCGTTTAGACAGTTCTTTAATAAATCAGTAAATGTAGAGGTTTAACTTTATTTTCACTCATTGGTATCATGAATAAATAAGCCAAACCAACATAACCTGACTGAGAAGGTGGAGAGAGAACTAGACTGGGTTACAAAGGATTACAAGCATGTTAATTTTGACAATAACGGCAGCTTCCACTTGTATTAAATTCAAGAGACAGCTTTTATTTTGTCCTTTCTTTGCTTTGGTTTTCAACATGGCAGGTAAAACATAAACTAAAAAAATAAAGTGTACTGTCCATGATCTACACTTTCAAAACCTTTAAAAAAAACTGTAGAGCTGTAAAGATTTTCAGACAATCCAGTTTAATGAATTTCAGTATATAACAGTTCAGTTCAAATCAATCAGAATTTTATGCAAAATAAGCAAGTATGTAAAAAAAAAACACAAGCAAGCAAAACAAAAGGCTGACCAATGAAATCCATTGATCACATAATTTCTTCAGTTAAAATTCATCTGTAAATATGAAAGATTATTTAATCTATTGGTTTTGAATATTTTCATATGTGCCTGTAATGGAAAGTAAAAGAAAATAAAGACCTGCTTTCAGTAGAACCCAAAGAGTGAACTTTATATCAGCATGTCAGGATCGAGCTGGTTGGGGGAAAAAAACACACCACCCACCCATCCACCCTTGCACTTCACCCTCACTCTCTTTCTCCATTCTTTCCTTTCTCTCTAGATGCCATTTGTCCACCGTGGTACTCCGATGCCCTTCCAGAGAGAGCCAACTATCGGTTTTCTTCCCCAGTGGCCCACAGCTCCCTCCTCCATGCATTTTTAATGGACACACTCGTGGAACGGACAAATGATTTTTATTTTTGACAGGGGAGGGCGGGCTCCAGTTACATAGGGATGGGGAGTCAGTGAGCAAGTTCGCACTCGAGCAAGCGCACACATACAACGAGAAAGAAAATCAATTGAGAAAGAAATTCAAGATTGATTCTTTTATGGACTTTATGCATAAAAAACAGTTTTTGCATATATATATATATATATATATATATATATATATATATATATATATATATATATATATATATATATATATATATATATTTACAGATGATACACACAAACACACAAAAACAATGTTCACTTATGTTGAATTAGTTGATGAATTCAGTACTTAAACTGTTGTGGGCCAAAGTCCAAGATGATGAAAGAGGCAAACTGTCCACTTAACCAACCTTCATTAAATCAGGATTAGAGTTGACATTAACTTTGGCTTAAAACCACTTTAATTTGAATCAAATCAGAATTAGAATTTACACTGTGAGACCGTGTATACTAAACCTTATGACACCAGCCTGTTCTGTGTTTTATTGTTCAGTGTGTTACCATGACATGTTAAATTGTTCATTGAGGACAGAGAACACATATTTTTTTATAAATGAACTTCTATAAATTAGAGGATATTCTCTTTAAAACCACTCTACACTATAGCAATACCACTTCTTCCCACATGGGGGCATATGGCTCTGGTACGTTGATAAAAGAGCCATTCACATACTGTGCTTTATGATTTGCCCCCTGCTGGCCACCTAACAGACTGCAGGAACGTCAGTATTGGCTTTATTTTTCAGTCTGGGAGGAATCTTTTAAATTTAATAGATATGGTTAAGACCAGGACTGCCCAGGTCCAGATTCTAGATATGGTCCAAAGAACTGATACTAAGTATTTAATTGCAGTATCTGTGGAATTTTGAACAGATAATAATATAATTTGATTTCATCTTTTTTTGTATGTTTTGTCTTTTTCCTTAACAAATGAATAAGCTTCAAAATATTGATGTGAAAAGGTGTAGCGTATTAACTTTTACACCAAGAACCCGTATCAAAACTATAGAAAGATGTTTGTAAGCACTGTTATATACAAATTAAAGCCCTGTTGGAGCAGTTTGGGGGGCGGAGTCTGTATGACAACTTTAATGACACCGACAGGGGCGATGAACGTCATCGGACTCACTTTCACAGAGATTTTGTAAGTGATAATAGTGGAGACAGTTGAAATGATGAAAATAAAATGCCATGATGACTTTTAGTGCCGATAGGAAGTTTGAAGTTTCCTTCATACAGCTTCAGCAGCAGGTCATCAAAGTCCAGATACTGAACACAAGTGCAGGGTGCTGTTAACGAAACATTATAATAAAACATTATAACAGCTACTATAGTATAGTTTATTTAATACTATGAACGCTTATATCGTTATACTTATATTTAAAATTATAGTCATAATTGTAGTTACAGCATAGCAGTAAACACTAAAACAATTCATTCACAAAAGTCATTCATCAGCACGCCATTCAGTGAAATAAAGACCTGTTTAGGAGATTCCTATTATGAAAATATAAAACACCAGCCTCTCTACACTTCTACAGGAGAACATTTCTTTTATAATAAAGTATGCTAAAAATTTAGAGATGCTTTTCTGCTGTTCATAATCCATATCTGCTTTACCTTTTCATTTTATTGCGTCAAACAGCATCAAAATATCTGAGTCCTTCCTTTCCCTTCATTCTTTCCTTATAAATATTGCCATGGAATTATCTTTCTTTTTTTCAGTAGAAAAATATTGATATAGCAGCAAGTGTGATTTTTCATACGCTGCCTGTTAATTTTAATAATGCTGTTGTTCAATACACGAGTTGTTGCTCATCTGAGGTTGTGTTCACCAGATTTTTCACCAAAGACCAATTTAAGCTGTCAATGGAAGACTCTATTGTCTTCTATCATAACAAGTTTTGCTTTCAAATAGGGTTTGAATTTGGGATTTGTTTTAATCCCATCAGAATGCCTTATGAATATATTTTCAATTTCTAACTTCCCCTCCAAGAAAACATCTTAATTTCAAATTATATACCTTAATTTTTTTGCTGATTCGTACAGCTTGGCCCTTCTTTAAAGTAGAAAAACAACATAAGTAAAGCAAATGTAATTTGTCACTATGCCCTCAAAGAAAGAGAAAATGATGGAGAGGAAGAAAATGTTGGCCAGGTTAGTTGAAAGAGCATTCCCAGGTGTGACCACAGCATTCCCTCCATACACTTAAACAGACCACTTTATGTGTGTGTAAGTGTGTGTGTGTCAGTCTGAGGTTTGCGGAGAGTCGCCAAACTGGAGCTGAACTTCAGCGCTGCAGCCAGTACCAACAACTTTAAGCTGAAGTGCACACATATGCATAGAGACATGAATTTATTTAAACACATTTGCAATTTTTGAAGTGACTACAGAGGATAAAGATGATTTTCATTTTCTTCTATATTTGATGAAAAAGCCACTTAAACTTGGGATTAAAAGAAGAAAAAAAATGACTGTGTCCTTGAGTTTTCCTGTATTTCAGTAAACATTTGCCAGAGAGCGAATGTCCGCTTTGGGCCGTGTGAGTCAATGTGTAGCTGTGAATGTGAGCGAGGCCTCAAAGTTCAGGATATGTCAGGAAATTAGCTGCGTTTCACTCTATGAAAGGACAAAAGCAGGCCTCCGTTTCCTTGGTCAGACGCTTCCACTTAAAGGTGGCACTGAAAGAGGTCTGAAACGATATCTGCATTTGTGTTTCTGCTGTAAGAGGAAGAATATGGAACGCGTTTGGCTTTTTGATTTTACGTGTTTTAATTATCTGAAGTAGTGCATGTGAGTGTGTGCATATGTAAAACTAGCCTTTATGTGACACAGCGCTCGGCAGATAGACGAGACTGAGTTACCCAAGCTCCCTTGGGGCATTCACCTCGTGGAAGGCAGTCTATGGCACTGCAGTGCAACACTTTAGTGTTTGTGGTTGTGTGAGGAAAGCTGGATTCCAGTCTGAGGTAGAAGAAGACACTAAATGAAACTGAAAGAGTAAATACGTGATATGAAAGGTGGCTCAACTATTCAAAAAAAAAATGGGAAAAAGATGCAGGCATGCAGAGAAGTAAAAAAGAAAACTCAGATGTGAACCCGGAGCAGGAAAAGTAGATTTACACGCCTTGGTATTTCTTTTCACGAGACAGGTTGTTTCTCTCCCAGATGAGAACAATAGTTCCCTAGAGGTTGTAATTTAAAGATTTAGTCCTCACACTAGTGGATCTTGATTGGCCGGTCCACCATATTCACTAAAGCGCTGTTTCCGAGGACTTTAAGCAATATAAGGGGAGGAAATTAAAATTATTCACAGAGCAGGGACATTTTTCTTTTCTTTTAATGACCTTTATGTTTTCATATCCTTGTGTATTTATTCATTTAGTGAAATTATGCAAACCAAAGAGTAAATCCAGTTCCAGTAAGATGAGTGAACCTTGTTATTAAAAGCGTGCGATCGTGGTTAAGTGCCTGGAAAATTGATGCTGCAAACAACTTTATAGCTGTGTAATTACAGTGTTTATATTAACAATAGATCAAATAACTTTGTAATGTGGAACTTGTTGCACATAGTGATGAACACAGAGAGAGTCATTAACCGTCTGCGGTTTCCTTCAGCTGCGTGTAGCGTTCAGTGATTTGGTTTTATTGCCCACAACATTACTGTTGATCCACTGTCATTACACTCATCAAGACCATTTCCCCCCCAGTCTGGTCTCAAATAAACCTGTGAAACAGTAGGGAAATGTAATCTTTTTTGTACTTGTGTGTGTGTGTGTGTGTGTGTGTGTGTTCCATTAACGTGTTCTTTGAACACTCAGCTTGACTTTTAAATGAATGTTTTTTTAATGGAAACACACTTGTTTCTTCTTGCCCAATATGGTAAAATGTGTGTGTTCATTTTTTTATTCAACAAATGGTGAAGAAATATATTGAGCAATTGCAAAGTGACTAATAGAAATGAAATGATAATAATAATAAATGAAATAAAATGCAGTACAAACTAATAGCACGGTTACTGACAGATTTTTAATAAATTATTTTTGTCAACAGACAATAAAACTCTTCTTTAAATACAGGTAATTATCACACTGCCATTTCTCAGTTATTTGAGTGGTCTTCTTCCAATCAGTAGTTTAATCCAGTTTCTTGCCACATGGCAAAGCATCATTGTATTGTCACAACATATGAAATTAACATTTGGGCATGAAAAAAGTCCTTTGTGCTGCTTTAAGTTCATACCAGCCCCCTTTAAAGCACCAGAATCAACAAAATTTGTATTTTCTTCATTGAAATGACCAACCAAACGTATTTCAGCCTTTGTTCCTTACAACTGATATCAATCTGTTACAGGAATTTCTGCATGGTTCCAACCATGGACATTAACCTCGAACTTCGTTGATGCTTTCTCAGTGGGATGGAGATCTGGGTTCTGAGAGGACAGTTTCAACACCTTGGTGTTGATGTCCTTTTCAAGGTTTGTATGAATTCAGGTGCATAATTAGGGTCATTGTCTTGCTGTAAGACCCTAAATTACCTTTTCAAAAAGGTCTTAAAGATTTTGGAGTCAGACCTGTTACAGATCATGAACTTGTCTCTTTTGTCAGGTGTGTTTCCAGAGACCCTGAAAACAGCTGCTTAACATATGTTTGAATACAGATGGAAAAATGACAGGATGTCAGTGCTGCATTTGATACAGTTGACCACAATATATCACTTAAGCGACTGGAGAACTGGGCTGGTCTTTTCAGAACTGTACTAAATTGGTCCAAAACATATTTAGAGAACATAAAGTACTTTGTGTCAATACGTAACTTTACATCTGAGTTGGCAAGAATCACATGTGGAGTTCCCCAAGGTTCCATTCTGGGACCTCTTCTGTTTAACAT
Source organism: Xenentodon cancila (assembly GCA_014839995.1). Lineage (NCBI taxonomy): Eukaryota > Metazoa > Chordata > Actinopteri > Beloniformes > Belonidae > Xenentodon > Xenentodon cancila. Next base: position 9,839,452 of record CM026209.1, read on the forward strand.
CTACATGCTCCCACTGCCACATAAAGAACAACCAAATAAACTACCTTAACGTAAAGTTTAAAGTTAATGCTAAGTTATAGAACTCATTGGCAAGAAAATTGTTCTACTAGGTGCATGGATGGAAAATAATTGTGTGTTGTGTGCCAGTGGTGTTTATATTTTGAGATGATACAAATGTGCAATATTAAAAAAAAAGTTTTCTTTCACATTTTTTGTTAGTGTTAGATTATTTAATAAATACGGTTGATTAATTACAGTTTTAATAATTTTTGCCTGCAGCCCCAAAAGACTAATGCCGTCCCTGAGCAAAATGGACAGGTTTTTGACTGCGCTACTTTGACAGGGAGTTGTTCATGTTTTTAAACACATTTTGCACAGAGAGGCATTTCTTTAAAAAATGTAAATGCGCAAAAAATGTCTAATAAACCAAAGGGGGATCACCAGAAAAAGTTTTGGATCCACTAAACTAGCTTGTTTAAAATTATGATGATTTGGTATTTAGAATATTTTACAAAAATTTAAGAGGTGTTGTTCTGAGTCAAGTATTGACAAGCCCTGCTTGATGTTTTTTAAATGAATTGTTATATTTCTCTGGGTAAAATAAATATCTCTTTTTATTAATTATAAATAAAAGCAAAAAGAGTGCAGAAGCTGCTTTTATGCAACAGTAAAGCAGGGAACAGTAGCAGCTGCTGGACGTGACATAACAGATGGTACAGGTACAGTCTCATTGCACTACTCACACTATCCTTTCACCTATTACCCATGCCCACCTTATCTCAAGCATAAGGTATGAATGAACAAGATATGAGATGTAATGGCTACATTAACATCATCTCTCACTGTCTTCCCTCTCATCGCCAGCCCCATTCAGCCTGAGCTTGTTATTTGAATGAGGAGTGGACCACCCTGGGGAGGAACAGGGGGAGATCACGTTACGCCTAAAAATGTAGAGGCCCTACAAAAGAGCCATGAGACATAGGAGGGAGGCAGAATGGGCAGCGGAGAGGGAGGGAAATAGGAGAGCACATGAAAGTGTGCATTAGAGTGGGGGAAGGAGAGATTGATTGGGATTGTGAGGTGAAGGAAGAGGTGGAAGTAAGAGAGAGGAAAGGTAGGATAGGGTAACTATTTTTTTTTTTTTTTTTACATTAATGCTCTTAACGATTCTTTATTCTTGTATTCAGCTTTGTATTGTATTTCTAGCGCTTACACCTGAACACAATGCTGGAATTTATGTTCAAGACCTGCTTTTTAAGAATGGCCCTACAAAAAAGTACTTTATTTATCAATTTATATATTTATTAATTAATTTTCACTATTGTAAATATCCATTGCAGTTTAGACTAAGGTTTTAATCTTTGTAAGCATTTGCAAAAATGTGTTAAAATATATTAATTATATATTTTTTTTAAATAATTTGTACTTGAAAGTGCCAATTTCTGCAGTTTCAAATATGAACTTTCAACTGAAAATGCCATCTTAATCTGCAATTCCAACTTCAATATTCAACATAGCTGCTGCTCTTATAAATAAAGTAAACACCCAGCTTTGCTTTGCTATTTATAACGGTTTTGTGTTTATTTTTTATTAACTTTAATTAACTTTTTATTAACTAAACGAGGATGAACCTGGTTTAGGAGCCACTCATTAGCGGTAATTCAATGAGCTTCACTTCTGTATCGGCACCGAATATGAAAACCGGAGGTTAAACTTTGGTTAAACCTGAAGGAAAGACAAAAAAAAAACCAACACATTATTTTACAATAGTTTTTCAAGTCATAGTTTTAACTGCAATGCGTGGACCGAATTCCTGAACCACAACCTCCTGTGACAATACCTTTTGTCTTCCATTCACCCATCACTACTTATGTTAAGACGGACTCGCCAATCTTAGCAGAAGATGTCATATTATAAGTCTCCGATTTATCATTAATTGTTAACTATCTTGTAAAAAGTTACATGTACTATAGCAAAACTTATTTGTGTCACTAAGTGGATCTTTGTTATCTAACAGGAGCTGCAGTTACCAATGAAGATTCTTGCTTTCTATTACCTTTAATGACATTTAATGATAATCATAACTGCGTCCCATCAGGGACATTTGCAAGCACACACACACACATACACACACATAGGCTCAGTAACCACACACACAAACACACTGCCTGGTTAACAACATGAAGACATTAGCAGTAACTTGATGCTGAGTGAGTATTGATCTACTCTCAGGGGGGTGAAAGAGTGAGAGAACACCAGACAGCACTTTATCACAGCACTTGACCATGGAGGGCAACCAGAGCAAATGTGTGTGACTGACAAAACATACACTTTGCAGAACTGACAGAAAAGACTTGAGCTGTAAAATCATTCTCAAAATTAAACATTATCACTGAGTTTTATAAGTGATCAATAACCCTGGCCTTTTCCACTTATTCGGAGCATTTTGTTGTTTTTTTTATCATTTCCCTGCATTGTTCCTTAACCGGCTTTCCAAACATGCTCTTGTGAGGTCCTGACTGGCACATTCAATCTGCATCAATAACATTATACAGACCAGACTGAGCAGCAATCAGGCGTCTGTGTGCGTCCGTGTGCGTCTGTGTCCGATCAGTTGGAATTTCATGATTGTGATTACTGAGGACATGTGCTGCTCCAAAGCTTCAGTGATTGTGTCTGAATGAAACACAAATGCCAAACAAAACAATAAACTGTTCAAGAGGGAGAGAAATGACAGCATCATGCACTTGGGCTGCTGTTTCTTGAAGAAATCCAGACCACAATAACAAGAATAAAAAGTGACCAAAAGGGACCCGAAAACAAGGAGCAGATGGAAAATCAACCACATAAAAGTCCACATGTGTGTTTCCATGCATCTGCTCATTTATCTCTATATTACATGATACAGTATGTTGAGCTCATATTTGATGACATTCTCAGAGCATTTCATGCTTGTTTTCTGTATGTATGACTGCACAATGATTCTTGATCCAGATGAAGATTAGCGAATTATTTTTGTTTTGTACAGTTTAAGACTTTAGATTACAACAGAAAGGCCCCCGCGCAGGTTTAAGCCGTCCAAGAGCCTTTTGATCACAACAGATACGGTAGCCTGCTCCAGATCTACGGTATTTATCTTCTTCATAGTCATCTTCAGGCTTTATAAGTAGTCTTGGTGATCATGCTTCATCACATCTTCACTCCTGTCACTCAGAGCTGAGGATAATCTAATTCTGTAAATAAGCACTCGGGAGGCCAGAAGCCAAAATTAAACAATAGTCTTTCATCAAAAGGTGTGACATGTAAATCAACACGCATCTTGCTTTAGATGGACTTAAAAGAGTGATCGAGCAGTTTTGGCTTACTTGTAAACGTATGTTTCTCAAGCATTTCTCTAGCTCATACTCATCATGGGAAGCTACTGTGCAAAGAAGCAACGGACTGATGGAATTAGAGAGACAAGTTAACAGGAAACAACAGCTCTTAACAAAACCCAATGCATTTAGAAATTGTCACAGTTGCACCAATTTGCCTCAGGATTTGCTTTTTCGGGTCCACGGAGGACATCCTTTCCCTGACAGGTCAAACGTATATCAGATGAGCATCAGCAGGAGTTAAAGCACAGATGTTAGATACAAAAACAACAATGATGTAAACAACATTGTGAAGATGGAACAGCTGCTAAATTTGCTGTCATTGGTATGAGTTGAAAAACAGCCAAAATTTACTCCTAATAATATTGTAACTGCTTGCATGTGCAGAAGGAAAACTATCTGCAACTAAATCTATTTTCAGTGAAATCTTCAACCTGTTTTCACATTTGTGCGTGTGCCAAGTAAGCATGGATGACCACGTGATACGTATTTGCAGTGCTGTCTTTTAGAAGAAACTCTTGTACAACCCTGAAACCCTAATGTGGATGCAGACTGTTTTCAAAACTGTGTTTGAATACAAATACAAACCAGGATTGACATAGCATTGCACCTTGCTGTGCAGTCACACTTGCACAAATAGTATCTAAATAAAAGAATCATAAGAACATTTTGTTTCATCACACAATTCATAGCAATGAAAATCCTGCGGAACTTCGTGAAAATATATCACCGACTGGATGCACAATTAGCAGCACGGTGGCTTAGTGGTTAGCACTGTTGCCTCACAGCAAGAAGATTCCCGGTTCAATTCCCGGCCGGTGGGTCTTTCTGTGTTCAGTTTGCATGTTCTCCCCGTGCTTGCGTGGGTTCCCTCCGGGTACTCCGGCTTCCTCCCACAGTCCAAAAACATGCAGGGTAGGTTAATTGATCATCCTAAATCCTCCCTAGGTGTGAATGTGAGCGTGATTGGTTGTTTGTCTTCTATGTGGCCCTGGATAGACTGGCGACCTGTCCAGGGTGTACCCCTGCCTTTCGCCTGATATGCGTCGGGATAGGCTCCGACAGACCCCCGTGACCCGGAAACGGATACAGCGGGTTTAGATAATGGATGGATGGATGGATGGATGCACAATTATTTTCAATACATTGCTTGATCAAGCATGGACCATATCAGTGTTTTTTGTCACAGACCACTGAGCGCTCAGCCTAAAGGAAAACCTCTTTCTGAAGATAAACCTCAAGAGAACAGCACAGAGGACCCAGAAATCTCTGAGCACAAGCTTTTTAATACAAAGAATGGGACCAATGTCCCTGAACATGTTTAAAACTGATAGTGGCGTGCAAAAAGCATTTACAAAAAGGTCAAATTCCTCTTTTGCTATTTTGAAACTGCAAAAAAATAGGAATGAACATGTAATGTTTTTTTAATATTGAAGAAATACCTGATCTTTAACTTCATGCCCACACGAAATCAAGTCATCTCTCGCGTCCTTAAATATCCTAAATGTGTTTATGTCATCTTCAACCTTTGCATGCTCTTAAAAAGTGTGGACTTCTCTTAAAATCACTGTAACGACAAGTTTTACCTTTTATAGAAAGTGCAAAAATAAAAACCCTAATTAACTGATATTGGGTGTAATTACCCTTTTCCTTAAAAGCATGCCTGTAGAGGTACTTTGCAGGTGCTGTAGATGTGTGTGGAAAGTGGATTCTCCACGTTTCTTTGGTGGATTCAGACCGTCTTAATCCTTTTAATCCCAGACTGTGTTGAAGTGTTGAAGTCCGAGCTCCTTGACGGTCATGCCAGCTGTCGCAGGACTCCTTGTTCTTGTCACAGAAGATGTTTACGACTCTGGTCAGGAACAAGGAGTCCTGCAACAGTCGACTGCTTTGGAGTAATTCTGGATGGGCAGGAATCAGAACATTTAAAACTCTTGAAACTGTTGCACAGCACTGGAGATCTGCTATGTTTTCCCTACCATTCCATCACATCTGCATGCTCAAGCTGACATGCTGTCCTCGCCTCAGGAGCCTGGCCAAATCAGATCCAGACAGACCGAGCTGCATTATGTCTTCTGTCTCAAACCTTGAGGCAATTTTTACAACATCTCCCCCTTACTCGTGTGTTAGATTTTCTCTATTTGTCTCTTAACTTGATATCTGCTCACTGTTTTGGCTCCAGTTCAGTGGCAGGCTGTCAATCTGATCACCGAGCTTTGATCCACCTTTGATCTTTTTATCCGGATTTATTCACTTCTGCTTCTTCACCTCTCACCTGTTCAGGGTGATTTATGACCGTGACACTCACAGGAAGTACCTACACATTTGACTTCCATGTACAGTACTGACACTCTGATTAGGTTCCTCTGGCTTTTAGCTTACGAAAATAAATTCACCGATGTTAAATGTGATTGATTCTCCATGTGGTATTTTTGGAGCTAAACTAATTTCCACTGTTACAAAAACAATGCCCAGTGCTTTGAAATTCCCCAGATTAATGCGTTTCTTTCATCTGCTCAGAAGAGAAATTGGACATTCAGTAAAATAACATCTGACGTATTTTACTCAGTAGATCATTGGAGCGCTCTTGTTAAAGACAAATGATTGATCTTTTAAAGGAGAGTTTATGAAAAAAAGATGTCGGAAAATCCTTTTAATTTTTTTTTACCCTTTGCAGGGGTTGCCATAGCAGATTATCATGTTCCATTCATTTGGCATACATTTTACATCGGATACTCTTCCGTGTCCAAGCCTCTCCATTTAACCAGGGCGCTCTGAGTAGCTGGGAAAATGGGCAGGGTTCAGCATCCTACCCAGAAAAAACTTTGGCTCTTTTGCACATGACTGGGGATCAATCTAGTGACCCTCCAGATGGAGGGTAAATGACTGGACCCACTATTCCACAGCACTATCTCTATGAAATGTATGAAAGGCAGCCAAACAGCCTCACACTGAATTTTACATCAAAACTAATAGAAACGTGTACTGCTTTCTCCCTCTGTTTCATTTTTGTTAGTATTTCCTCCTCAGTCCTTTCCTCTCTTAATTTTGCCCTTCTGTTGGTTTTTCCTCGTTCTTTCATTAGTTGAAAAAACATAGCAGACATTGCAGCTGTAATACCAGTAATATTCAGTGTCAGTGTAACGACTCATGTATGTCAATTTCAGAATTGACTCATAAATGATTCATCCATGCGCTATGTGTACAAGCAGGCAGACAGTTCAGTAACACTACAGAGACCTAAGTTTTTCAAACTGGATGATGTCTGTTTTATGATCTAATATACTGTATAATACCAAGTTTAAAAAAATTAAAAACAATCTGAAATCTAATGTCTATTTAGTACATTTCTCAGATGTGTCTGTGATATACCTGTTAATGGGTCGCTCTCGGGAGCTCAGTGAATTCCAGGGTGGGACTGTGTCGGGAAATTTCCTTGCTCCTAAATATTCCACAGTCAACTGTCAGCTGTAATATAGGAACATGAAAGTGTTTGGGAACAACAGCAACTGAGCCAGAAAGTGGTAGGCCACGTAAACTGACGGAGCGGGGTCAGCAGATGCTGAGGTGCATAGTGTGAAGAGGTCGCCAACTTTCTGCAGAGTCAATTAGACCCCCAAACTTTATGTAACCTTCAGATTATCTCAAGAACAGTGCGCAGAGAGCTTCATGAATGGGTTTCCATGGCCGAGCAGCTGCATCCAAGCCATCCATCACCAAGCGCAATGCAAAGCGTTGGATGCAGTGGTGCAAAGCTGCCGCCACTGGACTCTAGAGCGGTGGAGACGCGTTCTCTGGAGGGCGAATGGGCTCTGGCAGTGTGATGGACGAGTCTGGGTTTGCCAGCACCTGATCCTATTCCATGTAATTGATAGAGTCAGTCACTGTCTACAGGCTATGTTCTGGTTTAAGTCACAAGTCATATTTATCTGATAGATTCCACTTAGTTAACACAAATGAAGAGAGTTCTCATGTACCAGACTTAGCTATAGAGTTCTACAGGGTTCAGTGCTTAGACTGATTCTTTTCTCCTCATATTTGCTTCTATCGGGTAATATTAAACAACATGCCATAAATTTCTGTTGCTATGCTGATAATACTCAGTTATACCTGAAAACCAGAGAAAACGAATCAGTTGGTCAGACTTTAAGCATGTCTTAAAGACATAAAGACTAAGATGACTGAAAACGTTTTCCAGATAAATTCAGATAAAATTGTTGTATTTGGACAACAGCGCTTCAGGAACATACTGTCAGTTAATTTGCATATGAAACAGGTTTCTGGACCGCCTTTGTTCACCTTCATAATATTGCTAAAACGCGGAACATTCTGTCCCAGACTGATGTAGAAAAAGTAATCCATGAACGTATCACTTCAACATTACATTATTGTAATTCTTTATTATTGGGTTGTCCCAAAAATACCCTAAAACACCCCCAGCCTATGCAAAATGCAGCAGCCAGAGTTCTGACGAGAATGAGCAGGAGAGATCATATTTCTCCAGTTTTAGCTTCTTTTCGTTGGCTCCCTGTAAAATCCAGAATAGAATTTTACGTGCTGGTTCCTGGAGTATCTAAAGGGCGATAGAGCCTTCAGTTGCCAGGCCCCTTTCTGGACCCAGCTGCCAGTTTGTGTTCAGAAAGCAGACACCTTCTCCACTCAGGTGTCCTAAAACATCCCTTAGTTATGCTGCTATAGGCCTGGACTGCTGGGGGACCTCCCACGATACACCTTTCTTCACTGTTTCTAATCTGTTGTTGTTGCTTTTCTCTCCTCTTTCCTGTCATCCCAACCAGTCGAGGCGGACGGCCGCCTTTCCCGAGTCTGGTCATTCCAGAGGTTTCTTCCTGCTAAAGGGGACTTTTTTTCCCCTTCCGCAGTCGCCTGGCGTTTGTTCAGGACAGAGAAATATATCGAAGAAACGTTTTGATGCAATCTGTTGGTTTCTTTAGCGAAGCAATAAATATTACGTTTGTTATGTTATTGGGTTTGGATTAGTTTGACAAATCTGGAATGAGTTGAACTGCATTGTTGAAATGCCTTGAGATGACATTTGTCGTGATGTGGCGTTGATAAATAAAGCTGAATTGAATTAAATGACTTAATCTACCATTTGTTTTCCAAAGTTGGAACTGCAAATTCCCAAAGTGTTTGACTCTGAGGTATTTTCTGAATATTTTTCAAAACAAATGATAATCTAAATGGTAAAATAAATGAACGTAAGACTAATAGCTCAAAGAAAATTAATTGTTCAAGCAATGGAGACGTCAAAGCCCAGATTTAAACCATATTTATATTTTGAGACGGGATTTGAAATGTCTTTCAACTAAATAAATCAGGAATGGAAAAGTGGTAAAAAAAAAAAATTTACAGAAAGCTAATGTCAGAGGCTGATGGAGAATGATGCAAATGATCCACAAACCGTTTATTCTGTTATAAAAGGCAGTTCGAGCATCTGAACCCAAGCACTTTGCTTTTCTCAGTGGTTGTGTCACCTCTGTATGGATGCTTTCTTTTAAAGAGAATCAAATGTTTGCTTGTCCAAATATGTCACAAAAGCCCCAAAATATTCATGGCATCCAAAATAAAAGTGATAAAATGTATCAAGCTCATAACATAATTTCTAGGAATCTGGCTCACAGTAAGATGCACACCCCACGTACCCTTTCCACTTTCCATCATCTCCTCTGTCGTGGCTGCCGCCCCCGCCACTTTCTCTTAGGCACAGTTTTCACGTTGAAATATGCCCGTGAACCAAATCCATCAGATTCTCAGCAGTGAAATTCACAAGTGATTTGCCCCTTGACCGCTGCAGCAAAAGCAATCAGTGCCTAACGGCTTTAACATGACAACACACGACTAATGTGCTGACTGTATCTTTTGTTCCCATGCAGTCACTCTGTTGAGTAAAAATTGCACTCGAGTTCCAGTCTTCTTGGCAGTTGCATTTGTATGTGTGTGTGTGTGTCTCTTTGTGTAATGTGTGTGAAAACTCCCCCACCCGTTGGTGCTTTAGAGCCAGAATTAGCTGTCAAGCCAACGACTTATCCATATCTCTCACAGAGGAAACACTGCACAGTGCAAGCTCACTCACATAACTCGTCCCTCGTACCTCTCCTAGGATTGTGTAATTATTACGGCTGGGAATAGTGGTGAAGGAGTCGGTTTTTGTGCGACTGTTTCTATACTTAAATATTATATCCATAACCATAAAACATTCAGTGCACATAAAGCCAACTGGTCTAGATCTGGCCACAGTAGCCTCCCCAGGGTGGTGCAGTAAAACCGTCCCGAGCCGGCATTAGGTGGAGAGAGCTGGAAGAAATACTTGACAGAGGCCGGGACTGAGCGAGAGCAGGAGCACAGCTGATGGTAAACTAATTTTGCTGGGCTGATAGCCCAACCCAACACACACAAACCATCAAATACACACACATGTTTCTACACAAGTGAGAAGTCTGTTAAGATCTTGAATGTGGGACAGAAATCACACACTCGCTTGCTCAACCACTCTCACACAGACTCGATCATCGTCCCGGGGAGTTAGACATCTGCTCTGTCATCTGTCTTCAGGGACGAAGGACTAGGAAGGAATTTGGCAAGAAACTGTTGTACTTCTCTGCAAACTATAGGACAAGTGTACCGAAAGCTGTTTCACATTAATTCTATGTTCACACTGCAGCCTAAATCCGATCTTTAGCATATCCGTTCAGAATCTGGGCTTTCCAGCTCACCGCTTACAATAAATGCTGCAAGAGACCAGATCCAGTCTGTGTGCCCTTGCTGACATCCTCTAAGCCACATTATTGGTATGGTGAACTGGCTTTGCTGCAAATTTTCCACAAGTTACATAATCGCTCGAGAGGGAGGACACTTCCAGCAGCCGTCGCCGCTGGTCTGTATCGATACAGCAGGATGAATGGTTCAGGCTGTTGGACTTTCAAATCAAATGATTTTCAGGATCCTAGTTGGATAAATGGACATCCAAAACAAGGCAACTGCAACAAAGCAGCGGGGAGTGACGGCTGGTCCATGTGAAGCGCTGTTGGACCTCCTTTCAGCTCTGGCAAACATTTACTTTAAATATCATTCCAGTATATTCCCTTTTGAAATGAGGAAAAGCAGTCCTCAGAAAACCTATGGCTGAAATGACAGGAGGGTTGTTCAGTTCTTCTTATACAGTCAACGGGTCTGAATTCCATTTGAAAAAAAGAAAAGAAATCATGTGTTGTTTGGCCGTTAAGACTTTTAAAAAAGTTTATTTTGATACGAACTGGACTGCCACTGCGGCGTTAAAATAACCACAGCCGACTGTGAACTCAAGTTGGATCTGAAAGAGGACGCGGTACATGTGAATACAAGCGCGGATATAAAAAGTGTTCAATTTTGAATATTTGGATGCGAAATTGAAACGATTAAGCTGTTTAACCAAGAGTCTAAAAGAAATGTAAAAAAAGAATTACAAATATATATATAAAATCGTGCATCACCTTTCATATTCTGAAACGGTCCAATCAACAGAGATGCTTTTGTTTTACGTTTTACTTTTTTGTGAGCGGTGGTGTAACCAGAGCAGCAGTTCGCAGCAGAACATTACAGGAATTTACGATGTGTTACATGTCTCCTTTGTTCTTCTCCGTAGCAGCTCGCTCTGGCAGTCGTGAAAGGCAGCAACCTGCGGCGAGCTCATTACTGACAATACCTATGATGTCTTCAGCTACATTTTTGTACTGAATGATTTGATTGATACCTCTGTCGAGGTATCGCTCTGTGACATTTCAGCTCATACCAGAACATGAATCTCAGGGAAACATAATGCACCTCCATGCTAATTACCAGGAGAGTTTCATTTGATACCGTTGTTGCTGGGAGTATTGTGGTAAAATCTTGAGGGTCTAAAATGCCCCAGACTTGTTTCTATGCAATCAGCCCCTGAAATAAACCCCGTGCACCATACCATTTGGCAAACCGATTTGAGATGGATGATGGGCATGGGAACGGGAGAGGTATAAGTTCTCTGTAGTAATAATCATAAATCACTTCTGAAACCCTGCCATGTCACATGCCACACTGTGCCACTAATGACCGGGCCCATCTTTCACCGGGTATTTTTATCTGTGTGCCCTGACACTGGACTTCTGGAATCGTCCTCTCGTTTTACGTCGTCAGCACCTCGGCCCAGCCTGAGCACAAGTTCTTCACATATCTATAAATACCAGCCAGCTAAATGGCATTTTCTCTCACCCACCCCCTGCTTGGCAAGAACCGGGAGCTCTGTGACTTGGCAAAGGGAGTCGCAGTCCTACGCCACTAAAACATCTTGGGGCTTAGGTACCCCCCCACCCCCACCCCCCCAAACCCCACCCCCACCCCACCATCACCACCACCACCTCAGCGTCGCCCTCTGGAGAACAGCTGGCCAAAAAAGTAGATCCGTCTGCCATTGCTTCTAGATTTCAGAGAGATTTCAGTTTAAGAAACCGGAATTATCTTTAAAAGGATTCAGTGAAATGCGTCAAACAGCAAACCACGTTCCTCCGTTGAGCATCACCTGTTCGGTTAGGCGTAGGTCTGGTTCGAGCGGACACACATCAGTCCTCGCTGGCTCATTCACATATAGACAGAGAAATGTACCAACACCTGTACATGCTTCCTACGAGCAGAATGTCCTGCCAACTTTTTTTAAGCTTGCTGACATGAGGCACTAGAGACTGCAGGTCAGCGACAGCTTTCTGCTATTTTGGGCTAAGTCACAGCTTGAGGTTTTAATTTATTCTGCCTGCGTGTCAATCACTTAGCGGCCGGGCTCAGGCCTGGGATTGCAGCAGCACAACAAGACAGGGCAGCACAGCAGCCTGGGCCTTATTTTTGAAAAACTTGATGAAAATACAGCAGCGAGCGAACTCTCACGGGAAATTCATAGCCTCTGTTGGATATGAAATATTAATAATTTACAAGTAAGTCAACAAGTATGAAGAAAATGTAACTTCTGCTATGCTGAAATGCAACCCAGTCGCCAAATAAGTTTACCTGTTAACATTTTCAGGAAACCACATCTTCTTTCCTTTCATTCATTTTTCTCTCTTTCTTTCGTTCTTTTTTTTTTTTTTTTGGCCCCTTACACACGTCTTGTTGCCATATAAACCATATCTGGATGCATGCCTAAACCCAAAACTGACTTTTATCAAGCAAGAAATTAGGTTTTATTAGAGCCTTGGTGGGTTGGCGGTTCAAAGAAAACCACTGTCAGAGAGGAGTGAGGCCAAGTCCAGAGTCCAGAGACTTTCAATGCAAGAGGTTCAGTCACAGGCTTCTTATTAAAGTTTCTCTTCGGTCAGCACAAAAGATACTTGGACTGGTTTACAACAGTAAATACCTTATATTGAATCAGGTCTTCCAATCACTTCTGTGGCCACAGGTGTATAAAATCATACACCAAACAGGTACATAGTGTGAAGAGGTCGCCAACTATCTGTCAAGAGTCGATCACTACAGACCTCCAAACTTCATGTGGCCTTCAGATTATCTCAAAAACGGTGCACAGAGAGCTTCATGAATGGGTTTCCATGGCCGAGCAGCTGCATCCAAGCCAAACATCACCAAGTGCAATGCAAAACGTTGGATGCAGTGGTGTAAAGCTGCTGCCACTGGACTCTGGAGCAGTGGAGATGCGTTCTCTGGAGTGATAAATGGGCTCTGGCAGTCTGATGGACGAGTCTGGGTTTGGTGGTTGCCAGGACAACGGTTCTTGTCTGATTACATTGTTCCAAGTGTAAAGTTTGGTGGAGGGGGGATTATGGTGTGGGGTTGTTTTTCAGGAGCTGGTCTTGGCCCCTTAGTTCCAGTAAAAGGAACTCTGAATGCTCCAGCATACCAAGATATTTTGGACAATTCCGGCTCCCAACTTTGTGGGAACAGTTTGGAGCTGGGCCCTTCCTCTTCCAACATGACTGTGCACAAGTGCACCAAGCAGGTCCATAAAGACCTGGATGACAGAGTCTGGTGTGGATGAACTTGACTGGCCTGCACAGAGTCCTGACCGAATACTTTTGGCTTTATAGTGTATCTGTTTTTTTTTGTTTTTTTTTTGAGAAATGTAGATGTATAATTTTACTTTCCAAAACCTTAAAATGGCAAGTTTCCTAACTACTAGGTCAAAGAGATTATAACGTTATTTCTGTAAAACTATTACACTTTTATTCTTCCTTTTTTAATAGGTGGAAGAATTTCTTTAAGGAAAAAAAGTGTAATGTGGAGGAAAAAAAGCATTTTGAATACAGCAGCTCACATAAAACCGTGTCTTATCTGATAACAACTGCAGTTTTATTTGTTATTTTGATTATTATTTACTTAGATTCAAACGTTTATTGATTAAGGGAACAGGAAGTCTTGGCCTGGGTATCCACTGGTCTGTGTACAATCAACACTCACAGGGGTGTTAGATGAAAGCTGTGTGCAACATAAAAAACGGGATGCTTTTCAGGTGCTCTTATAGAGGTTGACATTTAATGTGTGAAGCATGTTACTGAAACTTTTCAGGAACAGAAAGAAATGGTCACAGTACATTTACTTTCAAAACTGGTTCTGGGAACTTCCCAGCCACCTGTTGGAGAACTTCCTGAGGAACTACATCGCTTCAAAGACTTTGATGTTCATTCCCTAGGGGACGAAGGTTCATACGCAAGTCAAAATTGAATTGTACCTTTCCCATCGTCTGTGGGCCCATACTCTGGAGCAAGAGTTGACTTAAAATAATAATAATCTAGGTCCCGTAATCATCCGTATTTCCTGCAGACACCACACACATACCATTAAAAAAATGAAAAAAATTACACGTAGAAAAGAAAGTTCCCTGCATACATATCAAATGAGCCTCATACAAGAATCACTTGTGCAAACAGATTTTGCACAACAGAAAGCTGGTTAATCTTTTCATACAATCTTTTTTTTGTAATCCATAATGGCACAAATTATATCAAATATCATTTGTGATCGTTGACCAGCAACAGAAAAGTGCATGGATCAGGACAGGTTTGAAGTAAAACCCAACTCTAAGGTTTGTTTGACAAAGGAGGGGTCAGAACCAGGTCATTGATCTGGGTGGTGCCTCCAGCAAAGGCACCATGAACAGAATTGGAAAGAAGTAATTGCAGAATTGAAAAAACTGGAAAGCTGATTGAAGAAATCCGACAGAAGACAACTAACAGGTGAGCGGTACCCATTAGATAATTGCACTTACTTTAAATAGTTTTACTGGTCTGGCTTCTTGTGTTCAAATAGAACTCAATAAATAAAGTAATAATAATAACTATTCTCTCCCAGCAACCAGCTGGCTACCGTTTTCCGTGTTACTGTCTGTTCACAGGACATGCCAAGGTTGAATCTGACCTTCCCGAGGCAGTGCCAAAACACACACATCAGTCATCATCAGGTCTTATGCTTCCAACGCATGGCATCATATGACTTTGCACAGCTCATCCTGCCCAGTTCCATACAGTAAAAGACCTCAAATCTCAGTCGTAAAGCGGCACCACCTTGTAGGATGACATACCAGGGTATACGATTCTCCTCTGTGACTCCCTGGAATTTACATGTCCCCGAAGTTTCACTTACTCCTGGGGTTTAAGGCAAATGCTCAATGCATTTCTACTTTCTGCTGCCATGAAAAAAAAGACTCAGTGGCGTCGTTTCGGTGACGACTGCTACATGCTGACTGCCAAACAAACACTTTTTATTTGAAGATAATGAGAATTTCCAGCCCGGGGGGGTTAAAAAGGGGAAAACGTCCCTTTTTCAGTGTCCTCGCTTCTCCCTGGCTTCTCCTGTGCTGTGGACTTTATTTGTATCGGCCAGATTATTATCCAGCTAGTTTCAAACAGATTTGCAGCCTGGAAATCTTGTTTCATCCTAAGAAATATCATCAGGAAAGCCTTTGGATTATTATAATCGCGGACTGGATTGGTGTCTGTGTGTGTTTTCAGGGGGAGGCGAATAAATACACATAATCAGGAGGCTCTCCAAAACAAAATCAAATGTCCTGTCACAGAGGTTAAAGACATAATACTTTCAAACGTTAGCAGGGTCCAATATTCACTGGATCCATAACAAGCATTTCATTTTTCTAATAAGCAGGACTCTGAATCATCTTTCTGTGGAGCTTCTACTGACTCAACTCTAGGATCTATTCAATGCATTCATCCTCTATTTTTCTGGCATTAATTGCCATAATTGCTCTCCTTTTCTTTAGTTTAATCAGCACCACATTCTTTTGCTTTTAAGTCAACTCGTAGCAATTAAAAAAGAAAGCTTTACCAAGGTGGTCAAGAGAGCTGTGGGTATGACGGGAGTGTTCAATGTTTAAAGGACTGAAAGAAAGAATTTACGAAGCCTAATTTAGCAGGTAGTGCCAGATATTCTACATTTATTCAAAAATCAGACAGATTGTTCTGAAATAACCAGACTTCATTGGTCAAGTTGCGTAACTGGAAAACCACATTTTGTTTGACTTGATTAGGTTACTTGACACTGCAAAGCTCAGATTGGAGCCTTGAATGACTTTATGTCAAGATCACTTCTATAAGGGAAAAAAAAAAAAAAAAGCTTAAGTTTCTGACAGCAGAGGAACTTGTTTCATCATTACCAGATAAATAGATTGACTGACAGAGAAAATGGCCGGAGGGTACATGTTGTTTTTGCTCAGATGGGATATTTAAAACTGCGAGCACGTCATTTGGGCCACACTATTAATAAGAAGTCATTTTGGTGGCCACCCACCAGCCTCCCCTCCTCCCCGCTCTGAACGAACCCCATTACTCCTTTGGACTGTGGCCCAACGGTGTCCGCATGGCAGCTGGACGCATGCGCAGCGACGCGGCTCTCTGGAGCGTCCAGAAAAACCTCTGAAGAGTCCGGCGCTCAAACTTGGACGCGGACTGAAAATAATGTCGTCTCCCGCGGAAGTGAGCGCTCCTGTCACCGAAACCGATCCCCGGAACTCCAGTCTGAGTTTGTAAATGTGTTTGACTTGGTCCGAATAACTGTATTTATTGTCCCTTGTATGCTCTTGCCGGTAATGGCCAGTATTGGCTGAGGTGTCGCGATCCAGCCAGTGACAGCCTGCAGACAGCAGGGAGAGCTGTACAGCGGCCGCCGCATTTGATTATGAGCGCGTCCGAGCAGTGACGGCGATCTGGAAGATCATTTATTGCGACGGGAATTTCAGCACAGGTAGGCTTGATCATATTTATTTATTTTATTAAGTTACTTGTGGGCTTTGCTCTACCAGCTTTTGGACAGTTTCACTCTGACTTCTTTATTGCCAGTTGTCGACTTTGATTAATTTCTGGTTTAGAATGTTATCAGATAAAATTAGCCCAGTTTCATAATCTCGCAGGTTTAAATGAATTTAAGTCATTACAATTTGTTTTATATTATTATTAGGTCTACATGTGTTATTTTTCTTTTTTTTCAGTTACTTTAAAGCATGTGGATGTCCGTTTATAAGACTGACGTGTTATATGTTTGTGTCTATATTTTTAAGTCGGTCCGTGTCTGATGGAGGTCTAAGTTTATCCCTGGTTCACATTGCGGTTTATGTTTTCTGAACAATCATAATTGATCATAAATTAAGAGAATACTGTTCAGTCCTCTTTTTTTAAAATTTTCGTTTTTTTTATTATTATTTGTCAAAGAAAGATAAATTATAATTGCACTAAATGAAGCCTTTTAACTTTTGTTTTGTATAAGTTGCACAGCTGCAGTAAATCGATTTTGTATAGACTTTCTCCTCTTTTTTTTTAACCCACTGCAGTGGGCTAAATTGAGCTTTTTGGGATGTCGGTGCCATCTCTGCAGCTGTCTGATGTTTCTCCATTATTTCGTCCAGTGTTGTTGAACACATATAGAGACAGTTTTCATTTGCCTGGTGTGGTTCCCACCCGGCAGGGCTCCATCTCCATCCTGCCTTGCGTTGACTTTTTTTTTCTTTCTTTTTCTTCTCCCACCTATCTCTCCTCTCATCCCACGTGGAGTTTGTGTTTATATTTGATATGTAGGAAATGGGAATCTTATACCACGGCCCGGCTCTCGGGGTCTGAATGGATCTTAGCTATTGGCCCGCCACTAACAACATGACAAGTTACACGCCACGGCAAAATCTGATAGGGCCTGGTGCGTCGTAATCCGTGCTGGTTAGATTTCACGCTCACGACTCGATATTATCCAGCGCGCATCACAGGGGGGAAGATTAAAATCCAGTTTACAGAGAGATTTTAAGATTTATATTAATAATTATTATTATTTTGCACTTAATTTAAACTACTTAAGATTAGAAAGGCAATACCTTTTCTCGATATATGAAAATATTGATTATATTGGTTTAGGATTTTTAAAAAACCTTTTTATCCATTAAATTCTGTCGATTTAATCCTTGGTAATAAATTTTAATTTTTTATACTGATACATGTATTTGTGTTTCTCGTCTAAATATTTCATTTTACTCTCGTTGGATCATTATAATTAAAAAAAAAATCAGTTGAAAAAAAGCTCCATAGAATTTTATCCTGCAAACGGAGAGGATCAAAAATATTTTCTGTGCCAGTAATTAAGAAAACCCTTTTTCAGTCGGCTCTGTCTTAAAATTTGATATATTTATGTTATATTTTAATAAAATGCCAACGCCACTAAAGTCACACAATTTTTAAAAAGTAAATGGTGTTTTTAGTTTTTGCAATTCAATAATTTGTTCAGCGTAAATGGCAACGTGCTGCTGAATGCTGCCGTGAAGAGATGCGTCAGAGAAAATAGGCCTTTCTGCATCTGCATTGTAATAAAATGTTGTTGTTTTTTTTTTGGTGATGTTTCTTTTTATTTAAGTGTCTTCTAAAGATCTAAAAAATATTTCTACGGTGTACACTGCGCGACTTTTTCACAGCAGCCTCATGCAGCCGGGCTGCGGTTTGTTCAACATTGTCCTTTCCTCAGCTTTTAGAGCGTGAAATTACCGCAGTCTAGCCTCGCGGTGCGCTCTCTAATTCTTCCTCTGCCGTCCCATATGTGTTTCTTATGTCGCTGTCAATAGCCACGGTGAGAAATATAATTCTCTTCTGGGACGCTGAAGGAAATGGCAGGCATTATTGATCCCCTGTTTAGTGTCAGGTAACTAACTGGGTGGTTTGAGGCCCCTGTGAGTCCGCGCACTGCGCACTGGTGCGCCACACACACACACACACACACCTCAACAACGTAAGACTTTTTGAAACCAGTCAAATTTGACAGAAAAGTTAAAAAGAAACTACTTACTATACAAAACTCCAAAGGGAGTATCAAATAAGCTCGTATTATTCAAATTTGAAAGTTCAAATAAGCCCTTCATGACTCATGAAATGTCAAGTCATCTTTACTGTCTGTGAATTTATGTCACTATCCAACATGGTTAATTCGAAATCAGACATAAGCTATGGAAAGGAGGAGTGAAAAAGTTACAAGAAAGAGGTCTGGTTGTGCCCTCCAGGATGGCAAGACAGGGTGAGAGGGAGAGAGGCAGGAGGGGGGAGTGAGGGGGGAGGGGAGGGGTGGGAGGCGCATAAATCAATTCACCTGAGAGATGCATTATTGTCTTCGGTTTCAGGCCAGGAGGAACTGAGCGCTATGAAAAATTAAAAGGATGCCAGTTAGTTTAAAGGACTGAGCCAAAAAACTCCTCTGTGCACACACACACACACACACACACGCACACACACGTGCACAGTGTGTGTGCATGGAAGGCTTATGTTACCCTAATTTAATCTTTAAACTTTCTAGCAACTCATATTTTAGGATAAACTTTTTATCAGTCTGATATTAGCTGTGAAGACAGCTGTTAGAGGAGCCCTCATATGCACGTAAGGAGCACTATTTGTTTACCTGGATACACACAAAGTCTCAATCTCAGGATGCAGGAAGGGCAGCATTCCCAGCGTCTTATTGTGCAAGTGCACAAGCATTTTCGGCTCAAGTGAAATCTCTCAAATGCATGAACATTTTTTTCACGAAGCTGGAAAGGGTTCAGTGGCGCTCCTTACAACACTGCTGGGAACCACAGATCTGATGACAGGGGAGGACTTTTGTGTTTGCATGTGGCTGTGTGTCTCAGCAGCCTGCTCTTTTGTCCAGCCGTCAAACTGTTCTTTCCCAAAAAGAATCAGAGTGGAGTTGTTTTGAGCTCTTCTGTGAGACCGACGGCATCGCCGTTCATTGTTTGCGCAGAACCTTTGTCGTGCATCAGCAACAACAGATGCGACAAGAAGCGTAAGAGAATCTAATGTCGGTCTTGGCCTCGCAACATCGCAACATCTTATCTGGCTTCCAGACTCGTACGCCAACCTGTCTCCTGTATATATAATGGGGTCACCCGCTGTCTTTATGCAGCAGCCAGCCACTGTGTCTGTGGTCCAGAGGCAGCCAAGCAGCCGTATCATTTACACTTCTCCATTTTCATTGTTGATATTTACTTCTGCAATTACTTTTCCACTTCACCCTCGGCCAAAGATGATATGCTGAAGTTAACACTGCCGCTACCCTCCTTCACTCTCCTGTTGCTCAAACATAAACACAGCGACAGAAGGCCCCGGACCAACAGATGCACGCACACATTCAATAAAATTGGGTAGTTTCGTCCACAGTGTCAGGAAAAATCCATACAGATCAGTTTAAGTGTCAAACCTCGGGGCATCATTAACCTTTTTACCTGCTGAGTAAACACCTGACTTTATTTTTTATTTTATTTTTTTTTATTAATCCACTGATATCTATGTAATTATTCTTATTCTTACTTCTGAAGTGTGTATCGGATCACAGCCAGGGAAGCAATGGAGGACTCACAGGACCTCAGCGAGCAGATGGTGAGTTAAACAGTACTGTATACATGCGAGTGTGGATGAGTGAGTATGCCCTGTATCAGTCACACAGCTTTGAAGTATGCATGTATCAGACAGACACTGGCTGTGGCTGTGTGTGTGTGTGTGTGTGTGTGTGTGTGTGTGTGTGTGTGTGTGTGTGTGTGTGTGTGTGTGTGTGTGTGTGTGTGTGTGTGTGCTGACACACAGCAGATGCGGTCCGGGGGGCTGTACAGTAACCATATGGCAGCAGTCAGACTGTTTGGATGCAGTTTTTGTGTGGACTGCATTAAAAAAGAGGGTCCTTTTCAGTCTTAGGATATTGTATCAGAAGGCTCAAGGGCTCATATAAGCATATATGCAGACACACACACGTAAGCACTGAGCCAGAGGCTTTGCAAGTGTCTCAGCCCAGCAGGTCATCTCTGCTTCACGTCGCCGCAGCGACCCAGTTCTGCTTGTTTAAAGATCAGGCCGTATTGTTGGGAAAATGATTTTGGCGACGAGCGAGGGCCACTCGCATTTCAAAGTCGTTAGTCAGCCACCAGAACAGGTGTAATTTCATCTTCTCCTCCTCCTCCTGCTCCATCAAGCCTCGTTCTCTCTCCCTCTGACCTGCCAGCCTCGACGGTAATAATAGCGCAAAGTGGGACAGAGCCCACGAAGTATGTTGTTTTTCCCCGACTTTTTGTGTTGCCCAGTCAGACTCGCTCCAGGTTGGATTACACGCTGACCCCAGTGGAGCACATGTCACTCATGCATACAGTACCTGGGCACAGACAGACAGACAGACAGACAGACAGACAGACAGAAAGAAAGAAAGAAAGAAAGAAAGAAAGAAAGAAAGAAAGAAAGAAAGAAAGAAAGAAAGAAAGAAAGAAAGAAAGAAAGAAAGAAAGAAAGAAAGAAAGAAAGAAAGAAAGAAAGAAAGAAAGAAAGAAAGAAAGAAAGACGCATCCATCTTGTCCTATCTGGATATGAAATATTGATGTCCATAGTCCTCATTTACTTCACCTGCTTTAAATAGGGCGGTGATATCATTTATAATGTGAATTTGAGCTGCAGCACAAAGACATTGATTAATTGTTCAAGTTGGAAATGAGATCTGCGAGCAAGCGCAGCAATTTTAATCAAACCACAGAGCTAGATAGTCTCATAGATCTGAAACTTCTCACTTTCTGATGTTTAATCTTCAGTTTCAGAGGTTCTCTCGCTGCTAGAAACAGTCAAGTTTTCATTGTAAAGCTGGCGACTGGTGAATTGAAATAAAAGCAGTCTCTTGTCATTTATTTTGACTGTTTGTTCATTTGTCCAGAAGATGTTTATGTCCATTTTAAATGTCCATTATTTGGCCGACTGTGGAAAAGAAATTTTTGCGTGCCGGGGCATCTGGCTCGCGTGGTTGAGCAGGGGTCCCACGTACGGAGGGTACAGTCCTCCTCCTCATCGCTCTCTCGGTGCCTGTTTCCTCTCCAACTGCTCTCAGTGAAAGCCATTAAAGCCACAAAATCTTTAAAAAAAAAGAGAGAAGAAAAAAAATGACCAGCAAGTTCAGCATCTATCTAGTAAAATTCAATTTTACTTTCTAAAACTTTAATTAAAACTACACAAAATACATGTGAAAACTGACAATTAAAATGCATTCTTATAAAAAATAGTGTCCAAAAAACATTCCTTTTAAATGCTCTTAAAAAATAAGGATAATAATAAATAAAATAGATAGAAACCCATGAGGTTACAGGAGCTTCTGTTTTACGTATCGAAAACTCTAAAAGTAAAGTCTCCCAGGCTACTGGGCAAATCATTTGTGAAAGTTTAGTCGATCTGTTTGGGAAATACAGTTCAGCCTTTAGAAGTATGTTGTAGAACATGAGAGAAGAGCTTCCAGCTTGGTATTTTGTATTTCTATCTCAGATGATATATCAAATTTCCGAACGCTTTAATTATGGAAAATTGTCACCCAGGTCAAAGGCTTCCAGACTTTTTCTTTCCTTTACTCTGCTGGGAGGTGATTCCACTGAAAAGGTAGCAGAGGCTGCAGCCTGCGAGCTCTTACCTCTTACCGCATTCCGGTTTCCTCCACGATCCAGACCGTGAACTTTAGGTCAACAACAACATCAGTTAAGCATGATATCCACGAAATTCTGCTTTCATGCTTGGGTTAAAGCCAAGTTGTGATTCGGATATTTCGCCGTTGCTACTATTCGACGGCGTTAACCGTGATGGAGGGACGAATAGAAGCATTAGAAGGACTATCGAGAATATTTCTCTTTCTGAAGAATCTGTGGTGAAAATAGTGTTTATGAACAACAAACGTAGGCTTCGGAGCAGCATATAGATGTTGTGGCGGACTCGTCCTCTCACTCTGTTTTAAGGTTTACAAAGCAGCTGAAATCTGATTTTCACTTCAGTTTATTGTCTCTGTTTGAGTGCACCTGCACCCCCAGTTTTGAACTTGGATGGCAGGTTAAGCCTCGGTTCCAACTGAAGGCAAAATCCAGTCGCTATTTGAAATTTATGTCCTTGGTTGCCTTCATTTCTTTTGAAATTCTAACTGAAAGTGGCTAATTCTTTCCCCACACCGCTTCATTGAAATAGGCGTGTCTCGGGTGACTGAGAAAGCAGCGCAGACCTCACACACAAAGTTTCGGGGAGTTGTCTGTTGATACCTGATACCCCCACTCCTCCTCTTTACCCTTTAAAGTACCCCGTCCCTTTTTTTTTTTTTTTTTTTTTCCTCCACCCCGCCCTTTTCCCACCACATCCATCGCACGTCATCTGGGTTATGGTTGGGCAGCCTCTCTGGCCGCCTGCCTGCCGAAGTCCAGCCTGCCGTCTGGGGTCCTCGGGGAGTGCTGGAAGGAGTGAGGGGGCAGGGCCAACGGCGGTTAGCTCCGTAATGCTACTTTTAGCTTGTTTAAGTGTCCCAGTCCACCTGTTGTTCCATAGTTGTTTAGCTTTGGAGAAAAGCGAATAACAGCGTCCTGTGGAGGGATGCTCTATAGGATGTTGAAGAGTCGAACTGTACCGTATGAAGCTGTTTGGATCTCATCAGTGCAGTTGAAGGTTTGGTTTTTAAGTGGGGGTAGGCAAGTCTGAGCCCTTCACACAAACACCAGATGAAGTCTCCAGTCTGTTAAATAATATATGAAGAGGACCAGCAGCATTTGTTAAATGCATGGCCACCTGAAGAAAAAAGTAAAAGAGATGAAGGGAAAAAAAAAGGGGGAAAAAAAAGTAGTCTTTTCCTCTGGTGCGCTGGGAGAGGCCCCTATGGCAGCTGTCCTGGCCTGCGTGTGCACGCGTGTGCACACACAGAAGACGGAGACAGACGGATAGCAAGTACGAGGAGGAAAGGGGTCAAGTTGCACCCCTCTTTCACCCCTACAACCCCATACAGACACGTTCAAACAAACTTGCATGTTGCAGCAGTAGCCTAATACGAGCGCAGCCCAACCCTGATAGCTAAGATTGCACTGGCGTCATACATGGTCATTTCCAAATCTGCCCGGCAACAAGGCATGTGGACAGGTCACAGAAGTGTGGAGTGTAACAGCTACCCCCTGGCATCCCGCTAGTAGGTTGGCATCCTGGCTGTGGCACTGAGCCGCGCTTCAATTTCAGCTCTGTGTAGTGATCCTTGTAAGATTTATGTCTAGCTGACAGCAGCTGAGCGCTGCTGCAGGAGTCTTAAAAGCCTGCAAGAAAAGGCTCATTTTACTGGGGTTTTTTTGGTTTGGTTTTGTTTTTTTTAAATATTTTTTTCCCATGTGCAGCACTTATTAATCAAATTACTATAAGCAAGAAAACTTTTCAAAGGGTGTCTTGAGGAAAGTGTTTAATCAGCGACAAAAACTACAATGAAATAACATGCGAGTGAGTACAGAAGATGTGAGAGACACCCGGTGGCAGCTGGACAGGACTCAAAGGTCAAAGCGTCACATAAAATACCCATGACATACGCAAAGCAATTAGTGCAAGACAATGTTGACATGAAAGCATAAAATCACATTTCATAACAAACACCACAGGCGAACATTTTACATGGAATGGATGACGTGCACGCACCAGACGGACAAAGGCAGACAGGCAACTTGATTTGAGATGTATGAACGTGAGGGCAGCGCCTGACGAGATCTGGAGATGATCGGCTTTATGGAGAAATCTGTCCTCCGATCACCATGTCCCCACATTGAAGGAACATTGTGGAGTCAGTCTGGGGAATTCATGTCCTCTACTTCTTACACTTTCTTATTTTATCATTAACATCTAAGTACCGATCCAGTTCTGTGGACCGATCCAGTTCTGTGGGCCCAGATGCCATACCTTCCCCTTCGTTTGTGTCTTGGCGGCGACTGAAAGGAGACGCCCGTACAAGCGGTACTTTTGTACACGGTCTCGAGTCTTGTCAGAAGTTTAAATTAGCAGTTTATTTTGATGTAGGTTGATTGTTTGGTTTTAACTCCAGAAAGTCCCTTTAAATCATGTGCAGCTTGTTTTTAAATGATGTCAGTGAGGAATTGGAGTTAATTCATAAAAAGGGGTTTTAGGACATTAAACATGACATTAATTAAATTTGATTTTTTTTTTTTAATTCCTAGCAGAAGACGCATAGATTTCTGTATTTATAATCTTCTGCAGACTTTTAGACATTCAAAGTGAAATGTTATGAACTCCATCAGGATATCTGGTTGACAGTATCGCGGTGGTTCGACTCCATGTCGCTCTCTCCTGACCCTCCTGTCCAGCTTCCACTAAACAAAAAAACTAAAAAATCTTAAGAAAAAAAGCCTGGAGAGAAAATCTGTCTTAAAAAAAGAGCGAATAAGATCTGTTGAAATTGGTTGAATTTTGGAAGCTGGCTAAAGTTCAAGGACTGCAGCTGAAAGACCTGCACGAAAGAGAAAAAAAAAGAACAAAAACAGACCCTTTGTTTGGACATTAATTTTATTTAAGATGCGTGAAACAACCAAAACATCTGTCTTTCACCAAAAAATTTATAAGGCACATATGAGAACAGAGCGAGAGAGTCTGGCCTGCAAGGGAAAGACAGCTAGGTGTGAGGTCAGCAGGTCACAGACGGCCTGTGAGCCAGTCGCAGCCCGACGGAGTCAAACCCCCAAAACAGACTGGAGAATCCATCTAGAATCCCAGAGCAAGCAGCGTGGGCTTTCTAGAGGAACACACCAGACAGGAAACCACATGATATGTGCGTTTCAGACTCTGCTACGTGTGTGTGTGTGAGAGAGTATGTGTGTGTAGGTGTTTCTTTCTCTGTTATACACATATACTTTGTGCGGTGTGGGACGGCTGAGGTCATCTGAGTGGAGTCTGTCTCATACTGTGGCCATGCTTGTTTAATGGAAGTCAATCAGGGCACTGCGTTTCTTGCCAGGATTCCTCACTTTATTGATTACTCAAAGAGTTTTCAGGCAAAACACATTACTGCCAGATGTTACATTTCTTTGTCCATAGAGCGTTTTAATATAATAAAATCTATTATGAGGAAGTTTATACTTGCCGGTACCAGACAATTTGAGTTCTTTTAATTTGCTCAGTGGAGACAAATGAAAAGTCTCCAGTGTAAGTAGATTAAATGAGCAGAACTCCTGATGAAATTAGTAAAACTATTCACTCTTTGTTCCCAGCGACTTCAAGATAGAGCCTTTGAAAACATTGCCCACTTTTTGTTCAGCCCAAACTCCTGGCAAATGCTCTTCTGCCCCGTTAGTTACAAAAAAAAAAAAAAAAAAAAAAAAAAAAAAAAAAAGGAGCATGTTTCCTCATTTTGCTGGGAAGGACATGAAATGGCAACAATTGCGCTTTGGCGATGAAGGAACCTGCCTGCCGCGAGAACTTCCTCTTCTGCTCTGTTGGGAGGCTGGATTTTTCCCTCCGCAGCGCAGAGTCAGAAAGGCAACAAAGAGGGCGTCGAGCCCAGATGGCGTGTAACCTGGGTCAACGTACCAATTTAAGTCCTGCTGCGGCAGAATGTTTATTTTGATTATCGTTAAATGTATTTGTTTCATTTTGTCCGCAGTTTTGCTTATTTTTTTCATTTATACTGTTACCACTATACTCGTCTGTGTGGTGACGCCACAGATGGCAGATTCCTGTTTTGTCTTGTTGTCAGTTCAAGAGAAACCGGAGCCAAAAACGTCTTGAATTTGAGCTTCATACGTGAACCGTGCCCAGTTCAGAGTGGGTTAGAGGCGCTATGTGCCAAAAATCAGGTGACGTCCGCGGTCACCCGCAGGTAAGCAACAACATTCTGATCATTTTAAATGGAATTTACATTAAATCTATTCATCAATGAATTTCTCTTTGGGAATGCATAAAGTATTTTTGAATTGAATCCGTGTATTCCTATTCGGGGTCATGGGGGTCCGCTGCATCCTATCCCCGCTCCCTTTGGGCAAAGGCAGGGGTACACCCTGGACGTGTGGCCAGTTCATTGCAGGGCCACATACTGAGAAACAGCCACACGAACACTCGTAAAGGCAATTTAGAACCAGCAGTTAACCTGGTACACGTTTTTTGGACTGCGTACTGCAGGAACACGGAGCACCCGGAGAAAATCCAAGCAACCGTGGGGAGAACATGCCACACAGAAAGGCCCCTGAAAGGAGCTGAAGCAGGAACCTTCTTGTTGTGAAGTAGTTGTGCCGCCCACCAAGTTACCATGCTGCCCAGCTGACAAACGAATTGCGAGAAATTGCAGAGGCAATTTTTATAAAGTTAAAGGCAGGATAAGCAATTCTATGTGACTTCTAACCCAGAACACTTTCAGGTGTCTCATCCTCCACTAGCTGGCCATCTGACAAGTGCAGTCCAAAATCATTTAAAAAAGACCCGTCTTCATCGAAAGCCCTGTAAACTGGAAACAGAGTGGGGGCAGCTTGCCTCCCAAACCTTAACATACTTTCCTCCAGTCAATCACCAACAGGAAGCGGGTTTGTGTTTTTGAGGGGAGTGGCTTGAGAGACTTCACAATGCGGCGTGTTTACTTGGAGAGCATTCGAAGTAGTGGAAGGGAGGAGCTACCTGTCCTTGTGTAAAACAAGTCTTGTTTCAAATATCAAGGGACGACACGACAACTGCTGACCCTGCCTTTAAATTTCACATAATTAAAAAAAAAAAAAAAAAAGTAAATCTTGGAAACTATTTGAAAAGGTTAACTCTGAAGCAGTGATGGTTATTTTATCTGCACTCACTTTACAGTTGATTAATATTTGCACAACAGACTTTAAGTTAATATTGGTGAAATCAGTTTGCATTGTTTACAGCATATTCTTTTGTTTCCGCCTTAACAGCCGTGTCTAACTCTGCTTCTGCGCTGAATTTCTTTAACCAAAGCATGCAAATGATTTTGTCATGCAAGTTATCTTGTTATAAGAAAAAAGCAGATTGTATGGGAAAGTTTTTTTGTTTTTTTTTTAATTTTCACAGTTTGGACTAAAGCCAAGTTAAACTAAATGTTATGTGAATTTGGGTTAAACTTTTCCAAGTTGATTGTCACTGGTAAGTGCACCATGGGATCTGTAGTTTTGAACTAAATTTCAACTACTAAGAGAACAGGAAAAAAATATTTGGAAAAAAGTAGAAAGCATTAATAAGCCAAGACCGAGCACCACAGGCAATTTGAGCTCTCCGATAACATAAGCCTGTCCTCATTTTTCACATGCAAACTTTTGCTGTCTTGTTGAAGCCTCTGGTATCTTGGTGATATTATTTTAGGGACAGAAAAATAGCTATAATCCAGCAACAAATTAACCTAGATAGCAACAATGACGTGAAACAGATTATCCGATGATTTGACGCCCTTCTAGCTGTTGAGCCTGGCGGAGGATCAATCATGGTCTTAGGCTGTAGACTGAACTTACAGTGTGGTGCCGTATTAGATCTTACAGATTTAAGGAACTTTTCACAAAAAGAACGAGCACATAAACAAGAAAAGACCTGAAACGTCAGCTGGATGCCAAAAATTATTTACAAACGTTGGTAGACGGCAAAGGGGCTGATTCATAGGTTATATTATTATTATATAATATTATACTTGATTACCTATTACAACTATAACAAAACATTTCTGCCTAATAATTCCCCGGCCATCATAGTAACATGGTGTACTACTGTGAGCTTTATAGTGTCCGTGCCAGATTTGTGTAGTTTTTTCTTTACGAAGCATTTTTTTTTTCATCTGACAATATCAGACTGGAGCTATCCAGGCTTTTTTTTTTTTTACTCTCACGTCTCCTCGATTCCTTTTTGTCTATCCTTCTGTCCCACCTCCTTTTTCCCCGCCGGCCTGCCCGCCTCTTCGTCTCTTCACTGTGTCTGTCTGGCAAGAGTGATGATTCAAGACCTATTGTGAAGTCAGCAATCCGATACAGAGCCAGCCCAAGAGCGAGGGTGGGGTGGTGGGGTGGGGTGGGGGTATGTTGGGGCGACCAGGGAGGGAATGAGAAACAGGAGGGATTATGGGTATTCTGATCGCCGTGTCCGTGCTGTCTGGAGCCTGAGGTGCTTTGGCACGCAACCTGTCCTTTGGTTTACCTGTTGCTCTCATTCTCTGTTTTGGCCTGTGGTCTCTGTCTCTTCATCTTTGTCCTCCTTTATCTGTCTCTATATCTCCGCGCTCTTTCTTCACTGTCTGATTTTAGACTGCCTGCCCAGTTCTCTCTTTCCTTTTTTTTTCCGCATTTGTGTATGTCCTCTCTTCCCTCGGCCGATCTTCACAGACATATGGTATTGTGAGTGATTTTATTAGGAAGATGATATGAAGTGTTTCAAGGCCTGGTATGACAGAACAGCTTGCAACTTCTGAGACATTCAACTCCTGTTCCCTCTCGCGGCGCATAGGGCAGCAGTAACTTCTCATAATCAGCTGCATATTGAATCTAAGAGCAGATGGCGTGTGTGTGAGACCATACCTTTTTCTCTCCTGAAAGTCTCCCCCTGTATCTCTCTCTAAGGATACCTACCTTATGTTGCACTGCTCACAAGCACACCCACTGTGATGTCATGAGCAGCATTATTTAACAGGCAGCTGGGAGCCCATTCATCATTTAATTAAAAGCGTCTGAAAGGGATCTGAGGCCTAATGAGATTAGCTTTAATTATTGATACTGCTCCTGCCGCAGACGCTCACAGTCTGAAACACTCTCAAGCTACCATCACTGTAGGTATTCAGACTTTTGTTGAAGTGGACTGTTGGTCTTTAGAAACATGTGAGACATTAAAACTTGAATTTTATCTATCAAACCGCTTGGCCTTTAGGGGTTCCTGCGATAAGCAGGAGCTTCGTAGCCTGGCCAGCCCTCGTAATTCTTTTCCTCTTTGATATAAACAATTAGTCGGCTGCCACTGTAAATTTGATGTGTGTGATCCAAGCGGATGCAGGAGAAACTGTCTCAGGATGCCACAGGCATACAACCGGTCGGCACAACAAAACATGCGATGTAGAGCAGAGCAGCAACCAGACTAGTATCAACAGAAGACATCCAAAGTGGCGTTCAGTGGAGTGGGAACGCTGGTGCAGTGAAAACCTGTTGGGCCACAGTGTTATCAGCAATTCTGCAGAAACCTTGGTTGTGATTGGTTTTGGTACATTCTGAACCGCAAGAAATGGCTATGAGTGTTGTCTTTTAGGCACCTCCTTTGGACACGTCTTAGAGATATACCCTGCTTAACAATTTCATCCATCCATCCATTTGGTGTAACCTAACTCAAGTGGTAACAGGCGGGAAGCAGGTACACCCTAGGCAGGTCATCAGTCCATCACAGGGTCACACAACATTCGTGTATCCTCTCATTCACCCCCTTACGCACAATTGAGAATCACCAAACATGCTTTTTAACTGTGCAAGGAAGCTGGAGAATACCTAACCATTTCCTTTTTTGTTTTGTTGTTGTTTTTTCAGCTGTTATCAGTCAGCTCATCAAAGGCTTGGCTTGTGACTGCGGTGTAATAATGACATTCCAGCAATTCGATGTAATGTGACAGACTTTACACGCTCGAGTTGCGACCTCATCACTCAATTTCCAGAATCCGTAGTAGCAAAGCCATCGGACGTCAAAAATCCAATGCAGCCGGAGTCACAACGGTTTGTTCTCTGTCATTGTGTTTAGCTTTGTGTTATGTTAGTGAAGCACCATGGCAACTTGGGGTTGCAGTATCAGCAAAGACAGGTGCGTACAGCTGGCCTAAATGAAGCATAGTCGTAGTTTCCAAGTCTGAAAGATGAAGTGACGTAAACCTGAATCTTTTTTTTTTTCTCAAATGGTCAACAGGGGATGAAATAAATGACTGTACCATATTTTTCAGACCTCAGCAAACATTTTGTGAATTATTTTGATGCTAATTTGGATTCTTTTTCAAAGACGTGTTGCTGATTTTGTACATTTGGATTCCAGTGTGAATACAATAGGATATAAAGCGTGATATGTGTGACTATCAGTGTCTGACCTTAAATACTTGTATAAAATGTTGGCGTGATTAGAGTGATGGCCAGAGTGTGTTCATGTGTGTCCGTGCGTGTGTCTGCATGGTCAGCCACGGACCAGTTTAGGTTTCCTGCAGTTGTTTTTTTAATCACCCTCATCAGATTAGCTGAGCAGGGGCAGTCGAGGCCAAACACACAATTAACAGCGCAGAACCGGTACACACACACACACACACACACACACACACACACACACACACACACACACACACACACACACACACACACACACACACACACACACACGAACATCCATCAATGACTTTTCATTTGTCTCCATTGAGTAAAGTTGCCCTAAATCGTGTCTGTGATCCCCGCACTCCCTGAGACAACGAGGAGCCGAATTAAACAGGACCACCAGTGCAGTGAGGAGGTCGGGTAAAAGCATGTTCTCCTCCACTGCCCCCCCCCCCCAAAAAAAGAAAACATGTGGATTTACTGCAACTTAATGAAGTAAAAATAATCTTTAAGATGAACGAGGAATGAGCTTTTTCTGTCCATAAACACACAGATGCTGATTTATTATTGAATAAAATGTGCAAAAAATTCACAGTGATTATCACAAAAAGGTTTCTACCTGTACGATTATTTTTATGCTATCAGGAGACGGATGTGTTACTTGTTTTGCCATCCATCATGAAACCATTTTGTACACCTCTTAAAGTTGAAAGATTGTGTTACGTGCCTTAAAGGAGACATACTATGGCTGTTTTTAAAAGCCGAAGCAGTTTTCTGAGGTCACACTTAAATGTCTTTGACATGTTTTGGTCAAAGTGTCTTTCAACCAAGTCCTTCTGGATCTTTTCAGAGTAGCTGCTTGGAGTCATTTATTCCACTCCACGTTCACACCGCTCCATGACATCCTATCCCAAATCCATAGGGTTCAATATGAAGTCGGTCCACCCTTTGCAGCTATAACAGCTTCAACTTATCTGGGAAGGCTGTCCACAAGATTTAGGAGTGTGTTTATGGGAATTTTTGACCATTCTTCCAGAAGCACATTTGTGAGGTCACACTGATGTTGTATGAGAAGGTCCGGCTCTCAGTCTCCGTTCTAATTCATCCCAAAGGTGTTCTGTCGGGTTGAGGTCAGGACTCTGTGCAGGACAGTCAAGTTCATCCACACCAGACTCTGTCATCCAGGTCTTCATGGACCTGCTTTGTGCTCTGGTGCACAGTCATGTTGGAAGAGGAAGCAGCCAGCTCCAAACTGTTCCCACAAAGTTGGGAGCTGGAATTGTCCAAAAAGTCTTGGTATGCTGAAGCATTCAGAGTTTCTTTCACTGGAACTAAGGGGCCAAGTCCAGCTCCTGAACAACAACCCCACACCATAATCCCCCCTCCACCAGACTTTACACAGTCAGACAAGTACCGTTGTCCTGGCAACCGCCAAACCCAGACTCGTCCATCAGACGGCCAGATGGAGAAGCACCATTAAGACAATCCAGCATATACAAGCAAAGACATGTCTGATTTTTATTTATTTATTTTTAACAATTAGTCAGCTTTCACTAGTGTAATTTCATGCCTGGTACCAATCTGAAGCAGTTCTATTATTTCTATTTAACTTGGAATATGTTAACCTGTATTGTAAAAAATTAGACCAGAATAATGCAAAACTTATTTCAGAACACGGCTTCCAGTTTTTGTTTCTTTACAAGATTTCAATTAATTAAATAGGGAAAAGTAGGAAATGTAATCCATTTACTTGAAAAAAAAAAAAAAAAAAAAAAAAAAAAAAAAAAAAAAAAAAAAAAAAAATATATATATATATATATATATATATATATATATATATATATATATATATATATATATATATATATATATATATATAGTTGGTAAGTTAATGCAATTTTGGAATTATTATACTATTAATTATATAATTACAGAAGTGCCCAGAACAAATGTTGGCCCATGGACTTTGTTCCTAACTTTATTTAATTTGAATTGACTGCATATCCAGACTGATTGTGATTACTAGATAATAGTTAATTATCCTTTTAAACGGAGCTATAGTGATTTACTGAAAGTTTGTACGTGGACTGTATTGAAACACTGTTATTTCATCCTGATCCATCTGTAAAAACTGATTCAAATTCAGCTCACATGTGTTTGTTGATAAGTTATCTTCCACCCTGCACACAGAGAGAGGTACACAACGTGCCAGAGAAAGACAGAAAGATGTTTTTGGAGAGTACCTATTTTACCTGAACATCTCCTCCTCCTTTTCCCGTCTCCACAGACTCACCTTGTTCTTTCCTTTCACTCCCTGGCTTCTTTTTTTCTTTTATAGCTTCCTACTACACCTGAAAGAAGGGGACATTTTTGGAGGTATAAAGAGAGGGATAGATTTACACCTCCCAGGCTAGGGGGACTGTGGAGGTGAAGGAGGAAAGGAGGAGGGAGGGTTGGAGGGAGGGGGCTTAGCACAATGTATTTTACATGAAAGGAAGGGGATAAAGTTACCACACCGATAACCACTCATACAAATGGGGACAGCAGAGAGCTTTGAGCAGGGGACCGGTAAACGAGTGAGATTGGTGTGTGTGTGTGTGTGTGTGTGTGTGTGTGTGTGTGTGTGTGTGTGTGTGTGTGTGTGTGTGTGTGTGTGTGTGTGTGTGTGAGGGACAGAGAGTGTAGAGGCTAACATTGTGTTTATGTGATGAGTAACATCCTTCAGGAGTTTTGGGGTTGGCACACCCACGAATGACGCACAAAGACGGCTGATGACCACTATGCACAGGTGTATGCCGTATTGTTCATGTCGTCAACACTATGAATCCTATTGGCTTTATGTTGGAAAACATTACTAATTAAAGTTATAATTAATTCAACACCACAAGTTGCTTATAAACTGATGCTACAGAAACAGAAATTGACCGTTCCCCATTTGTTTGTAGACTGCAGGTTTTGACGTTCTGCATTTTTGCACCCAGCATCTCGCTGTTTGTGAACATATTTCGAACAACGAGGTCGGGCTAAGCATCATCTTAAATGTGCAAAAGAAGTATCTGAATTGTGACAGAATGGCTGCTTTTTTTTTTTTGTTTGTTCGTTTGTTTTTCTGTTACTGAGATGCTGATTTCCGCCAGTGCTACACAGGCTTTAACGCAGTTTAAACCAAATTGCTTGGTGTATTCATTTGTTCTTGCCAGAAAAATGACGAAATGACGAAAGTTCTGTGACAGTATTGAGTTCTCTGGTGCCATCAGCGATGGTTTTGGTATTATTCTTGCTCCATTTGTTAGTTTTAATTGGTTGGTGCCTGTTAGATTTCAAATTTTCACTACTTCAGTTTCACAGCTTACCTATAAATGCTCTTTCAATTTAAATAGTTTATTCAATTTCCGTGTTTTATTTCATTAGAATGAACACTAGGAGAACATTACAAATATAAACTTACTGAAAGGAGCTCCTTTATTATTTAAATTAAGCATAAGTTAAGCATTAACGCTCTTAACCTTCTCTCTTATAGAAAGTGCACAGATAGTGTAAACTGATGTAAAATTATAACAATCAAAGCAAAAGTAAAAGCACATAATTCCCAATCCCTTGATTGTATGTAATGATGATAATGATAATAAGTCTTTTGATCATGGTCATGTCATCTTCATATAACACTGTAGATAAAAAACTGAAGCTCTTTGTGTGTCATGGCATGTCACGACGTTGCCATGGCGACTTATTGTGTCATATGGACTCACATGCAGTCTCCCTTGTGAGTTGGTGGATGTTAATATTCCAACTGTGGTTCCTGATAGTCTTTCAAAAGAATCCTCGTTGGAGGTAGTGGCTTAATTTTTGACATCCACAAGCGTCAGTAAATCGCATCTATGGTTTGTAATGAACCTGAAGCCAGCTGGCCGATTGGAAACAGTGTTTTGAGACGATTCTACCTCCACCAACGATTTCATTGGGTAGCTCCACCTGTGTGGCTACAATTTCTTTGGCTGATGCTTGCATCGAGGAGGGAAAAGTTAAAGATTCCTCGACTTTAGACAGACGCAACACTGCCACTGAAGCACAAGGAACAAGTTCGGCATCACTAGACATCGTCTTAATCAAAGTCATTGGACAACGACGTTGAGGACATGTGAGCGAGGGGTGAAGAGTGAAATCATTTTTTTGTTTGTCTGTTTTCTCTGTTTTTTGACGTTACATAAAGAATATGAGATATGCTGAATGAAGTGCTCACATGTGAATTATTTTTTAACTTTGCACAGAGCATGTAGTGTTTATTAGCACGCCAATCTTATCATCTACATCTCACAAAAAAAGTCTGAAAATAATGACTCATAATTAACGTCCAGTAATAAGCATCTTTGCACATTTATAGGTATGCAACAACAACAAAAAAAAAGTTATTTAAATTGCTTGTGAAACAAAAAGATCTTGCTTAAAATAAATAGATAAAAGACGAAGATGAGCAGAGTCTGTCTCCAGAATCTGTCTTCGTCGTCTGAGAAGAAGATAAACTGCTGCCGTTCCACTCGGAGCGTGAAGTTATTCTCGAGGGCCTTTTAAAAGAAGTGAGCCGCTTCATCCCTGTTAGACTCTTTTAAGACACTCTAGAGTCAACAAAAACTTGTGCTACCCTTTAAAGTACCCTTTACCTTCACTCGGTTCACTGCTCTGATGTGTCCATGTCACACTAGTGTTCTGTTTTTCATTTGTTTTTCCTGACTTTTTTTTTTTTAACTTGGAAGGTGTGGATGTGTATTTCATCAGGCTTGTTTGGGGACACCTCCTCTGCTCCCTTCTCCACTTGCTGTGAAAATATTTCATCTGGATGTTTTTGGACGACCCCCTCCTAATGGGGTCTTGCCTGGCTAATAATAAAGTGCTTGAGTTGTCAAGCACTTCGGCAGCACCCTAATCTGTTCTGACAGCTAGTCCTCCACATAGACTCTCAAACGTCCAACACACACACACACACACAAATGCATGCCTGCATCCACGAATAACGCGCTCTGTCTACTCAACAGACATTGGTCCTGATGTATGCACACGGGTCCAGAGACACTCTATCAATCAGGGCGTTTGCTGGAGTTGGGGATAAATACTGTGGGATAAGGCTGCATGTTGTCCCCATGGCGACCAGGCCAAAGGTAGCTGGTGCCCAGTCGGAGACAGGGGCCCTGATGCAAACCGGTCTCCTGGCCTGTGCACATTTGGTTCCATTTCTCAGCTATTTTCTGTCACCTCAAGCAAGTAAAGTAATATTAAAACTGTTGCGCATGCTGTTCGAGGATCACTCCCCATCATTACTTCTGTATCCAAGGTCTATCACTGTCATAAAAAGAGAATTAACATCATTTTACATATTGAGTTATACTTTTCATCTGTCCATGCAAGTGACTTTTTGATGACGGGAGATTTTTTTAACAGGCTTAATAAATGTGATGGTTTGACCAGCAAATTCTATCTCTCCGACCCGCATTCAGATGCGGGGTAATCGGGTTTTCCTGACACATAAAACACCTCTCTGTTGCTTCCCTGGACAGTCAGAAAAGCAAAATGTTTCTGTTGCTTCCTCGACAGTCAGAAAAGCAAAATGTTTTCCCACTCAGGAGATCAGACGTTCAACTGTTTGTTGCCTCCTTTGACAGATGTTCAAATGGTTTTATTACACTGGGATTCTCATCTGAACTTTTTCTTCTGTGTATTTTCGCTGTATCAATGCAGAGGCTTTCATCGATGTGAGTTTGCCAATGCCATGTAAATGAATACATTCCTGTAACGACACGGGCGGCGCTCTGAACAAGCTGAATGGTCCGTCTCTCCTCTTTGGTCCGGAGGAGGATTCTGAATTCAAGAATTCAAACTTTTATTCAGGTCGTATTAACCCCTTCAGACCTGATGAAAACTGTACTTTTAGGGCTGGTGGATTGTGAGTGTTGATTCTTATTTTCAAAGCACAGAAAGATTTATTTTAGAAATATACTTTTTTAAATAAAAGGATGGATTACTTACAATGCAAGCATTGTTTAAGCTCACAAATGTTCGTTATGAAATTATTCTTGCGGCTGACAAAAAAAGAAAAAGGTTTTAGTGGTCAGTATGATGTCTTCCAGAAAACCCTCAACTTTTTTTTTCTCTTTTTAATGAACCTTTATGTCATAATGGGTTAAATGAGCTAAGTCTTAAAAATAAAGCCACATTTCTGGGTCTTGTTTAGATGTGAGTTTGTTTTTCTTTGCATGGTAGTGTTTTAAATTGCATTTGAGGATGCAGCAACAAAGTGCATTCACTGACGATGCCCTTCAGATGAGTTTCTGACTCCACGCAGGGATTTCCAACACAACAAATTGCTTCACGTCTGAGGGCCAGAAGATCACAACCATTCAGATTTTCTCAACTCCTGATTCTATGCACTATAAATGATGATGTCCCTCTATTTGTTTCTAGAAATTTTAGTCTGCAAATTAATTAGTCAAATTAGTACAAAGGGAATAAAATGACAATAATTATTATTGCTTCCATGAGGACACTAACAAATTGCGCCAACATTTCTTCGACACAACTCCCGAGCAAGCATCAGGCGACTGTGGAAAGGAAAAACTCCCCATTAACAGGAAAAAACCTCTGGCAGAACCGGACTCAGGACATAAAACTAAAATGAGCTCACATTTGTTTAATATGCTGTCTATGTAAAACATTTTTATTAAATTTAGGGTTTGAATGACTTGCAAATTATTGCATTCAGTTTTTATGCACTTTTTCCCACATCACTTTGGGTTTCCTGAAACAGATGTTATGAGCTGAGATCTATAGCAGTCTTTAAAAAACATGCCTTTTTTTTCTCTTTTTTTTATTTTGAAGGTGAATTTTGAAAAGACAACTATTGATGAAACCACAACCACTTCTGTTACATGTATAGAAGTGAGAAAATGCAAGTTATTTACATTGGTGAACTTAACGTTTTAATTGCTGTAATAATTTGTTAAAGAAGTGTGTTATACAGGAATCATTGTAACTGCACTATTAGAAGTGTTTCACTCCTGGTGTGTGTACTAGTGTGTGTCTCCCTTGACAACACCTTGATGACTAAAGTGAAAGAGTGCCATCTTCAGACCAAAGCAGCTGGGAGGTCAGGTGTGTGTGTGTGTGTGTGTGTGTGTGTGTGTGTGTGTGTGTGTGTGTGTGTGTGTGTGTGTGTGTGTGTGTGTGTGTGTGTGTGTGTGTGTGTGTGCACCTATCTGATGCTGCACTCGCATCCGTCCCTGCAGCTCTGCTTAACTTCATATGCGACACACATGTGCCGCCGTGTGGTTTCAATTAACACTGATTGAAAGTGTGCTGGTGTGCTCAGGTGTAGATGTGAACCCGTGTGATGTGGTGGAGATGGGGGAGGGGGTGCAAGTGTGTGTGTGTGTGTGTGTGTGTGTGTGTGTGTGTGTGTGTGTGTGTGTGTGTGGGTGCATGCCGTGAAGTTTACGGTGTGGTCTGTACTTTCTACTGCACAGCAAGACCCTGACCTTCATACGAAACATGTCCAATTGCTTTAATGCAACTTTTTATTTGTGTTTGTAGGTTTGAGTTTATTTCCGTCTGAATTTAAAGGGCAGCTATGAAGAAAACAAAAATACTTTCCCAACATTTTAAAAGTGTTTAAGGGTTTAAATGTAAGCTTTAGTGTGTTCATAATGACTGACAGCTGAGAAAGAGAGGAGGAGGAGAGGAGAAAAAAGAGGGGGTGGAGGCAGAGGAGGAGGGAAACGGGACGAGTGAAACGTTCCCCATTACTGGAGTCGGGGAAGACAGGAGCTGCGCATGGACTGACCTTAGAGGCGGAGTGGAGGAGAAGAGTGCGGTTTACATGAAGTCTCTCCTTTTTCTAGCAACGGTCTGTGTTCAGGGTGAGAGAGAGAGGCTCAGAGAGGAAGAGGAATACAAATCATGTGTTTGCTCCTCAAACAGAGAGCAGAAAAAGTGCGTGACACCTGAAGTGAAGTGAGAGAGGCAGGTAAAAGAGAAGAGCGACGTCCGAGGAGCGCGTGTGTTTCTGTTTTTGTGTGTGAGGGAGCAGCACGTCCACGTCTGAGGGGGAGCCGGTGGCTCGCCGTGCTCTGTAATGCTTTGTGGACGTATAGGACCGCTTAGTGACCTGATTCCACTCTGAGGTAAGAACAGATCTCAGAAGCTGAGAGGAAATGTGGTTCAGGCTCCAACTAAAGCAAACAGCTTCCTTTTGAGGTACAATAATAATATTCTTTCATATTTTTTGAACTAAATGAAAAATGTGGACGTTTTAAAAAAACAAAAAAAATGTTGTTTTTTTTCAACTAAAAATGTAAAAAATTCAGAGTACGGCCTTCCTCGGTTAAGGCGACAGCACTGTTGCTGCATTTCAATTAATTTTAGATCATTTTTGCTTAAACTAGACACACAATATAAAATTAAAATATTCTATTTGTACTTTTACTATTTTGATTGTAATTTTGATTGCCTTTATCACATAGTCTCATATTTTGATTTCCTTTGACGTTCAGAGTTTGGATATGAGAAGGAGTCTTTTTATTTCCATGAAAAAAAACAAAAAAAAAACAGATCACACAGTTCAAGTATTCAACCAGTCTTAATAATTTAACTTAAAATATATGCTTTATTTGAACTTTTCCTGGATTTGTAGCATGCTTTTAACAGTCAAGTGTAATAACCTTTTAACGTGTTTTCTTATAGGCGTCGTATTCCGGTTCTTCGTGTGTCTGTTTGAAATCCTGCGCGTGGTATCAGATGTCCGTTTGCAAATGGGTTGGGTTCTTACCAGAGACGCGTATTGCAATCCTTCTTCTGGCACCAAGTTTTGTCCTTTTGCACAAGTTAAAACCACAAAGCCTGTTTGTGCATCTTTTTATGTGAAATTTAAGATTCATCTGTGAATTCTTTAAGAATCATACCATAGATGTAAAGCGAAGACGGAACACATCTAGGATCATCTTCTGCTTCCCAGTGACAGTTTCGGGGTTTAACAACTGTGAAACCCCAGGTATTGCTGAAAACCCTCAGCAGTGTATGATTCCTGCAACTATCTTTACGAGCGGTGCATGTATTCATCCCTAGGGGAGTGTTTGTGCTGGCCAGGTAGTGTTTTAGACTGCTCACCTAGTCAACCAGGCTAAAGGTCACGGATTTAAGTAGCTCAAATGACACAAATGGTTTATTCAAACAGACATTGTGGCCACCTCAGAGAGGCTTTGTTTCATTGTTAGAGACTGAATTTAGGGAATTTTATTTCAAGTCACCCAAAGGGAAAGAATGATGCCAAATATCTGGAAACATGACTCGAGCGCAACTTTTATACAGCTTTATTACTGTTTGATTGGCTCATTAACAACAATATTCAACTACAACCTGAAAAGGAGAGAGTTAAAGATGATTTCATATGTCCAACGTAAGTGCTAAATTGTCAAATGTGGACTTTAAAGTGACTAAAAGGACTAAAAAGAAAAACAAAAGGTTTGTAGATTGTTCTGTAAATAAAGCACATGTGTCTTGATGGAGATAAAAGGGTTGGCTTGTTGAGGGAGGTGGGAGACTCTGACACCGAGGGGAAAGCGAGCGTGGATGAGGCGCGGTGATAAAAGCTTTTCACCATCAAAGCCTGCGTGTGCTTGGGTTTTTACAGATCGTGTTGAGACAGAAACCAAGCCAAGCTTATGTATGGCCTTGTGTGTGCGTGTGTGTGCGTGTGTGTGTGTGTGTGTGTGTGCGTGCGTCCAGGCCCTGCATGTGCGTTACATGTGGACTGAAGTTTCTCACGGCCATGCTGTTGATGCCGTGACTGACAGCCTTGTTAAATTTCAGTAAAGCATGAAACGTGACAGGAAGGTGGCTTGTGTGCGTGTGTGTGTGTGTGTGCGTGTGTGTGTGTGTGTGTGTGTGTGTGTGTGTGTGTGTGTGTGTGTGTGTGTGTGTGTGTGTGTGTGTGTGTGTGTGTGTGTGTGTGTGTGTGTGTGTGTAAAGTGATCCGTACGAGGAGACCGGCTCACCTTTGAACTCTGTCTTAAACAGCTAAGTGCTGCTTCTTATTCGCTCTCGACAGGATCCTCTAATCAGAACCATAACACCACAACTACACTACACACACACACACACACACACACACACACGTGCATAGAAATGTCTTAGTTTCCACATACCTGGAGTTTAGCATCTGCTTAGTCAAACACTTTCTCTGTATACTTACCTGTGATTGCGATAATGTGGAAATGACTCGGATATATGCTGCCTGGGTGAATTTGGCGGCGTGCGCGTGACTTGATCACAGGTGTGTGTGTGCGTGTGTGTGTTTGGCACCCCACGCGTGCCCTACACCTCGACAGTGTGTTGACACAGTGATTACAGGGCAGCTGGTACACATTGGCCTTCGCTCCGCCCTGCATTTACTGTTGTAATTAGTTCCTGTTCCAAATAAGAGAGAGGAATTTTAATAGATAACCACTGGTCTGCCGTCGAGATCACACACAGAAACACACACAGAGCAGAGGGAGTGGATGCTGCGGTGGAAAGGCACTGAGGCTTAAACTTTAAAGTACACAATTTGAACTAAATGGCGGCAGCACACGGTGATTGGCAAAAGCAAATGTCTCGCATGCCCCTCAAAGTCAAGGCTGAGTTTAGTTTTTGCAGTGGTGTGAGTGACGGCATGGAGGGAGCTCTCTGCTGTGACCTCACATGACCCGGCGGGACCTTTCAACTCTTAAAAGGGTCAAGAAGGACGATCGAACTCGGGATGGAGTCACGGGTGAACAAGGGAGAGTTAATATCTGTCACTTAGACTCCAGTTAGCACGTCTGTCACAGTTCAGCGGCGGACATCAGAGCGTGATTTATTATCAGTGGCGTATTTTATTAACAGTTAAAATGGTCGATGCGAGTTTCTGTTTATGTTCACATAATTTCAGATTAGAATTTTCTCATCTTTTGGAAGTGTTTAAGGCAGAAATGTGTGTTATTAGACACAACAGTTCATGATGTGACGTGTCTGGTTCATTAACGCCGCTTTATGGGTCTCGTTTATGACACACTTAACACGTCTCGTGAAATGTGTGCGGCTACGTGCGAGTTGGCCAACTGACTTCCTGTGGTTTCTCCGCAGGTGAAGAAATCACACAGTGAATCTCATGTTCCAGACCCCTCGGACGCCAGGTAAGCTCATACGTGTCTGTTTGCATTCTTTAAATTAAAAAAAAAAAAAGACAAATGTTGAGTTTTCAGAAGTCTTTGTGTGTAGTTGTGCATGTGTGTCATAGTTTTCTGGTCATGGTGCAGAGAGGTGAGGTTTCACTGCAGTTTGGGAGCTGGGTGAGGTCATCGAGTGCTAACCCGAGACCTCAGGGTCCAATAGAGACACACACACACACACACACACACACACACACACACACACACACACACACACACACAGCCAGAAAAAAAAATCAAACTAACATAAGATACCGATTAGGCAAGCATGTGAAAATTAATGTGCAGTCTATGTCATGTAGGTTTTTAATTTTATTGCCAGTCAATAAAAGTCAAAAAAAAAAAAAAAAAAAAAAAAAAAAAAAATATATATATATATATATATATATATATATATATATATATATATATGGCATAGCTGAGACTCTGAAGCTCTTTGCTTTGAAAGTTTGGTTAGAAGCAAGACATGTTCAGCTGTCAGCCTTTTCTCTATGAGCCTTTAAAAAAAAAAAAACATGTAAAATATTGAATTAATTGAAAAATAATAACAGTCAATTCAATCCGGAATGAAAACAGCCTTTAGCTGCAGACCAATATCTATTTATTTAACTCGACACGCGGCACATTCCAGCAAAGTGCAGCATATTTTTTCAACAATCAGACATAATGTGAAAACCAGAAAAGAGTTTATGAAACACCAACTCCTGCCATCGCCTCCCAAAAAGGAGCTTAATGGGGAGGGAGAGAGAGGGGACAGAATCATTTCCTGCTGTCAAAAGACAAAAGAAAAGGATGAATGAAGCGGCTGAGCTCTCAGGAAAGTGAAAACATCTCTGAAATGTCTTCAAACCCTCGCCGCATAAAGCAGATATGTGTTGTGTTTTTAGTTTTGAAGGTAGATGTAGAAGATGCAAAAAGAGAAAAAGCAAAGAGTTGATTTACACAGTTTATCTTTTGCACATTCTCCTTTTTGGCGACGTTCAGCGGGGCCTTTCTCATCTCTGTGTTTATACCTGTCAGTCTGATGGTGGGTTGCAGTCATGTGTGGTGATGTTATCTGCCCACAGCGCTGGGATGGCCGGCTTCCACACAGATGTGCACTTTCTCACACAGCAGCCCGCATTTGTGTAATTCTGCTTCCATCTCTGCCATGTCTGGCTTTGATGTCTGTCACAAAAGCACAAGTTTGACC
This sequence comes from Xenentodon cancila, assembly GCA_014839995.1. Classification (NCBI taxonomy): domain Eukaryota; kingdom Metazoa; phylum Chordata; class Actinopteri; order Beloniformes; family Belonidae; genus Xenentodon; species Xenentodon cancila. Next base: position 9,882,586 of record CM026209.1, read on the forward strand.
AAACCTGCGGGCAGCATGAGTCAAGGCTCGCATACAAACACACACACACACACACACACACACACACACACACACACACACACGCGCGGTCACAGGACGTGCTGTCCGCCCAGAGGCTGACTCAACAGTAAACTATGTCTTCCACCAAAGAACATGCCAGAGTGCGGGTTTGTGGCAACAGTGACGATGAGACATTAATGAGTTTTTTTTTATGTTGGTTTACTTACAGTGTGCATTTAAAAAATTTACACAAAAAAAAAAAAAAAAAAATCCTTGTATTTCTCAACCAGGGACTGTCAAACTTAGTTTCAGCACATGTTGCCATGGTAACAAGCAACAGAGATTTAAATAAACAATGAATCCTGAAATATGGAAGGCAGACTTTAACGCTGCCATAAATGTGCCTCTTTAATCTGCTCATGTCTAATTTTCCTTTCACCCTCAACCATCCACACACACACTTTCACTTGATCATCACCACCTTTTTGTCCTGGTTCATCCCACTCATGCATGTGGAACACATTGTAAAACTAAAGCATGCTGGCAGGCTGTGGGTTTGTATTGCAGGATACGCACACACACGCACACACACGCACACACACACACACACACATTCACACAATCACTCCATAAAAGAGCCAGCAGCCCGCAGACGATACCTAGCGCCTCTGAGCACATGCTCATGTAAGCAAGCTGGTGCTGAGCAGCTTAAAGTTTACGACTGTATGTGATCCTTGTGTGCACATACAGCATGTCACTGAATGTGCTCAGTGGGATCCTAGGATAATACACTGAAGGGGTTGGACCCCAACCGCCAGAGCGAACTGCTGTCAATCTGCCATTCATTGAGAAGCTGCAGTCCATCTAATGTTCTCCCTCCCCTGCTCCCCACCGTTAGGTCTATGGAAATGCAGGACCTAGCCAGTCCTCATAACCGAGCAGGAAGCAGCGATTCGACAGGCTCCAAGCTGGACAAGAACAACCTCGGCAGCCCCTCCATCACCACCAATGGAACAGGAGGGGAGAAGGCGGCCCACGTTTGGTGCTTGATAAATGATAAATGGGCAGGTGACTATGACAGAAGAGCTAACTGTTGTCATTAACGTTTTTTTTTGGTTTTTTTTGCCATTTTCATGCTATACGTGAAGTTTTTAATACAGTTGCAAATCCATTTAAGCAAATAAACTATTTAGAAAGAGAAATGTGCAGTTCGACTACATATAGTATTAAAAATGGTGTTCGTATCCCTTTAAAGGAACATTACAACCCTGAGGGAGTTGAGTTAGTTTAGCACAGACTAGAAATAGTAGGAAAACAGCCAGCTGTACAAAACACCACAGAAGAAGAAAGTTTTAGGGTGGGTTTTTTTTTTTCAACTGATTAATCATCATTGTTTTTGATCACGCTGACCATTTAAAGTGGTTTATGTTAGAAGTTAGAAATGTTCTTGTCATGTGTAACCAAGCGCCAACCTTCTGCAGTGACGCTCATGCGGAGATAAGATTTGTTGCAGTTCGTCGACCGACCACTAGAGGCTGGCTGCAAAAGCGAGTCAATCTCTATTGATTCTCATCTTAAAATGTCCAACTTTAGAGCAGAAATAAACATATTTACAACCTGGTTCAAATAACCATTTAGATCACATTTAGTCACATCCATGACGACTCTGGGGGGGGGGGGTTACCACGCCAGGAGAGTTTATATCATGTAATACATTTCTTTCTAATATGATTGATTGGCAGTCGGCTCGGCCAATCGCTGGCTGTTATCACTTCCTTACCCGTAATTGTTGTGCTACTGCACTTGGTGAAACAACCGCTCTTTTCTACGAACCCAGCTTCAGCCAAACACAACGGTCGAGTCAACATGTTAAACAGTTTATCTCGCTGTAAACGTCTCATGGCAGCTCAGCAGATATTGGGGCAGGGTTCGGCAGAAGGAGCTAACTTTGATTGACAGGGCGTGGGCCTGTTCCTGTTGGCTTGGTGGGCGATATGGCTGTGTACCGTTTTAAGAAAAACGGGTTAAAAAACCAGCCTCCAGAAACGTGACCCAATGCTTCGTCCATTGTCATAAACAGACTACATTTATAACGCATGTGTAAACACATCATAGCTGCCATTCGTGTCCCGTGTTCATTTGGCACGTCAGTTGTGCTCGAAAAAAATAAACGTGGAAGTGGTCAGGAAGTTCTGCTACAGTTACAGCTCACTGTGTGTGGCATCATGTTGAACAAGGCGAGTAAGCCGAAATAGGAAGTTGTCCTCCGTCTCACAGGAATTACAAAACTTCCTAACCTAAAGGCATTTACTCAACGGTCTGACATCCATCACTGGTGATGCCGGCGTTGCTTCCTCTTCTGTTGACCACAATAAAAAAACAGAACAATAACTTCTCCAACAGTCTGTTGCGTGGTTGTATTTGTAACTCCGTTGCTGTATTCTTTCCCCAAGTGGAAACAAAGGGTATCACATGTACTTCCTGCAAACTTCTACAGCAAGTACTAAATGGAGTTTTTCATATTGTGGACATATGCTTGGTCGAACTGGATTGTTGACGAGACCTAACACTCCTATACACTACATGAGCTTCCTAGTTGTTGAAGATCATTACACTGTATGACTTTTATCTGCCTAATCTGGGGTATGACGTCAAAAACTGTAGATTACACAGGGATGAGACCTCCTGAATCACAAGCTCTAATGGATATGGGATAGCATCGTCAGTATGCACTGATGGTAATCAATAAGCAAAACAAGAAAATGAGTCGCACGTCAGTGTCAGCTTTTATGTGTGCTGAAAGACCTTTAGAAAAGAAGCGGCAAAGAAGGAGAACTTGTTCCTGGCCATATGTCCACGTTTGGGTTTTTTTTGTTATTTCTCTAGATTGATGCAATAAATAATACGTCATTTAATTTTACATATTAACTGGCTAGTCTGTACAAAAAAAAAAAAAGCAGGATTTCTGAAAGTGTCAGAAATGTTTAAATGGAAAAGAGTAGGGCTATGACTATAACTTACGGCCCAGATTTTGAGGCAGAATTGGATTACCGCCATTTGGTACTACAGCTCAAAACCACTTGATATCTCATTTCATAAACTAATTTAGAAAATAAACAAAGGCTGAGCACTTCCAATGACTGTCTAAACTCCAACACGGGTGGAACGCAGATATTTAAACTTGTTTGGGCAAAAGCATTTGATGGGTGTAATGTAATGAAAGGCATTGCAAAAAGTCCTTTGAGACTTTGTAGGGACATAAAATGCCGTTATAGACATACACGCATCTGCATGAACATACTCATGTCCATACTGCAGTGAGCACTTCAGTAAGCCACTAGTGAACGTGTGCAAACACACGGCAAAGTAATTTTGCTCTGCTCCGCTAATCGCTCGGTAGAATGTGTTTGTGTGTGAGTGTTGGACTGTATGTGATTGAGTGAAAGGCAAAAATCCCACTGGAAACTATTCCCTCTACTAGAAAATTAAAACGTCACTGCGCTCTCAGTTGTCAACACCAACTAGCAGTTTTCTCTCTCATGGTCCCAATTGCTCTTTTTTTTCCTCTCTCTTTCTTTACCCTCTGTTGCACATCCTTTTTCCATATGTCACCCATCATCATCTGTCACCACTTTTGACTGGGGCCTAAGATGTAATAGCGCTGGATGTAGAACTTTTGTTGAGGGCAATCCTTTGATCCATTGCTGATTTAACTGGCAGCGGAAAGCACTTTAAATAGTAATATAATGGAAAAAGTGAGATGTTGCATTTTGGTCATCCTGATGTGTCAAACGACACACAATCACAGAAAAGGCCGTCAGCTGAGTGGAATAACAGCAAATTCAGACCATATTAGAGCTTATTAAATCATTTGTGATGAGCTCAGAGTTAATGGTTTTAGCAGAAAGGGCTGGGACTACACGGACAAAGCCAAAACAAACTACATACCCAACATTCCCCTCACCTGACGTCAGCCAACACTCTGACCCACAGGCCATTTCCATAGCAACTCATTTGTCTTTATTACAGCTTGTCCACTGGGTAGTATTGCTCTCTTAGGGGATAAAGTTGACCTGAATTAAACAGAGTTCAAGATGAGTTTTAATCATGTTCAGAGAAAAGTAACCAAAAGACATTCTGTAGGATCTTAAGGTAGGTAAAGAGTTTAGTTAGTGTTTTAAAAACTGTTGCGCCGTAGTGATTGATTTGCTGCTATTTAGAGGATTAGTTCAACATTTTGGGATATATGCCGGTTTTATCGACGCAGACAGAATGAACAGCTCCAAAAGTCTACTACACCACACCTACCTAACTCCTAGACAGCTGCCAGATTAATTAAGTGACTATACACAGATGAAACAGAAGCCTAAGACATTCTCTGGGGTTGGATGATGAAAAGCAAAAGCACTGTGTGAGAGAAGTTAAGTGAACGTTGCTCAGAAATGCTCGCTGCATAAACAGTCAACGGTGTGGGGAAAAAAAAAAAAAAGTAGGTTAAATGAAACAAAAATATCAGCCTACCAGCACCTCTTAAAGCAAATTAAATATAATTTCTTTTGTACCTACTGTCTTGGCTAAATTTATGCCACCGTGCTGGCTCGGACACAACGCGACATGCCTCGACGTACCTGCAAAATAAAACACACGGAGAAACCAAATATACTTATTTTACAGTGCAAGACGAGGCAGCGCTGCCTGATTTGGACTCAATTCTTAAAAATAACAAGTTGCAGTGTGAAAACAGCAAGTTGTGTTTTTTAGATCTCATGGACAAGCATGAAATGTTTTCAATTCTCTTTTCATTATTTAGCCTCAGACGTCCTCGTTTGACCCAACCATTTTAACAGTGCTTGCGTCATTCTTTTGACATAAAGACATGATCCGCTCAAGGCCTTTGCAAAGAGCGCCCGTAAAACTCCTGAACTGCTCATACTGATATATTTTCATGATATGAATGTCTAGATTTCAACGTGATCATTACTTTGTGGTTATATATAAGTTAGCTGGGGCCTTCATGTGGCTCTCAGTGCTCTGTATCCTCACAGTCTTCAACCTTGCACCCCTATAGGTGAAAACATGACCGTTCTAAACACGGCTGATTGGCTGTTGGGCTGCAGCAGCCCGCCCCCCGCCTCAGCTTCCAAGGACTATGGTACAGAAGTGCATGTGTGTGTGAATTCAAAACCGGAAGTTATAAATTAAACGGATGGATTTGTGTAGTTTAAGATGATGATCTTTTTTTTTTTTTTTTTTTTCCTGCCAGAATTGCTCTGATTGTTGTTTTTTTTATTATTATTTTTCCTTTGCTGTGCAGTGTTCTCTACTTTTTTACATCCCATTGAGGATTTGCTACAGTGTGTGTGTGTGGTCTTTTTTTTGTTTTTACCATATATACAGTATTTGCAGGGTTCCCACCTGTCAAAGTGTTAAATTTGATGATTTTTTTTTTTTTAGGGGGAAGTCAACACATATCAAAGGAAATGTTCCAGAGGTTCACATGACATGATTGAATTTTTACATTCAATCATGACATTTGTTTTCCTAATTTTCCCGAGCTTAAAAAAAAAAAATGACATGAAAAAGCCAGGGAGCTGTAAAACCTGAGGGCTGTTGTGTTGCTCCAGCTCAGTTATGCTCATTTAAACCATGTGGACTTCAATCACAGTTGCAATGGGAACCCTGCACACATTTCCTTCACAAGCTGGAACTGCATGGTAGTTTCCTGCTCTTTGTCCAGTCCGACTTTCTTTGCGCGTTTGTGTGTGAGATAAAACATGATCTGTCATATTGTAACACTGATTCTTTCCTTTTGCCCATTAAGTGAAAACAGAGCCATTGAACAACAGCGACACAGTCACCACGACAGGCGACACAGCACTGGACACGTATGCCGGCTCAGGTAAAACACACCCGGGGATTCTCAGAAGCCGCACTGATGCCCTCATCTTACTCGGTAGTAGTCACATTGAAAGCTTTAATCCACTGAAGTATTGTCTCTCCTTGGGTTGCATCACCAGAGGCTGGCAGGGGAATGAGAGACAGTTTTACGCTTGCGTTTCTTTTCTAGGCTTGGACACAACCCTGAGCTGCTTCAACGGTGCAAAACACACGCATAGACTGATGCAGAAAGCCATTACGCCAAAACAGAAATGAGGTTTAGAACCAGCAGGGTGTTTGTCAGTACTGAGCTCTGACATCCCAAAGACCATAAACAGACATTGTGTTTTACTATGAGGCCCACCGTAAAGGGTTTCATTGACTTTCTAAAAGAACAAAAAAAAAAAAATAAATAAAAAATTGGCTCCTCTCCGTTCAAAATGCTTCCGATTATGTTTACTGGAATGGCATTTCAACTCCAATAAGCCAGAGGACTTGAATTGTGCTGTTGCCAAATGTGAGATGAAACAGAAGATTTGGGTTGACACCATCCGTAACCTGTTCTTGCCATGTTGTTTTGGATTATTGTGCTGTTTTCAGTGATCACCAGCAGCGGGTACAGTCCTCGTTCAGCCCACCAGTACTCTCCTCCCCTCTATCCGTCAAAGTAAGTCTGTTTACAAAAAAAAGACGCTGCGTTTGTAAGAACTTGGTATAACCTCCGCTGTAAAGGAGGAATTGACGTCACCTGTCTGTTCCCAGGCCCTACCCTCACATCTTGTCCACGCCGGCAGCACCTCCCATGCCGTCGTACGCTGGCCAACCTCAGTTCAGCAGCATGCAGCAGTCAACCGTGTATACAGCCTACTCACAGACAGGACAGGCCTACGGACTCTCCACCTATGGTATCACCAAACACATTTTCAAAGCTCTACCCAAAACTAAACTTTTGAAACATTTTTTTTATTGGGATTTTATTGATGGAACTTTGAGATGCTTTGTTGGGCCTTTACTGCAGCAAAATGCAGTTGTTTTTTGGGATGGTAAGGAGATACCCACCCAATGTGACAAAAAAGTGTTGTGAGTGAGAAACAACAAAGTATTGCTTACCCTACCTTTAAAGACATCTACGGTTGTCCTTAAATGACTTGAGTAAGTGTCTTCTTTATTGGGAAGCCTTGCCCGGTCAGTTTTTCTTGCATTTGACTAAATCTGAGCAGAAAGCATAGTTTTACAGGTTTCAGAATTGATCCTGCTATATCTATCAGAACTAAAATAATCAATACACACCAGTAACCTAATTCCGCCGGCAGCGTTACCTATCCATCTGACAACACTGTCTCCTCTGTCATAAGCGCTTCCTTTGGTTGCGTTATAGTCCTCCCTTTCCATAAATCTTGATTTAGTCTCTCCAAAGAATATTTTTTCTGGAGATGGACTGGGTTCTTTTCTAACACGGCATTTTTGATCCACGGTGTAAAACTTAACCATCTGGAGAGTATGTGTACTCTCCAGATGTTGTGAGGTTGTATTCTTTCAGCAGTTCAGCTGGGATCAACACTTTAAATTGTTTTGAATGAACTCCTCTTTAAAAGCATATCAATAATAATAAAGTTCAAATTTAAACGTGTTAATGAACTAGGACTTATTAGCGTTCTAAATCGTCACAAGTGGCTCAAAAATGGGTAGCATGAGATTAAGACGTTACTTTCTAATCGAATGCTCAGCCTGTAAAAATGGCGGGACTATGTTGTTTATTTTAGGATCATTAATAATGGCATTTTAATTTAAATGTGAGTGTTAAACTGGATTTTTTTTTTTCTTCTTCGTCTTCATCACAGACCTTGGTGTGATGCTTCCAGGGATTAAGACAGAGAGCGGCCTGGCCCAGAGTCAGTCTCCGCTGCAGACAGGCCTCAGCTACAGCCCCGGCTTCACCACACCTCAGCCCGGACAAACTGCCTACTCACCATATCAGATGCCAGGTTAGTGCGTGCAAATTATGCTTCTTTTTCTAAAAAAAAATGATCATTTTCTGTCCTTTTGTAACAGTTTGAATTCTTGTTCCTCAAGGGTCAAGTTTCACTCCGTCTTCAGGCCTCTACACCACCAACAACTCAGTGTCCAATCCCGCCAACTACACTGCCACACAGCAGGTAACTGTATTCATGTGTCCGTCCCTCTAAAGTCGTAAGCGTTTGCTTTCCCACGGACATTAAGAGAGCATACGCTGATCAGCCATGACATTATAACCACTTATCTTATACTGAGTAGGCCCTCCTCATGCTGCCAAGAGCTCTGACCAGTCACGGTGCGGACAAAGAGCATCTGATTGTGGATTGGGATTTCTTCCCACAAATGCCATCAGATCCCTTCAGATTGGTATCTGGGGAGTTTGGAGGCCGGATGAACACCTCCACCTCTTTGTTGTCCCGCTGCTGTAGGATATATGAGCAGTGTTACTCACTTTACCTGTCAGGAGTCTTAACAGTGCGGCTGGTTGGCGTGTACGCTTTGGTGGCTTCGGTAGATGACGCACCGCTAACATGTTTCTTGTTTGTTGTCAACCAAATTAAATTTTCCTCATTGCATTTGCAATCATATTTGAGAGCAGAAGTGGTTTCACAGTCACGCTCCCACGCAACTGTCTTCATTCAGGATAGCTTTAAGGAATAAAGTCTTATTGCATTACGACCTTGCAACATGGGAAAACTTGCAAGAGAAACAGACAATTAGTCTTGGTGAAAGATTGTTTTGCTCTGGATATTCCTCTGCGTCCATATGATGAATTGTATTGTGGTAGTAAAATGCTTATGGGGGATTTGAATGTCGTGCTATGATAAATGTGGCTGTTTACAGGAAGAAAGTGAAGGTTTGGCCTATGTGGGTGGATTAAGGGGAATATGGTGTGTGTGCGCTTGTGTTACTCATCTTGTGGGGACATAAATCAGCTTAAACATTCAAAGGACAAAAAGGGAATTACAATAATGTAAATCACCATTTTTTTTTTTTAACCTAATGAATATGTTTAACGATTGGGTTTCATTTTAAGTTTAATGTGAAGTAGTAGTCAATGTCAGAGTAATGACTGCAAGTCAGAGCACTGCTCTTTGAAGTGATAGAAATATGGTCAGCAGAGTTCAGTAGAAACTGAGTCTAATAGGAAACAAGTCGGCGTGTACACGATATGCGTGTGTGCGACTGCGCGTCGGCTTTGCGCGCATGTGTGTGCGCATTCATGGAGTTTATAAGGGCTTCCAGAGATGGACGTACTGACAGGTTTAGAGAGCCGACTCATAAAAGCGTCCATCTCCACTGGCTCAGTAAAAAAGCGGCAGCACAAGGCTTCAATTGTCTGAGATATCAAATGCAGATTTTAAGGGGATAAAAGATTAAAGAAATGAGAGGGAACACTTGTAAAATATGTCCTTAGGAGTCCACCTAGTCCTCTATGGAAAAGTGAAACGTTTAACTTGTCCTTTTTTTTTTTTTTTTTTTTTTTCTTTTCCTCGTCATCTCCGTTCTCTGTGCACTCATGATTCATGTTGTCCTCTGCAGGATTATCCCTCATACGCAACATTCGGCCAAAACCAGTATGCGCAGTATTACTCTGCTTCCTCTTACGGGACATATATGACCTCCAACAGCGTGGATGGCACAGGCTCCTCAGCGGCCTACCAGCTGCAAGATCCCACGCCCGCCATGACCGGACAGGCTGCTGAACTCCACCCAGGTTTGTGCTAATGAGAGCTATGCAGCGCAGAATCAAAAAGGTCAAATTACCAACACCCGAACCCAGCAGTAACTTCATAAATATGCAAACAAATGTCAGCCTCTGATTGTGGTTTTATAATCTTGTTTCCAGTTGGAAAATACCACAGTTTTGGGTAAATGAGTTCAAAACCCCTTTTTAGACATGATGAAGCACAGGAAGTGACTGCAGACCGTAGCCATGGTTACCTGGCATCGAGGTCCTAATTTAGAGAATTGGCAAGACTTTGATTAGAAGGAAGTTATGTCAAATATTGCAGTTTTGTTGATAAGTTAAGAAAGAGAGGGAAACAAATTAAGAAAAGGCTGAAGAGCACTCGTGTGCAGAAACGTTCAGGTTTATCTTGGCCGTAATTCAAGAACCTGATTAAGGGAGCTTATCATTCTTCCTGTCACTGATTTTTCTCCTTTCACCGCCTTTCTCACTTTTTCTTATTCCTTCTTTTCTCCTGCATTTCCACTTAATCTGTTTTTTTTTGTTTTTTTTTGGTCAGTCACATGCTGTTTGTGTCGTCTTTATCCACCCCCACTCTGGCACCCCTCCCTTTACTCCCTGATTGAGACATAACAATATGAGGGCCGAAGTTTCGGGTCTGGTTCTAGTTACCGAGCAGCAGTGGGAGCGTATGGCAGTGGGAGGCTGTGCGCGTGTGCAGGAATGTGTGTTTGTGCCTTAGTGTGCATTCTCATGCATGCTTCTGCAGACTTTTGTATGTGCAATATATTAGCAAGAAGCATCAGATTAAATCATTTGTCTGATTTATTGCACAGTTTTATCTCTTCTACTGCTAAACCGCCATGAAACCGTCAGAATGCAGCCTGTCATGCCAATTATGCTGAATTATTAAACCTGACAAGATATTTACTCTTTATACAGTCTGAGTTATTGTTCTTCCTGAAGTGGACAAAACTCCAGAGCACCTGTGGAATCGGTTCAAACCATATCATTACTTTTCCTACAACACAGTGGATCTAGTAGTTTGGATGCTTGTGGGTCGCTTCTGAATGTAAAATGTTTCAAATGCCTTTTCTGCATGTTTGTATTCACTCTCAGGGGACTTTGATACAGTGCAGAGCCCTTCCACGCCCATCAAAGAGCTGGATGACAGAGCCTGTCGGAGTGGGGGGTCCAAGTCCCGCGGCAGGGGCCGTAAAAACAACCCCTCTCCTCCCCCTGACAGTGACCTGGAGGTAAGGGACCAAAAACATGCTTTGACGGAGAACATGAAGAACCGGCAAAATATTCAGTTCAAATCTCGATGGATATGTGGTATTCCTTTTGATCTTTATCCATTCTGCTCACTAAAGTCTCAAAAATACAGAAGAGGACAACCGGATAGGGACGTTTATGCAGAAGGCACATGCATGCAGCTATAAATGTAATATTTCTTCAATTTCCTCTTGTCTTTTGTTCTTTTCTGCAGAGGGTTTTTGTGTGGGATCTGGATGAGACGATCATTGTCTTCCATTCTCTGCTCACGGGCTCCTACGCACAAAAATATGGCAAGGTAAGGCACTGTTTCCACTGTCTGCCAAAACTGAGACGTCTTCTGGGTGCACTTTTTGCATTAACGCTCTACCAACTCTTAATGGTTCAGTGGTTAAGTGGTTCAAGTGATGAACCTTGACACGAACTGTGTCTCTATTACAGTTTGGGTGCAAAACTGTTTCCATTTACATAATTCTTATGCAACAAAGTTATGGGCCTTCCAAGAAGAAAGGCAATGAATGTCCAGAACCTCCTCAGTTTTGGAAGGTTCATTTCTGTTTCTGTGACCATTCTTGGCACCGTTTAGCCTGGCCAGCTACCCTAATTATCCCCCTCTTCCACTTCGTCACCATTTCCACCGGTACAGAACGTACCGGTGGAAATGGAAGGTGTACCAGACCCATTTCACCAGAGAGAAGTTTTTTATTCAAATGTAAAGGGTATGGCCGGTTGGGGTGAGGAGTCATTATTTTTGCGCCAAACATTTTTTTTTTTTTTTTTGGTATATTATCTAAACTGTAGATCCAAAAAATGTATTTTTATGTCAGTTGTGCAAAATATTCCTTTTCCATTGATGCATTGAGCAACTTCAAGGATAATAGATCATCTCAAGACTAAATGCGGTTATTGCTCCTCCATTGAAGTTTGACGATGTGACGCATCATTCTGACTGACCCAAGAGACTATTCACAAAGGATTTTAGAAAAAATATCTTTTTGATAAGGTATTCTCCTGAACTGCAATCAAGAACTTCCTTATAAATTCTTACCAGAGACAGAAAAAGGAAACGCGAGGAAATCCAAACCCTTAGTCTTATCTCAACAACGTCCAGTGAGCATGCATAGTTTGTAAATGTCATTTCTCTCAGTTCATTACTTCTGTTACACCGAGCGCTCCAGGAATGTTCCAGTCAATTTATGATGACATCCGTTATAAAATCACTGTTTAACTGAAGCTATTAATATCTGTCAATTCTTTAATTAGTTTAATCATAACTTAATGTGCTAACATGGTACTCGGGCTGATGTTTATTTCACTTTTCCCTGTGAACTTATTCGGTGGTCTCGCTTTCTCACATAAGGCTGTTTATAGTTCCCTTTATTTTAATAGTTCCTGGCTCTGGTCCGGGATCATTATACGTGGCCGAGGCTACAGATTTTTAAAGGCTGATGTCGTTTCCTGTGGGCACCAGATTAGCCACCAGCCTCCTGCTCGAACGGGTTTTTTCATCCCTGGTCTATTCCGATGTTCCCGTTTGGCAGTTGAACAAAAGCTGGCACGGCACACGAACAATTTGGAGCCAGACGTGCATAGAGCTTTAGGAGCCCAGGCGTTTTACAGATAGGGTTTGCGGGCACTCGGGTGCTTCCTATTGCTCCGCAGTTGTGGACTTTAATGTTAGGCGGTCTGCTTTTAATGGGCACAAGAGAAGCTCTGGTGAGTTGTAAACTTCTGAGCGTGAGTGTGTGTGTGTGTGTGTGTATATCAGAGGCAGAAAAAAATACTGTCTTTGTTGTTGTTATAGGTTGTTTTTTTTTTGTTTGGCATTTGTCCTAACCTGCAAAAAAATTATATAAGTTAAGTTAAATGTACCGTTACAGCATGCTGATCGACAATGTGCAAAATGAGTGCACCCACTCAATCTAATGAGAAACTCGACGTTGTGCACAATGTGAGGTTAAGTATATTTGAAAATATGAATGCAAAAGCACTTTTTTTCCTGATCTGAGTAGGACGGATTTTTTTTTTTTTTTATTAAATCAGCATATTTACATGTTTTGCGGATGTGGCAGAGCTTTTTCCCTTGATTTGCTAAGACTGTGCAAACATGTTGCAGACGTAGTGAGAAGGTCCGTTTTTAAGGGAAATCATGTACTGAAACCACGTTACTAACTCCAACCAACCAAGTTCAACCTTTAGATTGTTGTGAGAAGTACCTCTCTTAATTTTTGCGTAAACTATTTTTGGCAGCAATTTTTCACCTCATTTTCTGTTGATGTAGAAATATACGAACAGCTGTGTCTGTTCGCACCTGGCTCAGAATAGTATTTACAGTACTGACAGAGAAACCTCAAGACCAAAGCGCCTCTCACGTACGTCTTTGAGGATCAATCTGCACTGACAGGACACACATGCAGTGAAACAGTTTCTCATCTGTAGGAGCTCTAATCGAACTGACAGTTCGAAAAGTCTGTGTCTGACTAGTAGCCAAGATAATCAATAACTGAGAGGAAATTATTTTCACTCTGACTGACAGTAAGCAGGTTCTGTCAAACATTCTGCTATCAGTGTTGGAAGGAGCTTTACTTTGAAGGGCCCTCTCATGTCTTTCAACTTTATTTTGCTCTCTTTATTTATTTATTTATTTATTTATTTATCTATTTATTTGTTTGTCTCTCTGGAATGCAGTCCATTTCTGTATTTAACTCAGTGTGTGTGTGTGCGTCTCCCTAACTTTCACTGTCCTTCCTGTTAGTTTCTTTCTATTCTGGTCGTCTGACAGAGTCAGCGGATCGTGCGGAAAGCTGTCGACCCTTGCTGACCTATCACACATGATGGTTTTTGCAGCTGAGCGTTCTCCCAAACACACACACACGCAAGCCATTCAAATACCGCACACACTTCAAGTGTTTCTCTTTGAGGATGTCTAACCTCTGCAATGAGGAGATGCACTTTTCCTTTTGCCCAAATCCTTTCCCTCCCCTTCCAACGACCATGCAAGCAGCAGGAATGTTGATGGGACACAACAAGTGTAACCTGTCAGTCAGCGTCCGCGGCGATGACTGGAATGTACCAACTCTACAAATAGGGGTCGTGTGTGGAGGTGTGAATTAGGAAAGTGTGTCCAATTCAAAATCGTTTTGAAGATGGGAGGCTTTAATAACTCTGGAATATCGTAAGCAGCATTTATAGCAGCGGCTTGTTGTCCCAGTGATGTCATGATTATGTCATCGTCTTCTCGTGTTAGGACCCGCCCATGGCTGTGACGCTAGGTCTGAGGATGGAGGAGATGATCTTCAACTTGGCTGACACGCACTTATTTTTTAATGACTTAGAGGTGAGTCACAGTGAAAAAATAGACTTGTGCATTTCCAAAAGCATTTTGTGCGCTGCGAGTTTTCCCGTGATATTCAAACTTTGCACAGACTACAAAGTCTGGAAATTAGTCAGTGAAATACAACTACTTCCATCTGGTGGTGAAAGTACACGCTGCGCGCAGCTCATTTTAATATATCAATGATAGCACATGAAATTAAATGTTTTATGTGAAATGTCTGCGTTTTGTTTCTTCATGCAGGAATGTGATCAGGTACATATTGATGACGTGTCATCAGACGACAATGGCCAGGACTTAAGGTGATTATATAACACTTCTCTATTTTGAAAAATGAGATACTGATGGTATTAATATAGCACCAATACACAACAAATGTCATCTATTTACTGAGAGAACAAACAATATAAATTAAATACAGTCCAATTCAATCCAAGTAAATGCAATTTGTTATAATCCAGTAATAACATGTTTGTTTGTTTTTTGTTTTTTGTTTTGATTACTGAGATTTTAGATATGTACATAATATTTTGGCCCAATCCCATTTCTAACCTGCCAGGGCTATTGGGTCATCAATTTGAGTAGTTAAAAACATGTACAAATGCACACATAGCTTTTACAATTTAAATTTTTAAGGTAATACTGAACTGCATTGTCATAAATAAATGCTGGAATTTATTATCGTGATGAATAACACTAATAATAAAAATTAATCTTTTTTTTAACCCCCCCACCAGAGCAGACTTTTCAAATAAAACATATTATTATTATTATTGACAGTACTTACAGTTTTGCAACTGATGGCTTCCATGCAGCTGCAACCAGCGCCAACCTTTGTCTGGCTACGGGCGTCCGCGGCGGAGTCGACTGGATGAGGAAACTGGCCTTCCGCTACCGACGGGTCAAAGAGTTGTATAGCACGTACAAAGACAATGTGGGGGGTAAGCCAATGAGCATGGAGTTAGGAGGACAGACGCTGGAGGAGGAGTTTCTGTTTTATAAATGAGTCAGTAAAACCTGCGAGATGGGCTTTTTTCTTTTTTTTTTTTTTTTCATTTTCAAACAACAATATTGAAATCGACGTGTTGCTTTAGCAGCGAAGGCTCGTATGAAAATATCCACATGGGTGAGACGCTTGAAAACTGCTGTTAAGTAAGTTGGTGCCCCATTGCAGGTCTGCTTGGTCCTGCTAAGAGAGACGCCTGGCTGCAGCTCAGAGCAGAGGTGGAAGCTCTGACGGACTCCTGGCTCACCCACGCGCTCAAGTCCCTGTCCATCATCAGCTCCAGGTGCTCCTTCAATCTGCTCGTCATTCATTTAGATAGTCATCGCTGCTGGGATGTCTCCAGCCTGTGCTGGGGAGGGTTGGACGGGCGCCCCTAACTTGCCCGAGCAGGGGTACTTCCGTTGTGGAGTGGGGGGGTCTCGGGGGCTTGTGGGGGGAGGTAGGTGGTGCTTGGGCTGGCTTGTGGGTTTTGCTGTCAGGGGTCTGGGTGCTTGTGTTGGCGTCTTGTGCGGACCATCCGGGTCGTGGTTCCACCTGGTTCTGCTCTCGCACTGTCATTGAGGGGTGCTGGGTGGAGGCTGCTGGGGGGACTGGACTTGGCTGGTTTTGGTGTTGGAGTGCAGCATAGTGGGATTGGGTGGGGGTCTCGGGGTGCACTGTGTATGTGGGTGTGAATATGTAGTATATAGTGTAGTATATGTAGTATATAGTGTAGTATATGTAGTATATAGAGTAGTATATAGTGTAGTATATTGTGTAGTATATAGGTAGTATATAGTGTAGTATATGTAGTATATAGTGTAGTATATCTAGTATATAGTGTAGTATATCTAGTATATAGTGTAGTATATCTAGTATATAGTGTAGTATATGTAGTATATAGTGTAGTATATATGTAGTATATAGTGTAGTATATAGGTAGTATATGTAGTATATAGTGTAGTATATAGTGTAGTATATGTAGTATATAGTGTAGTATATAGAGTAGTATATAGTGTAGTATATAGTGTAGTATATAGTGTAGGATATAGTGTAGTATATAGTGTAGTATATAGTGTAGTATATTGTGTAGTGTATATAGGTAGTATATAGTGTAGTATATAGGTAGTATATAGTGTAGTATATAGAGTAGTATATAGTGTAGTATATAGAGTAGTATATAGTGTAGTATATAGGTAGTATATAGTGTAGTATATAGGTAGTATATAGTGTAGTATATAGGTAGTATATAGTGTAGTATATAGGTAGTATAGTGTAGTATATAGGTAGTATATAGTGTAGTATATAGGTAGGATATGTAGTTTATAGTGTAGGATATGTGTAGTATATAGTGTAGGATATGTAGTATATAGTGTAGGATATGTAGTATATAGAGTAGTATATAGTGTAGTATATTGTGTAGTATATAGGTAGTATATAGTGTAGTATATGTAGTATATAGTGTAGTATATGTAGTATATAGTGTAGTATATGTAGTATATAGTGTAGTATATTGTGTAGTATATAGGTAGTATATAGTGTAGTATATGTAGTATATAGTGTAGTATATGTAGTATATAGTGTAGTATATATGTAGTATATAGTGTAGTATATATGTAGTATATAGTGTAGTATATAGTGTAGTATATAGTGTAGTATATAGTGTAGTATATAGTGTAGTATATAGAGTAGTATATAGTGTAGTATATAGAGTAGTATATAGTGTAGTATATAGAGTAGTATATGTAGTATATAGTGTAGGATATAGTGTAGTATATAGTGTAGTATATAGTGTAGTATATGTAGTATATAGGTAGTATATAGAGTAGTATATAGTGTAGTATATAGTGTAGTATATAGGTAGTATATAGTGTAGTATATAGTGTAGTATATAGGTAGTATATAGTGTAGTATATAGGTAGTATATAGTGTAGTATATAGGTAGTATATAGTGTAGTATATAGGTAGTATATAGTGTAGTATATAGGTAGTATATAGTGTAGTATATAGGTAGTATATAGTGTAGTATATAGGTAGTATATAGTGTAGTATATAGGTAGGATATGTAGTATATAGGTAGGATATGTAGTTTATAGTGTAGGATATGTGTAGTATATAGTGTAGTATATAGTGTAGTATATAGTGTAGGATATATGTAGGATATAGTGTAGTATATAGTGTAGTATGTGTAGTATATACTGTAGTATATAGTGTAGTATGTGTAGTATATACTGTAGTATATAGTGTAGTATGTGTAGTATATACTGTAGTATATAGTGTAGTATGTGTAGTATATAGTGTAGAACATACTGTAGTATATAGTGTAGTATATATTTAGTATATAGTGTGAATGTGTATGTGAGTATCAGTGTGTAGTTGGATGTGAATTTTATGTATATATGTTGTTGTTTTTTTTCATAAATTCATAAGTTCTAAGAACTGGATGAATGTAAATTGTAATTATGAAATATTGGAGAAGTGGTAGGATTAAACAGGATATATGTGTGTTGATATGTGTGTGCAAGTGTATATATAGATAGATGTGTGCACATGTGTGGCTATAGATTTATTTTATAGATTTGTTTATTTTGTGTACATAAATGTATAATAGATTCATTTATTTATATATTTATTTCAAACGGGATCTATATGTTCAAATGTGTGTGTATGCACATGTATATATGTATATTTATAAATTCATACTAGTGGTAACGTTGTTATGCTTCCCACAAAGTTTTATTTTTCGTTTGGAACAAACAAAACATAGTCACCATAATGCGCTGGAACTGATCCATTTATTTGTTTATTTTTAGCACTGAAGAACATCAATGAAGGGTCCATTTATCCACTCACTCATCCACCTCTGTCGTTTGTTGTTTTGGCTTCTGTTCTTTGTCGTTGTCCCGCAGAAATAACTGTGTAAATGTGTTGGTGACCACGACGCAGCTCATACCGGCGCTCGCTAAAGTTCTCCTGTACAGTCTCGGATCAGTTTTCCCCATTGAGAACATTTACAGCGCAACAAAAATAGGTAAGAGTAACACATCCGCCAACACGCAATTCCAACACCCAACAGAATGCAGCTAAATCTGGAATCAGACAAAAAGTTATCTGACCTATTCAGTCTATTGTTTGCATGTTTTGTTTTTTGTTTTATTCCTTATTTTCTGACATATATTACAATCACCTGCATGGCACAGAAAAGAAGAAAGTGGTATCAGAGTCCACCAGTGTCGATCTGTTTCCCTTGACAGACTGATATTCCTCCAGATTACTTGAATTCTTTAATAACATACACTGTAAAAAAGGAAATATGAAAATCGTTTGACCACAGGGGTAAATGTGAGCGTGTGTGGTTGTTTGTCTATGTGTGACCCTGTGACGTGCACTCCTGTCCAGGGTGTAGCTCCGCCTTTCACCTGAAGACAGCCACTGTAGCCTGCCGACCCCTCATGACCCTGAATAGGAAGAAGTAGGTGTCGATAATGGATAAACGGATAGATACGCAGCAGAATTCCTCTCAGATTCCCCGCACTGAGCGTACAAAGTACTTCACACAACCCCTACTTGAAAAACAACACAACAACTGACCTTTTTAGGTGTATAACTTCAGTTCTGATCTGCTCCGTTGAACACGTGTTCGGAAATGTTGGACTTGGATTCTATTTAAGCAAACTAAACCCGACGAACCTTCATTCTAAAGGCCATCATTCAGTTTGATATCAACTCATACAGTTGGACCGAGTATATGAGTCTGAACTGTAGTTATCTCCAAAGGTAGATCAAGCGTACATCGGGATTGACGGTTTATGGAAAGATGCCGTTTCCCCTCACCCTGATCCCGACAGCGCTGCCTCCTCCTGTGTTTTGTTTGCATCTAAACAAAGAAAAACGTGTGAAAGCCATCTGTTTGTCTCCAGGCAAAGAGAGCTGTTTTGAGCGTATAGTCTCCCGCTTTGGCACTAACATTACATATGTTGTGATTGGCGATGGGAAGGATGAAGAGCATGCCGCTGGCCAGGTAAACAAACAACCTCTGAACTTTGACCCCTCTGACCATGTGACCCTCCTTCCTCCCCTTGTTTATTTGTTTTTTGCAGGAAAAGAGAGTTGCTTTGAACGCATAATGCAAAGGTTTGGCAGGAAAGTAGTGTATGTTGTTATTGGGGACGGTGTGGAAGAGGAGCAGGCGGCCAAAAAGGTAATGGACCCGCAACCTTACCGTGACCCCGCCTACTCCACGCAGTGTGAGCTCTGATTGGACGAAACCTGCCTTTCTTTGCTGCAGAAGTTTTGCGTTAGTCTTTGACTTTCTCTGGATTAATGGCTTTTTTCGTTTTTCATGGAGTGACAGGAGACGAGTGAATATCTGAGAAGGGGGCTTGGCTTATTGTGTATGTTTTGGAACTGATGCTTCAAGCTGAAATGTCTATCCAATTGGCGAGCCACCCGGAGATGCTGGCTAATTTTGATCTCAATATTCCTGACGAGGACTGAATTCACAACAAATTAAACGAATGTCAAACGTACACAGTAACCAAGCCAAACGAGAAACCTTTGTTTAGCACAATAATGCTGCTTTTTATCCAGTGATGCAATGTCGTTGTCGTTGTTGTTGTGGGTTTTTTTTTTTCTTTTTTTTACTTTATGGGAAAAAGTTGCATCACAACAAAGCTTTTACACCTATCAGTTTACTTGAATTGGACTAAATTAGGACTGAATGGTCTGGTCTTCTCTTCAGCTCTGGGTTCTGTTTACAATGCTGGGTTCTGGGATTGTTTTGTTTTTTTTTAAATACTTGGCATTTTTGGGATATATCTCTTTCGCTGTCTTGCTGAGAGTTAGAAGCCGCTTTTAAAAGACACCTACATGGTACTGTTCACTCACTTGTAAAGCCGTCATCTTTAGTACCAAGTGTGGCACCAGAAAAGCAGATGTGCTGCAACATCAGCGGAAGCTGATCACATGACCACTGTGACAGGCTTCTACCGTAGTGGCCTATTGCATTATGGGATACAGCGTCTGAAGTAGACTGGAACATTGAAGTAGATCCTTGAAATGTTCCTGGAAGGAGTAAAACCATCCACGGAGTTTGTGCACAGTGACACAGCACAAACAATCTTTTAAACATTTTTGCAGGAATAAACCCTTAAATACATGTGATTTGCTACAACTGGGAACTCTGAAATTCCTATCTGTAAAATGGAAATGTCGTATTTTTAAGATGGATGAATGAGTTTCTTAAGCCAATTAACCGATTCCTTCAGTTAACTGAAATATTGACAACTGCAGGCAAGGAAACCAGGAGGCGGACTAAATATTTTGCACAATAAAATCAATCATGTTGAAAATGCATCATTTTGGATTCTGACTGTCCACTCGGAAGCAGCAGTAACCTTCAGCTCAAACTGAACAGTCAGTCCCAACATGTTTGAAAGTAAAACCGGCTTTGAACTATTTATAGACGTAAGTAATTGGCAACAAAAAAATTAACTTGTTCCCCCTTAAAAGTATAAAAAGAAGGATGAATACCAGCATTTGCTTCTTTCTTTAATGAGAAAATATACTGTTTATCTTCATTTCTGGTAACACAGTCTGATGGGTTATCAGGACTAAGCTTTGTTCAGCTGTCTTTCAGGTCAGTCAGTAATTTTTATTTTTTAAGGAATTAAACATATTTTACATTATCAGTTATCAATTCAAGGTGTTTTTGCAGTACGATGCCTTGCAGCAGGTAGGAGTGGCATCACTCTCCGTGTAATTTAGCTCTCAGCACAGGAGCCTACATGCATATGTCCCAAAATGCCACATTTATTCTTTGAGTGTTAGAACTGCATGGGTTTCGTTTGCAGTGCTGTTGCCAAGTGAGCCGCTACAAACTACTGTAGTGTAGCTGGCATGCCTGTAGGTGGTGGTGATCATCCTGTGACAACAGTGCATCTGGTTTTAATGCGTGTGTCCACTCCACAGCACAACATGCCTTTCTGGAGGATATCCAGTCACTCTGACCTGCTGGCATTACATCAAGCACTGGAGTTTGAATACCTGTAACTATCATAGCAATGCGGACTCTTGCAATGTAACCATGGAAGTGGTCAGCCAGGCAGCCCCTTTTCTTTTCTATAACTATTTAAGAACAAAGACACACTACAATGCAACTGTTTGCAATTTCTTTTTCCTGCCTTGTTTTTTTTTTTTTTTTTTTTTCTTGATTGTCTGGATTTACAAACTCTTAACGGTCTTAAGCAAAGAGGTTTTAAAGGAGGTACAGAAAAGGTTGATGGGATTCGCACACCTGGTCAGACCTCTGAAAACCCAGTCTACTGTCCGTGCAGCTGAAGCAGAAAGTGGAGACGATAAAGGACTCCTGGGAGGACGTTCCTGCTCCAACGGTTGAAAGAGGACTCGTCCGTCACTTGTAATCAACCATCCTCACCCTAATATTTGAAGGCTTCTCTGTACAGACTATAATGTATACTGGGATTTTTTTTTTAACATTTTTTTCTTGAGTTATAAATCACAACACAATGCAGTCTGTGGTAGAAATTTCTGTAAATTATTTCCAATAAACTTAACTATGGATTTTTTGTTTTTTTTTTTTTGTCAAGAAATGAAAATTTTGGGGATGTCTATTTTTTTTTCCTCAGGATTTTTATATTGTTTTTCTTGTGAGGGGGTTAAAATGTATCATTTTGTGCCTTATTGTGGTTGAATGCATTTTTCTTTATTCAAAAATGTCTGTAGATATAAAGGAAAAAAAAAAACTATCCGAATAATCTATGCATCTTCTGTTACCGACACCTCCAACACAAACACTTTCAGATAAGCCACCCACTGATGAGCAGTTTTATAAATGCAAGACGTCCATTTAACTGCACGTAGCTGCTGTTGGCGACGACTCACTGACCACACGAACAAGCAGCGTTGTGCAAGTCTTGGTTTCAGTTTAAATTAGTCAAGTTTCTGCCTCTTTTGGATCAAATCTGGACACGCAGCAGACAACCAATTACTGGATATTTTAGGGATCAGCATCAGAACCAGTCAGCTGACCTCAGTGTTACACTACGAAAGTATTCAGATTGATCTCCCTCATAAACACTTCCGTTTTCAGGGGGGTAGGTTGAAGAGTTTACTGTATTTTAGTATGTATCCTATAGACTTGGAAATGTTTGGATGGAACTTAATCTTTGATTTAAAAAAAAAGACTGATGCGTTTAAAATGTAGCTTTAAAGTGCTCCACTATGCGATTTAAAAAAAGTTTGCAAATATATTAAAAAAAAAACAAAACAAAAAAACAAGCACTTGAGACAACTTGATTTTCACGTTTTATTGACAGCTCATTTCTTGGATTTGAAGTATTCTTCAATCACATCCTTGGCTTGAGACTCTTTTCCATAGTCCTGTAGGCAAGAAAAAACAGTTTAAGATGAGCCCTACGTCAGAGTGAAACCTGTGTAAATCAACGTCACATATTCTACCAGTGTGCATAAAGACAATAATTCATACAAAATCATTAAATTTAAATTGCACTTGTCCTTAGTATGTCTGACCTTTTATTTTATTGATTAACAGGGGAAAAAAAAAAAAAAAAAAAAAAAAAAAAAAAAAAAACACTCCACAGATTTCTCTTGGGCCGATCCAGTGTACCTCTGAGGGATTTATAAATAAATCTGGCAAACATCACACTTGATAAAAAGAGGCTACAGGAGTTTGCCGTTATTGAAATAAGGCCCCCCCCCTATGGAACAACATCACAAGTATAATAGTATTGAGACTATCCAAGTGTCCATCCATCTTCTATACCCGTTTCTAATCCTTTGCAGGGTCACGGGGGTCTGCTGGAGCCAATCCCGGCTCATTATAGATGAGAGGCAGGGGTCCACCCTGGACAGGTCTCCAGTCCATCACAGGCCACATACAGAGACAAACGTCCATGCACGCTCACACCTACCGGCCATTTAGAATAGCCAATCTGGAGGGAACTCACGCAAGCAAACTCCACACAGAGACTCCTGCCTGGCCC
This sequence comes from Xenentodon cancila, assembly GCA_014839995.1. NCBI lineage: Eukaryota > Metazoa > Chordata > Actinopteri > Beloniformes > Belonidae > Xenentodon > Xenentodon cancila. Next base: position 9,905,787 of record CM026209.1, read on the forward strand.
GGGAGATGAACCAGGGACCTTTTTGCTGTGAGGCAACAGTGCTAACCACCAATCTGCCCACTATTCAAGTGTATATGAATCATTTTCTTTCCCAAAATGAAAATAGATGTGATCCAGTTGCCAAGTAAACTTGGGCAGTCATTGATTTACCGGGCCAGTCCACCCATGAATCTAAACTGAGGGGGGAGAAAAAAAAACAAAAAACTTTTCCACCACTTCTTTTAGATGACTTCAAAGAACGAAATGAATGTGCCGATTTTAAAGACTCACAAAACAGTAGGTAAAAAGGAAACAATTACAACATCCTAGATTACACAATGCCTGCTGTTATATGTAGCCATTTATAGGGACCCAAATATCACGTAGAGATTACGGGGCTCGTACCAAGGCCATCATCTCGCCAGTAAATCAACAGCTGCATAGCACGAGGGCACAGCACCTGCACTTGACTGGCAAATTTAAGTAACAACCACACAAGTTAGAATTCATAACAATAGATTGTGCTTAAAGCCAAATTCAGCATTCAAGTCAAAGCTTTTAAGCCTTTACTATACATCAGACAGTTTAGAAGACTTGTATTCGTCACTTGTTGATAAAATTCAAACTGAACAGCATCACTTACCTTGACAACGACACAGCTGCAGCCAACCACCTTGCGGGGTTTTCCTTCACGGTCGATCTTGCACAGACCCACCCACTCACCGAGCTTCTTGTTGTCATCAACCTGGTAAACAAGTTCAGGTAAACAGCATGTTTTAGCAGGAGCAATACTTTTAAATGGTCCCGGTATAAACCGTGGCCAGTTCAAAGAATCCATTTTAAAACAATGCAAATCTTAGATTCAATTACTCTGCAACTAAGATTAATGTACATAAGAAGTCCGATGAAGACTAGTGTCAGGCAGCTTGTATCTTCAAGTAATAAGATGAAATAGTGTGTACTTGACTGCATCTCAGACAAATATTGGGTAACAGTGGCAATCTCCTCACAGTGTTCAGTAGAGGGAGCCAAATTATCATCACTGATACAGCAGCACAACAGGTGATTGAGACGGTACCATCTGAGGAAAGAGCATCGCTTATTTATCACTGAATACGATCAAACTTCACTGGTGGTAACTAACACATTGATCAAAAATTTAAACCCATATTCAGGTCCTAGTCAGTTACATTATAAATCGATTACGTGGTCATTTTAAGATTTTTTATTTTCTTGAGTCTTCAAAGATTAATATTAACCAATCTAAGCGGTTTTATGCATGTATCCCTGACAGCTACGTGCATACAGAGTCAAGTAGGAACGGCTGCCCTTAATTCTTTATTACATAGTAAACAACCTAGACAGCCAAGAACACAACAAAATCCAAGTCAAAATGCATACCAAACAAGTGATGCTTTTCGTAGACATTAGCCGTTCTAAACAGCATGCCCTTAATGTGAATCATGTAGATGCTCTTGTTGTACAAGCTGCTGGAGACTGAATTTCCCAGACGGAGTCATCCCAAAGGGATCAACGGTGTCGAGTCCAAGTTTAAGTCCAAGATCCACGAGGCATCAACGCAACAGCGTCATCAGTTTAACAGAGCACGCGAGCAAGAAGCTGGCGACTGTTTAGCAACTTTTTTCATAGCTACTTTACGTCAATGTAGACACCATATCACTTATATCAAGACATGTCTCAAAACTAACGCCAGCATCTGTTAAGTCTAGCTCATTTTTTCCCCCTCAGAACATCAAATGCTTAGTTATTTGTGTATATTGGAAGTTGAAGGAACCTTTTGCAATTGAAATGTACCACATTATGAGAATCAAATAAGGGAGAAAAAGGCCATGTGGTCAAAGTAATGTGATGTTTATGGGAGGTCTTCAGCATCATTCTGGAGGTGTGGTGATGGGAGACCAGAAGGAAAACGTAGACCATCATGACTAAACTTTTAAAAATTCTTCTTGGTTTAAACCCCTCTACGCTTCATCGACTTTGTAGGAAACCCACATCGTCACAATGGTTTTTACAACAATGACCTTCGTGAACCCAAAAACGTCACCCTGCGGCAGCACGTCGTTTTACCTTGATCAGGTTGATCTGATGCTCGGCACAGAGGGCCTCCACCAGCTTGACGTACATGGGCTCGTCACAGTTGGCGGCAAGAACGCAGAGATGGGCCTGGCGCCTGCACATTTACAGCGAATTAACTGGCAGTAGAGGGTTTTTAAATGTTCAGGAACTATTCCAACTTACTTGTCCAAGGCTTTGGCGGCCTCACGGATGCCGCGAGCGAGGCCATCGTGGATAAGTGCGGTCTTGAGCACTTCAGGGAGAGCAGTGTTTACATCCATCCCACCTCCAGCACCAGTGCTGTGTATTAAAACAACCATTAGACTAGATTAACACTTAAAAACAACGCGGAGGCTCTTGTTTGTAATCTTATTGAGCTTCTGGCATGTCAGGAGGAGGATCTCACTCATTGTGGAGTGAAGGGGTATCCGACAAAAGAAAATAAATCATCATTCACGCAACAGAAAGCTCATTTTGGAGAATAAAAGAAAGCCAGTTTCCACCCATAAGCACGAAGCCCGACAGGAAGCAGCTTTACTAAACAGACATCTCTGCACTTGTGAGGTTTTATCCCGTCACTAGACACTCCTGGTGCCCACGCGCGCCGTTTCTGAGTAAAACGTAAAAACATCCGATCAACGTAAAACCTGAGCCGAGTTTAGATGCCCCGAGACGTCACGGCGGCTGCTCGTGTGGTTCGAGTTGAACAGGAGTCTGCACATGTCGGTAGGTCGTAGACCGGTCCTCGACTGAGGTTTCAAGAGGTTTTAAAGTCGTCTTTGCCACTTTTATCTGCACATTTCGACCACCTGCCGCCGGTTTTCACCGACGTAGACGACTTAGCTTAGCTAGCCGGACGCGGCCGAAGCCTCCGGGTGTTTCAACACCGGACACCTTCCTCCGTCACCATCCTCTCCTTTATTTTATATTCATATATATTTAAACAAACAAAAAAGAAAAAAAGCCGGGTCTTCCAGGAGCAGTCGGTGAAGGTTCGCTCTGGTTTTTGGTTGCATTTGTAGCAGAAACCACGTCGCGCTCACCCTTCCTCGGCCATTGTAGATTCACGATGGATGGCGGACTCAAAGTTCTGCAATAAAGACAAAAAGCCACAGGAGGATTATCAGCCATTGCAAACGAGTCTCTGCGTGGACTTTGCGGGGTGAGATGTTTGATTTAGAGGCAGGATTGTGTCGGCGGGACGGAGACGCACCCTGAGCTCCTCTCGGGCAGCGGGTAAAGAGGACGTCACAGCGCCGCGACGTCGGTTTAAAGCCAACAGGCCCCGTCAGCGCCACCTGCGGTGTCCACGGCGATGCCTTTTGTAGTTTACACCAAACTACATCCCAATTAACTAATAAATTACAGAAATGGCTGCATCAGCTGAGAAAGATCACACGCAACAGTACTATATAGGCTCATGCAACAGAAGAAATTATGTTATTTAGATGCTTTTGGCAGAGAGTTAGATGAAAACCAACACAACCCAGGTACATATAAAAATAATTATACATATTCAATAATTATAATTAATTATAAAAGAAAAGACATTTACATTTCAACTTTTTTGCCTTTCTTGTTTGGTGTTAGAAAAGTTTTGATCAAAGGGATGAAAAATGTTGCCCAAAAAAAGAGAAAAAATATCAAAATGAAAAGTTATAGTACGGCCACATAATTAAATTTATATCAACTATACATGCTGAGACTGCAGCCACTGAAGCGGCAGCTTGTTGCAGTAACCTAGTTCTCTCAAATTGTTCCTTTCATCCGTCCATCCATTATCTATTCCCGCTTAATCCGTCACCGGGGGCTGTCGGAGCCTATCCCGACGCATAGTAGGCGGAAGGCAGGGGTCCACCCTGGACAGGTCGCCAGTCTGTCGCAGGGCCACATACAATACAAACAATCATGCACACGCACATTCACACCTACGGGCAATTTAGAATAATCAATTAACCTACCCCGCATGTTCTTGGACTGTGGGAGGAAGCCGGAGTACCCGGAGGGAACCCACGCAAGCACGGGGAGAACATGCAAACTCCACACAGACTCACCGGTCCGGGAATCGAACCAGGAACCTTCTTGGTGTGAGGCAACAATGCTAACCACTAAGCCATCGTTCCTTTCTTTTCTTCTTATTGAGCTTTCCTTTTAAAAAAAACAGTTTTAAAAAAACTGTTGTTTTTTTTTAATCTGGTTCATAGCTTTTTACTATTTATTCTGGGACTTTTCAAAATGTGTTATACTGAGTTACCATGACAACTGAAAGTCTTTTACAAGTGGGAACACCTCAGTGAAGTTTCCGAGACACAGCTAATAACCTGAGTAAACCAGATAAAGTTTGACTCCATTTGCTCTACTGACAGTTCACCCGCGTTACATCCTGATGCTGCGCGTGACCTCATCTGCATGATTGTTGCCAGGCAACATGTCACCCCAAACACGTCAGCACATGGCAACAAAAACATTACATGAGCTCTGTTATTAAGAAAAATAACATTTGCAATTTCTATCAGTACTAAGAAAAATCTGTATTGTACTTTGCCTATTAAGACTACTGTGACTACTTTTAAGAAAACCAAGTATTTATCCATTAAAGATAAAAATGTATGATCTCATAAAGTGCAGTGATTCGTGTAGTGAAATTAAAAAAAGGAACACAAGACACAAAATACAGAACACTTTGTAAGAGATTTTATTTTCGTTATGTGTGTGTGTGTGTGTGTGTGTGTGTGTGTGTGTGTGTGTGTGTGTGTGTGTGTGTGTGTGTGTGTGTGTGTGTGTGTGTGTGTGATCTTAAATCCTAAATGTGCTCCATCAAGAACGCACATAGGTTCAAGAAAAATATATATTTACACTTGGGTGATTTTGCCATTTTTTTTGAAAATTAATTTGACCAAACATGAATAAAGCATTTCTTATAACAAGAACAGAAGAACATATTTTCTTTCCCGGATTAGTTTGTGATACCAGTCCAACACCACCGGTGAGTATTCTTGTTAGAGCCCCAGAAACTTCTCTAATTCTTCCATTTCAATTGCATTTTCAAATGCATCGAAGTCCTGAAAGAAAGAACATAAGTGGGCATCAGAAATGTGTGTTTGAATGGAGGGATATGGAAACATAGAGGAAGATCATAAGACAACACACATTTTCTTTTACAAATATTTTTTGCATATTTCTACTTGTTTTTCAGTATATTCAGACAGCTTGTATTTAAACAGCATTGTATATATATATATATATATATATATATATAAAACCTGCTATAGTCTATTAATAAGCAATTAAAATAATTTAGTCTGCATGATGCTTTCAGTCTCTCACATCATACGATGCTTTTGTTTTGTTTTTTTTATTTATTTATTAGATTTTGCCTTTATTTCCACCACAGCATTTCAATCAAGTTGAGTTTTTTGTTTTTTTTGTGGCAGTTTCTACCAGTGAAGATCTGCAGGTGAGTCTGGTACCAGCATGCTTCTCCATGATCCAAATTTAAACTGTGACATCAGCACCCTGACATTTGACTCCAGACTCCAGCCAAACATCTCTACTTTTGTTTCATCTGTCCAAAGCCCACGTTGTAGATTTTTTTGTGATTTGTCATGTTCTTTTTAGAAACTAGAGACTTTTTCAGGCCAGTATTTTCTATAACAACACACGTTTAAAGAAACTTGTCTTATAACCTCCCGAGATGGGTGGCAATAATCACTTATCAACTACCATTGTTGGCATGTTTCCTCCTTTGAACTGTGTTAACACACACCTGGATGCTCCAGACAGGTAAATTGCCGAAACCACTGCTTTTATATGTTCTCATAATCTCTGACTATTAATTAATAATGTTAATTTGACTGGCAGCACCAGGCTGCAGCTTACTCCCTTTATTCAGATCAGATTCAGATAAAACTGTACTTAGTTGTTTGTTTGTTTTTCACAAACTGCAACCGCATTTTAGTTAAGCTTTGTCAAATAAATCATTATATAACAATTTTTTTTAATATGAGGAAGCATTCACATAACGTCGACCAGATGATGTCGACCAGATTTTTTTCCTCTCTCTTATTATGTCCTGATATGTTATTTCACAAGACTTTACATGAACGGAAGAGATTACAACAGGAAAATGTCCTCGGTTTATCTGATTTATCTTGCACAACCTTATTTTTTAAAAACACATTAGTCTGCTCACACACACACTTCTAAAGGTAACATACAAGAGTTGCAGAAAAAGGATTTACAGATTAAGGTCTCGTGTGTGAAACTCAGTGACACCTGGAGGCGGAGCTGCTGTCTGCAACCAGTTTTAAACCTTAACCTCAACTCCGACTCCACCTTAAAGTGTGTAGGAGAAACTTTGACAGTTTATGAATGTTTATGTTTGGCTTGTTCATTCTGATATAACATAAGCATGGAGTCAAAACAGGAAATGAAAAGCCTGTTGATTCTGTGGATATAAATGACTCTTTCAGTGGTGAAAACATAATAGTTCTTATTGTCACGTCATTGTAAAAGATTGAAACTGAATTGAAATGCGAATGTACGTGTCAAATGATTTGCCAGTCCGCTATTGGACTATTGGACTTAACTCTGTCTCATTTTACCAGAGGTGCATTTTGCTCCTGACTAGCTGGTCACATCTGAAAATGGGAATAAATATCTATCTCTCCAAGGGTGCGAAAATGCATGAAAGTGCACCTTTTTACTGGCCATTTGTTAGGATTGAAGAAGTACTTGTCAAACCACTAGAAGGGTGGATCTTAGAGTAAATATTTATGTAATCCCCGTGTCCACGCCCTAGACTACCACAAGTTTCTTCCTGTGTCGCGGAAGCACGGAGACATAAATCTGTTCCCTAAACTTCCCTAAGATAGTGCACTTCATTCATATGGCCTTTTTCACTACACGAGACTTACTCCACAGTAGACGTCTCCATTGCAAATTTGTGGAGGCAGTGCAGTCGGGTTGCCTGCCCTCTTCCTCATTAAGTCCTTGTCGTCAGAGTTCTGAGAAATGTCCACAGGTTTAAAGGGGATGTTCTTGGACGTCAGGATAGACACGACCCTTTCTTGTTTTTTTTTTAACTGGATAAGAAAAGAAAGGCGTTTCCGCGATTACACTTCTGAGATAGATTATATTACAAAATGGTAAAACAAAACACACACTAATAATATATGATTTACTAAACTAAATGTGTTTTGTAATATTTTACTTATGCAGCAACTATTACAAAAAGATTAGAAAGACTGCTTACTGTACCTCCAGAGAACCGCTCACACTTGTCAAAAACACTGTCACTGGCATGTCTGCTGTCTTGAGAGTTTCACTCCAATCCAGATAAAAACACAGGTCTCTGAGGAGACAGGCTAAATGTGTGCGGGCGAGGAACCTTTCTGCAATCTAAATGCAGGTATTTGGTGTTACTGTACTACAAGGTGAGCAGGTTTGGACAGAGCTCACCTGCTTGCATGGACACGCCCACTTGCCTGACTGCCATGCCAGTCATAGCTTGCCCGTATGAATTGCAAGACACGTAAGCACACACCTACACTTGCACACACACACAAGCTCAAACATTTATCCATATTACGAATTGCATCGGTATCTATTCATTTTGTACAGCCTCATCTAAACCCTAATATATCCCTTCGACCATTACTGGTTTAAGCCTAACCTCAAACCCCACCTTCAACCTTATTTAAATTAAAAGCTTAACTCTAACCCCAACCAGGACCCCCAAGAAATCATTTTCCTTCATTAAGACTGGGTTTTAGTCCCAACAAGGGCAACTGGTCTTAGCAAGATCATTGATTTTACAAAAAAAAAAATCCATATGAGCTAATAAAAACAAGAACACACATACACCACAACAACTACCGTCACTGTAACATTTACTCAAAACTTACATAAACTTTTTTATTTCCAAAGTTTTCACTATATATAATTTAGCAAGAGGATTTATTATTTTATATATTATTTCCTACTGCCACTCTGTGAACTCTTTGGGTGGGGCAGTGAAAAAGAGAAAAATATATATTTTCCACCAGTGACTACTACAACAAGCGATTTATGACAACTTAAAACCCTCAATAATATGTGTATTATTTAAGTTAAATCTCATTTATCATATTATGTAAAGTGATTTAAAACTCCTCTGAACACAAAGTGTAGAATGAAATGGATCTTTATTGATCAGCATTCACATGCACTATATTATCTTACAATACAAAGACAATGTCTTGTATATGTGGCCATCTATAACTACTATCATCCTACAGATCATTGAAACTGCTCTGTGATTGACAAAATCTTTAATAAGAGTAAAAAAAACACACAAAAAACAACTAACTATGGAAATTAAATTTTAACTTCTAAAGCGTTCTTTTAAAGCAATTGAAAGACATTCATCAAAGGATAAAAAAAACCCAAATTATTTGTAAAAAAAAAAAAAACACTACTCCCTAATGAACATAGGCTGTCAAAAAGACAAGTGTATTTTTTTGTTTTGTTTGATTGTGTGTTTTTGCAAAAACATAAACAATGATAATTCCAGAAGCTGCTTTCGAACTGGTAAAATCCTGTGACTGATGTTCATTTCTCATAGCGAATCAACAAGAGGTTCGAGTTCATAACACACTCTTCCTGCCAGGTCTTCTGGGATTTTCTCAACATTGTTCTCAAAATCCACATTAGGGGTCTTCTCTTCCAGTTTGCGACTGTTTTGTCCAATCTCATACACCTGGTTAGTGCGTTCCCTGAGGAAGATCAGGAGAGTTATGATTACAAACGCATTAAGGGTCAACAGTGTCCAACTTCTTTGGTCTCAGAATGTAGGGATAGTGGAGTTTGCAGCAGAGATAAACTGTCATGGTAATCATAGAAAAACTGGCTATCATTAATTAAGTTCAAAGCAGCAAAAAGAAGCATTCATAATTCTTAGCTTAGCTGGTCTCTCTATGACAAGAAGGTTGAGTTGTTTTTATGACACTGTACTTGGCCTTTTCAAAACTGAACTGAAGTATACAAAAGACCAGTCTAGAGATAAAAGTCATCTGCTTAACACTGAAAATTAAAGAGGAAATTTAAAACAACATGGAAAAAAAAGAAGATAGACATTAAATAATAAGGTTCCTAGACAAAACCCCTGGGGAACACCACAAGTAACAGCCACAGATCGCAATATGAAATGTTTAAAATGAAAACACTGACCATTACCTGAGAAATATGATGTTAGAATGGCGTGTTCTTGTCCTTTCCCTACCTTTGATCCAGTGCCCCATTGCTTCTGTCATCATGATCTTGTTTTATTGTTCCTTCAAGCCGGTTACTAAACTGAACCATGATGCCTGTAAAATAAGCATGGCCCCAACATGACTTCAGCAGCAATACTTCAAAAAAATTTGACCAAATAGTAAAAACAGTGAGAATAAAACTACGCACTGTAACTGCTCAAATGTAATTGCATCTGTGATTTTGAAACGTTAAATGCTATTAGGGTTAACTGAGATGCAGGACTGATATATTTGCAAACTATAAAGTATGTGCATGAACACCTGACACATTACACCATTTTAACTACAAGTGAAATGAGTTGGTATGGACACTGAACATCCCGTAAAGATAATATAAGTCTGGGGGAGTTGTGTTAGGTAGATTTATGAGAGAAAGATATGTTGTTGTATACTATAAACCAAAACAAGGCTCCAACATAAGGCTTTAACATTCTACTATACATACTTATGAGCTCAGTTACATCACATTATGTGTCATTAAAAAAGAGCTACTCTAGTAATTTTTCATTATTAAAAGAAACTATGGTTCTTACCAGCGCCTCGCCATTTTCTTCTCCAGACCATGTAACCAATACCCGACAGTACTAGCACCACCACTAGTACACTAACGACACCTGCCACGACTGAGCTGGAGGTCATCACTGTGGAGATTAAAAGATCAGTTAGCGATAGGGAAACAGAACGTGTTCGATGAGGATAATAACTAGAGAAATAAAACTATTATTTCTTAATATTGAGGTCTTACAGGTTACAGTGATTTGTAGTGGCTTTGATGGGATGGAGGAGAAGGGCATCGAGGAGATGTTAACACTGTAGATACAAACATACTCTCCTTGCTGTTCAGAATCTACTTCAGAGAATTCAAAGTATGCCATGTAGAAGATGGTATGACCGAATGATGGTTGCTGTTTGGTAACGTTCTTCTTGAGCTCTGTCAGATAGAAGACACCATCAGGGTATCTGGAATGGCTGGAGCAAGTGATGGTTAAGGTGCTGCCTTTGAGGACTGATATTTTGTCAGGACTGTAGTTCACCATTGCATGACCGGACATCAGGAAGATGCTGGGCTTCTCTAGTTTTACTGCAGGAAAAGATTTGTGGAAATGTAACTTAAGAGGTGATAGTAATCCATTCAACAATCACATGTAGATGGGTACACAAGGGGAAAAAAATAAATCTCACCTGAGACACTAAGATCTACAACGTTTCCTTGTGGATAGTAAATAACTTGATCGGGCAGTTTCTTATGATATTCACAATAGTAAGACCCTTTGAGATCGAAGTCAGCTTTAGGGAAGACAAAAGTTGCAGCTTCGTGCTCAGAGAATTTCTCCATTTGAAATGACCCCTGAGTCTTTTTCAGGACAAACGTCCCACCCAGGTGTTCTATTAGCACAGTGCAGGTGATTTCAACTTTCTCACCCCAGTTTACCTCTACACCAGGACTTATAGTAATCTGCGGCTTCTTTAGGGCACCTGAAATAGATTGGCAGAAAGAACAGAGTGTAATCACTACCAGCGCAGGTGAGCTGGAGGGAAATGTATCATTCATAAACAAGCTCTGCGGCGGGCCTCGTACCTAAACATATAACACCTGCATCTTCACCGTGTCCGCAGTTATTTTGGCCAAAACCATTATGAGAGCAGTGTGTGAGAGCAGACTCTTCGCCCGAACAGCCCACATTGTCCAGCCATATTGGACCCGAGCCTCTTCCAAAATGAGCGCTTGTGGGAGCAGAGACGGCATGGCCACATCCAAGCTGTTTACATACCACATCTGCATTGCTCATTGTCCAGTCGTCATCACACACAGTACCCCACTGGCTTTTGTAGAAGACCTCCACTCTGCCAGAGCACTGACTTGATCCGCTGACCAACCGCAGCTGTGCTGCATGAGAACACAGAAATTTAAAGTTCAGATTTAAAGAACATTTCAGGATACAAGCATTCATAACCAAAATTTACAAGCAAATTATCAGCTGGACTTGTCTTTCTGGGACAAGTACAGATTTCCCACCTAAGAAGTGTCATCTGGATGCCAGCGTTGTTCTATTTTATGGTATCATTCTGCACTAATGATTACTTCACAGATTATGTGCACTAATCCACCGTCGTGTGGTGTTTTCGAACAGTGTGCTGAAAACAAGCCAGATGGCTCCTCTCCTCTTTAACCAGGAAGCCACATCAGTGATTTAGAGAAAGATTAACAAATTTTGAATTGTCACTCGCCAGGAATATTTTCTTCTGCACGTCTTTCCATTTTAAATGAGCTTGGAGCCAGACAAGGACCATCCATCCATCCATCCATTTTCTATACACGCTTTATCCCTTCCAGGGTCACGGGGTCTGCCGGAGCCTATCCCAACTCATTATAGGCGAGAGGCAGGGGTCCACCCTGGACAGGTCGCCAGTTTATCACAGGTCCACATACAGAGACAAACAACCATGCACGCTCACACTCACACCTACGGGCAATTTAGATCAACCAATCAACCTCACATGTATGTTAGTACCCAGATAGAACCCACGCAAGCATGGGGAGAACATGCCAAAAGAAACTCTGTTTCTCAATTTTGGTCATTTATGTTCTTTTGTTTTCATGATAGATTTGCAAATTTTGAATTTGCAAATATAGCACAAACTGTGGCAGCACGGTGGCTTAGTGGTTAGTACTGTTGCCTCACAGCAAGAAGGTTCCTGGTTCAATTCCCGGCCCGGTGGGTCTTTCTGTGTGGAGTTTGCATGTTCTCCCCGTGCTTGCGTGGGTTTCCTCCGGGTACTCCGGCTTCCTCCCACAGTCCAAAAACATGCCGTGTAGGTTAATTGATCTTTCTAAATTCTCCCTAGGTGTGAGTGTGATTGGTTGTTTCTCTTCCATGTGGCCCTGGATAGACTGGCGACCTGTTCAGGGTGTACCCCTGCCTTTTGCCTACCATGCATCGGGATAGGCTCCGACAGACCCCCGTGACCCGGAAACGGATAAAGCGGGTATGGATAATGGATGGATGGAGCACAAACTGTGTTGACTGTTGACTTTTACTTGGTGACCTTATGTTGAAGCAGAATACAACACGAAACTGATGTTAGTTACAGTAACTTCCATGGCTTTACCTGCACAGAGAACTCCAGCATCATGTTCATGGCGACAGGTTGATGCTCTGAAACCTTTTGTTGTGCATTGTTGTAGAGAAGTCATGTTTTCAAAACATGAAACACTCGCCTCCACCACTGACCCATTTCCTTCACCGAATTCAGCAGCACCAGGGGCACTCAAGGCATTTCCACACTCCAGCAATCCACACACCACCTCAGCTTTACTTTCTGTCCAGTCCTGGTCACACACTGTTTGCCATGTTTCACCGTGACGAACCTCTACTCTTCCCGTGCACTCATCCTTCCCGTCAACCAACCGGACCGCCAAGCTTCCTGTAAAGGGGCTTAAACTTAAAATAAAGCCATATACAGTCTACAGCAGACAATAGACAATCAATGTGATATATTAGTAGTACACTAACATGGACAAGCAAACCTTCAATATAAGATGTAAAAAGGATTTACAGCGTTGTTGTAAAATTTTCAATAAATACATTTTACCACCAGCAATTTTACCTGTGCACACAACACCAGCAACCGCAGATGTGTTGCAAGTTCTGTCTCTAAATGGTCTTTGGGAGCACTGGTTGAGTGTAAACTCCATCCCACTGCATTCAATTTGCTCAATCCATGTTTGTCCCGAACCAACGCCATACTCAGACATTGTGGTAATCTTATGAGCCCTCCCACAGTCCAGCTGTTTGCACACCACCGATGCATCATTGAGGTCCCAGGTTTCACCGCAGACAGTCCCCCACTGGCCTTTGTCGAAGAACTCTACTCTTCCAACACAGCGGTGGGACCCACCATTCAACTTCACAGTTCCTGGAAATATATATATATATATATATATATACAGTACTATTTAACTTGTCTGCAGAGAGCTCATTAGTCTACAACTTTCCAATAAATGTTTGTAATGTGAGCAAAAATGAGGAAAATACAAACCGGAACATTCAACAGATGCTTCTTCAACATGATCATTCCTGGTCCTGACATAGTCTCTCAGTGTGCACTGCGTGAGAGACGTCTCTCTCCCACTACAGCTGACCTTGTAACCTCTGAGATCTTCACTATGACCAAATGAAGTCGAGATCTTGACAGCATCTCCACAATTCATTTCCCTGCACACCACAGAAGCTTCATTCATTCCAAAACTGAGGTAGTATGCTGGTGACCAGTGGCCACCATGGTAGAGCTCCACCCTGCCTGAGCACTGGTTGGTCCCATTGATCAGTCTAATGTTTGCTAAAAAAAAAAACAAAAGTAGAAAAAGCACTTGGTGATTGGGTGAAATGTGTGTGGGATACAGTATTCTGATTGGTGAACCTTTGGGGAAGCATTTGTAACATAGATACCTGAACAAATCACTCCAGCATCTTCACCGTGACCACAGTTATTTTCTCCAAAGGCAGGACGTCTGCAATGCAAAAGCGACGTCTCATTTCCAATGCATTTGACATCATCCAGCCAGATGTCTCCCTGGCCTTGACCAAAGAAGGCTGACAGTTTGGATGTCTGAGCCGTTCCACAGTCCATTGCTCTGCACACCACCTGAGCATCTCTGATGTCCCAGTCGTCATCACACACTGTCCCCCACTGGCCATCATGCAGGATCTCCACTCTGCCAGAGCATCGGTCTGTGCCGTTGACAAGCCTAATAGGTGGAGTACCTGAGAGCGGATCAATTAGAGTCAAATACATAGTCTGCTTGCAGTTAAACTGTATATATGTATATGTTTCTTTTTTGTTTTTATTGTCTTACCAGTGCATGCAACAGTAGCACCATCACACCTTCCCATATATTCTTCAAATCCACATTGGCCAATACTGCTCACATTACCAGAGCATCTACTTATATACCCTCTCAGTCCACTGTCGCCAAAACTGAAAACTTCATTGGATTTCTTTGGCATTCCACAACTGAGTTCCTTACACACAAGAGTAGCCTCTGCTTGGTTCCAGTTATTATTGCAAACTTTTCCCCAGTGGCCATTGTGAAACACCTCCACTCTTCCGGAGCAGCTGTCAGTTCCATTGATCAATCTTAGTGTCTCTGGAAAGCAAGACATCAAGGAGCTTGAAATTTGCATTTTTATAAGATAATTTTTTGGTCTAGAAAAAGAGTACAGTATATCTTACCTGAGCACACAATACCAGCATCTTCAGAATGGTCACAGTCATGTTGTCCAAAACCTTTATGTGGACAGTCGGCAAGGGATTTCTCATGACCAGTACACTCGACATCATCCATCCAAACCTGATCATAGCCTCTCCCGAAGAAGGCTTTGTACTTAACAGCAAGAGCATTGCCACAGTTCATCTCTCGGCATGCAACAGTTGCTTCCGGCATGCCCCATCTGTCATCACAAATGGTTCCCCACTGTCCATCATTAAAGACTTCTACTCGACCAGAGCAGCGATTTGTCCCATTCATCAGCCGTATCGGTTTACTGTCTGTCGGGTTGCGAAAAAGAATAAACAAGGGTACGTTTATTCAGAGGCCATCCGAGGAGGAGGCAACATGATATTGTTAATAACTAATGTTAAAATGTAATAATTCCTGTGGCTTACTTTTACAGACAACAGTAGCATCAGTACAGCTTTCTTTGAAGTCTTGAAGCAGGCACTCTGACAAGGAGGTCTCATTTCCAACACAGGTGGTTTTGATTCCAGACGGGCCTATTGTCTCTCCAAAATACGGCACTTCAGACTGAACCACAGGAGTTCCACAGCTAATCTCTTTGCAAAGCACGTTGGCTTCCTCCTTGCCCCAGTCGCTGCTGCACACGCGCTTCCAGAGGTTGTTGTGGTACACTTCCACTCTGCCGTTACATCGATTGGTTCCATTGACAATCCGCACATTTTCTAATACATCACAAGATAAATGATACGAAACCAACAGTTAGTGAAGGAAAACATGCACATCTGATGAGACACCAGGAGTTCAAACTCTGTGGAAGAGCAATTGAGCTTGCCTACCTCTTAAAATTTGTTTGTACAACAGTCATTAAAACTGTTTAAAATGTTAACAAAATTATCAATACTTGGTAAAATAATGTAAGAAAACAACAACACTGATGTTATTTCAAACATTTCTGATTATAATATTGCTGAGATCTCCAAAAGTAAGCACAAGAACCAGCTGGCTGCAGGGTGCACCATGTGCACTACCGATTTCTACCGCTAGAAGCTGTAGTGAGTCCAACAAAAGAGATGCAGGTACAATTTCTACCAGAATAAAATGAGCCTGATATGTTTCACTATTTACTATGATGAATGTTGCTCAAAATTTCTAAATACTAAGTAAAGAGGGGGATTACATGTTTTTCACATTTAATCTCAGAATATGTTTTCATCATCACATTGTAAAAACAATTTTAACTGATAAAAAAATACATGTGTAGAAAAAAATATCTGCTTAACCATAATTTTATTTAAAGTGATGTTGCTACTGCACTTGAAAAAGTTTGAGAAGCAAACCTGAGCAGATGACCCCGGCATCTTCACCATGGCCGCAGTTATTTATCCCGATTGGCTTGTGTGGGCACTTGAGGATGGAAGACTCGTGCCCAGTGCACTGGACATCATCCAGCCAGATCTCATCTTTTCCTTCTCCAAAGAAGGCATGCTTTTTAGCTTCCAAGACGGTGCCACAGTTTGTCTCTCGACACACCACGTCGGCACTGGCAATGTTCCAGTGATCATCGCACACTGTTCCCCAGCTGTTCTCGTGGAAGATCTCCACTCTGCCAGCGCAACGTGAGGGCCCAACCAGTTTAATTTTCTCACATCCTGCAAATGAAACAACGTGAGATCAGAAGGAGCAGGCTGCGTTTGAACATTTAACTGATGTGAGGTTTGTAGATGTGTAAATGGAACTTACTGACCTACAAGGAGCAGTGGGTTCAGTGGACCTTTGTTGGAAACAAACAGAAAAATGCTTTAACCAAGGTTTTGACTCCGACATTAGTTAATATGAACATTTAAAACAAGATCTTTGAATAAATACTCAAATTTCAGTGCTGTAGCTTTGTGAAGTCATTTAAAAAGAGCAATCACTTTTGTCATGAAGGTAAAATAACAAAAAAAAGACTCACCAGCCAACAAAAGAATAACAAAATGTAGTTTTTCCACAGATATCATGTTGCGTCTTCACTGTAGGCCAAATTCTGTAAATATAGGGAAAAGAAAAGTGATTATTCTTCCTTTAAAATGATTGTACCTCATGGGATTAAGCGGCAGTAAAGTAGTTGCCTTACTTCTGCAAATCCACAAAATCTGGGAAACTTTTTGAAAAAAAAAAAAAAAGTTTAAGATAAAAATGCCATTATACATGAAATGTCGAAAGGAGTGAAGCCCCACGTAAGAGATCCAGTAATTGTTACGAATAAAAGGGGCCGCCTGGACTTGGACTACAAACTGGACACATGTTGACATTTGGATCAATCATTAAAGACAGCGCACGAAACCACATTTAATTTTGTTTTACACAATACCCAGATTTGTACTTGAGAAAAGAATTCCTATACAACAGAAGAAAAAAAAAACAATCTTGGAACGCACATGTGTATGATAATAACTGTCATTTATGGACGTGACAAAGGTTAATGTTTTAAATGTAGAAAAAAAAAAAAAAAAAAAAAACGTTTGTTTGTGAGTAAATGTCAAGACATGTTCTTGACCTCTGGCTTGCTGAGTTTAACCGTTCCAGCGCCCTCCCATCTCTGGTCATCATTCCTTTTATGAACATGTGACTTGGCCAGAGTGCAAATGAAGTAAACACTTCATTTACCAGTTCAAATCAAAAACAGACTTTTTTTTTTCTCTTTCAGAATGTGCTCATCTTTTTTATCTCATCAGACATATTACATCATTTGATGTAATTTTTCATCAAATTGGCATGTATGAAAATATTGTTCCATATACCAACTCCATTATAAACATCGTTTTTTTTATTTAGTTCATTGGCTCTTATCATAGTGTTACAATGATGTGATGAAATATAATTTCCTCATGTGATCCAAATGAATGTTCTGTTTAGATTTAATCATTTTGTACTCACAATACCTGTCACCTGAATTATGCCAAAAAAATGATTGTGCTCTTAATTTCTACTGTAATAAATGCATTACTATTAAATGCAAATTCCTAAGGATAAGAGGCCACCTGTTTGATTAGATGCATCATATTTGAATTATTGAGGGTGTGATTTACCCAGAGCATCGGAAAGATCATAGTTTGAAAATACTTTTTCTTACCTTGAAGACCGGCTTGATGCAGTTTGTTCAGCAGAACAGAAGAAGCGGAACAACCCTGGTCTGCGGAGATGGATCTCTTTCACAAACTCAACAGAGCTGCTTCCTGGTGTTGCATCCTAATATGCCAATAGACCTCGAGATGAAAAACATCCATTTCCTATTGTGAAACTCTGCATCTCAGTGATCCAAATGTTTAATCAGTTCCTTTTATAAAGCACTGCCTAAGATCTGTCAAAAGAACAGAATTGATTTGCTGAGCATGTTACGTCAACTTTGGAGCCGCGACTGTCCCAGAGACAATCAAATCAGTAAAAATGATGAGTGTGGTTATTACTTCTTCTCAAAAAAAACAACTTAGAGTTGATAAAGTTAAATGCAAAGTGCAATTCCAAAGTTATAGTGCATTCCAGGTCAGTCCATTCCACCGTAGGTCATGCATAATGTAGTTAATAATCCAATTATTCCAATTAAATTCAAAATTCATACAATGCCACTTTATGAAAAACAGTCGCAGGAAGAAACCCGACAGAGTGCTGCAGTCACCCATCCTAAGCATTGTGGGTTTAGAAGTATTATATTTGACATTTTGGCAAAAGTAGGTTTTCTTTTTTATGTCAATTGCAGTTTCAGTCAATGGGAATTCAATTTGCATTTTTTTTCCAATCTTTTTGTGTGTGTTTGCTTTAAGATATTTCATTTTGTCTAGTAGTTGTATGAGCAGACTGAACATTAACACAGAGAATGGATGCGGTGCGATATTGCCTAACTGACTTTTATACAGTCTATTCAGCATTTTGGGTCATCTGATTCAGCCATCTGTCTCAGCTATTTCCTTCACGTGCCTCCAGTTACAGTCATAGATCCGTACTTTGCAAAATAATAACATCTTAAACTTCTCCTTTTATTTGTTTTTTTTTTGTTATGCAATTTTTATTGGAAACTAATAAAATCAAGTAGATATGAAGAAACCCAAAAGACCTCGTTAGGTTTTTCTATTCTTTTTTCTCCCGTCAAGTTCTTGCGTGCTCCTCGTCCCATGACTCCTTTGGTCTCCTCAGTCTTGTCAGCCTCTGTGTTTATAAACTGTCCTTCCTTCCCGGCTTTCTACTCATCAGTTTAGCCAGTTTTGATATCTGTTAATGCTCACTTTTGTTTTTGGATTTTTATTTTCAGAACATCATGCCTTGGCTTCCTCATTTTTTCTGCTTTGTGAAATAAAAGGAAATTGTTCATCACTCCTACTTTTTGTTCTTCTGCATTTGCAGCAAACACTATTTCTTATTTTGTATTTAATACGTGATGAATCCACACATCAGTCGTGGGATTTTAAAAGTTATACGTGACCTCGTAAGAACTTCTCAGCAAAGTCACTTGTTTCTAAAGTGCAAAGCTCTGCAAAGCTCTGCAAAGCGCTGCAGTCAACAGTGCCGTAAATAAACACAGTCAACTCTTTTTTTTTTTTTCTTGTTGGAAAATCTCAAGAACAAATTAAACCGTTTATAGAATATCAAGAGAATAGCGATAGACTCAGCGAACCCATGTATTCTTCCCAACTAATTCTCTGTTATTCACAGAAAAAGAGTTGTGAAGTTCAGAAAGAACAGCAGGTTAAATACATATTGATGTTCTGGTTAATTATTATCAGGTTGAGGGTATGGATCCACCCTCTGATGGGAAGGGATGATACAACAGGATTAACGATCAAACGAGTATGCAAGCGACACTGATCCAAACTCGCCAGAGAGATGATCAGTCCTGTTCCGGTGTGTCCAGATCTGTTGACTGTGTGATCCTAGATCAGGTACAGAATCATCCAGGTTTACTGGCTCATCTTCAAATCAATCAAACACTATGGAACATTCACTCGCTACAAACGCTGCGACTTTACTTTGAAGTGGCTTTTCAGGCCTAAAAAAACAGTTCAGTTTATCCCCAAAGGTACTTATTGGGTTGCCTTTGTGATGTCACTTTGTAGTCTTATTAATTATTAGGTAGGATTTAATGCAAAATAAGGTTTTGGACTCATCTCCATTTACTATCTTACTTCCCACTGTTTACAGTCACTCATTTTTCCACCAGTGATCACTGATCTTCAGCAGGCATCGACTGTTTCAGTGGCTTGCTGGTTTGGAGCATACCGGTGGTTGTTCACATAATGCAATACAAAGGAGGAAAGACATCAGCAAAAAATCTGCAGTGACTTTAAAGAAACAGCTTTTGCCACACATCAAACGGAAGGGTTTTGAAGCAATTTCAGTCCATTTTCCCACAGCGGAGAAAAGACAGTGAAGGACTGTTCAAGAGGACAAATATTTTATTTCCCACTCTCCTTCTGCAGTTTGGCCTACCTTTTTTTAGTAAAATAAATTATCATAGTCTCACGTTATTTGTTTTTGTTTATCAGAAGTTAGTTTGAATGGAAGTTATGTCATTTAGATGACCAGTTTATGTTTATGTCCTGAATTTTTTTTAAAAAAGGGTGTTTCTTTTCCTTTGTGTTTTGGGTTTTGCTTTTGCTTCGTCCAGATTGCTTTTGCCCACTTTGAGTCACCTCGTATCACTTGTTTTGAGGATGTCCTTTTAACCAAAAGCCAATTTCAGTGAGCCCAACTGTGCCTTTTGTGTCCGATTTGAAGCTTAGATGTCACCTCAGTGGGACAAAGGAGAAACCACAGGGAGGTGACATCCATCCTCTGAGTTAGCGCTGACTTTACAGACGACTGACGTGTGAAATCTTTTTTCCTCCTAAATCTGTCTTCTTCTTCATGAGAAAGTTTCTTAAGAATGGCGATCTTGCAAAAACTGGTTTGTTTATAAAAAAATTCCCTCCTTAATAGGTTTAAATATGCAAACTATTGTTACACATTGCATTAGAAAGAACATGCACTCGAGATAAAGAGGCTAAAAAGAAAAAGAAAAGAAAGCTATAATCAGCATAGTAGCGCAAAACATAAAAATGATCAAACTGTACATTAATGTGACATTAAGTACAATTCTCACACGCTCACAGAACTAAATTCATTTATGTTAAAGAGAGTCACAAGCAGCCAACTACAACATCACATTCCCTCATTGTGGTCCGATTGCTACTTCAAACTTACAATAATGTGAACCAAATTCACAGCATAATTGATCACAGTTAAAGAGACAAATGAGCAAAGGTGTGAATGTTCACTGATTTAGTGTTGTTTAGTATAGATTATTTCAGGACGACGTCACACAGTGTTAGGATATCGTCCAGCCTCCTGTAGCACAGATCCTGTAGTTATCGCCAGAATACAACTCACATTGATCACCTCCGTTTGACTAGATGAATTTACAGCTTCAGTGGAACTTAACAGTTTATAGTCTCTGTAACAGAGAGGATGGATGCGACACGCGTTGGCAATTTCTTGACATTTTGCTCCAAACAATGAAAATACAGGTAACCACAAGACATGCCTTTTTTTTTTTTTTAATTCAGTCTAGTTTGGCAGTGAAATTATACAAAAGCACGTTTTTTTTTTCTTTTTATGGCTGTGGAGTAATTATATTCAGCACAGTCTTTGCATTCAGTCTTGCATACAGACAAGCACAGTGGCTTGTTTACTTTAAATGCACCGCTCACTTAACGCAACCATGATCATACAGTTGCTGACTGATGCAAATAGTCACAGAAACACCAGGTAGTCTGCAGTTGAGTGGATGACAGTGCTCAGCTGCACCTGATCACTCCTTTTCCATCCGCTGCTTTTTAGATCATCCAAAGGGCACTGATGCAAAAGCTGCTACATAGTCCTCTAGTTTGCAGAGAATTTGTGCAACAAAGAACGTCTGCTTTCACAGTGTGTTTAACGTTAAAAATGGACACAAATGCAACCATTATGAGGTTAATCCTCCTCGGTTCAAGTCACTGTGGCTGCAGTTGGACACTTTTCAGACACAAGGTGATGTTGGAATGCTGTCAGGAGTCAGAAGAGGTTGTGCAAAGAACGCTGGTGAGGACTGGCGTTCGGCAAAATGCTGGCATTGTCCAAGGAGGAAATTCAGAAAGGTGATGCAATGCAGGCAGTGATGCAGGTTTTTAAGTTTCCACGGTGGATGCGAACCAGCAGTTTGATTTAGGACTCAGTCCTAGACAGAAAGAAACAAAAAAAAAAAAGAGAAAATGAAGATAGGAGGGGGAAATTTTGAGAATCTCAACAGCATTTCAACACTCAATGCTTCTGCAATAATCTGCTACCATAATCAAATTACTTCTAACAACGTTTTACCACTGAACCACAATAGTAGGAACAAAAAGTGCTGTGTTGATAATTTATCCACTACAGATACTCTTGTAGGTTGACATAGAAAACGCGTAAACCCTAAAACAAACACTAAGAGAATACATCTGCATGAAATTACGCATATAAATTTGAACATTTCCAATATTAAACATGGCCTTTGTGACAAATCAACAAGCAATGACTCATTTTTTGCAACACAGCTGCTGATGAAGCATTATGGAGACAGTTTACAGTGTTTGAGGAAGTATTTTGCAGCTCACACAGCTGTTTTATTTACAGCATCGCGTTTCAGCGGGTTCCTACAGTCACTTACTGTTACAGTGGGCCGGGAACTGAGCCCCAGGAACGCAAACACAGTGTTGTTCTCCTTGGACTGGAAAAAATCTTCATAGTCCTGTGGGGAAAAAACAGAAATAACGAGCTTGCGTGTAAAATATAAACTCTACACGTTTCAGAGAAGGCTGTATAACCATCAGCTCTGCTTTAAATAAAATTAGTTGAGGGTGGCGTTGCAGAGTAACGTTGGGTTACCTTGACCAGTGAGGGTGAAGGCAGGCAGAGCGCGTAATCTGCCCCACCGGTGAAACTGGATTACGAAAGGATTACAGAGTAGCGTGGGACTCGGAAAAGGAAATAAACTGGAAAGCTCTAACCGTACAGAGGTAGCTCAACCTTGTACTCACTTAGGATGTTGCAATTGTCACCCTGAGATGAGATGGTTTTTTTCTTTTGTTGGTGCCATTATGTTTTAAAGTAGGATCACTTCTGCTTCCAAAAAGGCAACGATACACAAAGGGAGCCAAATGTCCAACTCAGTTTCAAATGGTGGTTACCTTCGTTAGTAAATACATCTTATATATTGCGCCTATTAAAAATAAATATATGAACAACCAAATACATGTTCGGCTTTTATGTAACGAAGTGACATGATGTAAACAGTCAAGAATGAAAGAAAGAAATGTGACGCTGTGCTTTGAATTAAAGAGGTTTCATGTGTTTGGAAACATACTGAACACGTTTGTGTGTGTATACGCAGGGCTGCCTACGAGAGGGGGGGGGCAGTGATAAACATTATAAACCGATATCCATCATACACCGCAGTAATGGTCCTCGTTGAAGATCTGAGGGGGCAGTGGGTTGCCTTTTTCTGGCTGCTTGTCCCTGGGAATGTTGCGGTACATCCACAGCCTCTGTTCCTCCAGCATGGTGATGTCTACTTCCTGGAAGCTGATTCGATTGGCCTCCAGGAACCCGACTACCGCCTGCTGGTGCTTCTTGACCTGCACAGGGCAACAAACGAGGAACGGGGAGTTTAAAGGAAAGCCGTACCTAGAAATCCACTAAATGCATGAATTAATACTGCATTAAACTCTATTCTTCATGCCCATTATGTACAAATATGTGAATATAATTGAATTTGACACTGGATTTGAGTGAGTATCTCCCCCGACACTGCAATTAACCAAACAAATGAGTATACAAGTGTCTCTTGAAATGACAAATGGTAAACTAACCCACACACACACACACACACACACACACACACACACACACACACACACACACACACACACACACACACACACACACACACACACACACACACACACACACACACACACACACACACACACACGGAATGCAGCAACTACACAAAGCCTCCACCGGTAACAGGGGCATTAAGAGGGATTATTTATCGGTGGAGGAGCTTACATAACACTGATACTCCTTTAAACGCTCGATTAAGTTTATTGTCTCAAATGCTTCGATTGTTGTTCCTCCGCTGTTATCTTTCATTAGTACTGATATTGCCCAATCACTTGTAAAAACAAACTGAAAATTTCACCAATCCGATCAAAAGATGACCAACCAGTCTAAACTTTATCTGAATTAACAGTCGCAAATTGAAAGCTTTCACTTTTTTTTATGCACAATTTTTGTGATAAGAGAAGTAAAACCTGCAGTATGAAATCCTACAGCTGTAAATCTAAACTTACACGCCTGTCATTTCCTCAAAGCAGTGTTCAAAAGATATTAATAATCAAGATTTTTTTGGGGACCAAACCGCAAGGATACGTGCACGATAATGCCTCATTCTGCAGACAAAAAAAAAAAAAAACAAAAACAGCTGTGCTCTGGAACAGATGCAACTGCTCCCTTTAGTCCTGACCTCTACATGACAGTACAAACAGTTTTGTGGGAAGCAAAACATCCCAAATATAATTTTAGAAGACAGAAGACTCCCACACATGAACAGCCATTAGATACAAGAAAACACACCCTTAAAAAACCCTTAAACCTGAAACTGTCACCCCATTATGTACACTGGAACTTTAAAATTTGTGCACACATCCTGAAACTGACATGAAAACACAGAAGTGAACTCTGAACTCAGCATTGTCAGCAACGTAAAAGATGCACCAAAGTACAAGTGCAGCGGCGTATGACAACGCTTGAAATGGACGTCCGTATTTATGTACGTAAGGCAGCATAAATGAGCCTTTACCTTTGGAGAGCGGAAAACATGCCAGCAGAAGAGCCTTACCCTGTCTGTGAAACACTGAGGTGGCAGTACCATGGTCTGGGATTGCGTTGCCCTTAATCTAATAAAATGTAGCACTTGAAGATATCAGTCCCGACCTGCCTACCCGAATGATCCCAATTTTAGCCACATTTGTGGAAAAAAAAAAGAAGGATTAACACCCTTCCAGCTGCTACTATAAGCTTGAGTCTTCGTTACACTCATGAACACTTAAAGCTTGTCATTTGTAGCTCAGCAGGTCTCCCTACTGGTGGGACAGTTAAGTGACTTTTAAGATTAGGATTTGTTTTTGTCCTTTCTCGGTTCCTCTCCTATTTATTTAAGTGATGTGCAGCTGTCAAAAGAGACAACCAGGACAAGAATGCAAAATTACTTTGGCTGTTTTATCCCACGGTAGTAGGGACGGTAAACTCTGAGCCCTTGACAATGCTTCCTAAAAGTACAGAAAAATTCCTTCAAATCAAACTGAAATCCTTTTAACATGAATGAAAGTCTTTTGTGCTGCTTAAAGAGTTAGTTTAAAAAAAAAAATTGCAGAGCTGGATGGTGAGAATGAAATTCACATATATGGGCAAGTGTCAGCATATCACTTGAGGGGTGCTGAGAGGCAGAATGATGCTTCTTTAAGGAAGTGATGACGTTGTTCTGGACACACACTTGTGTTTAAAAGCTTCTTTTTTATAAGATCAGAAACACAGCTGTATCTGAATCATTGAAGCCCACATGAAACTAAATGATGGTTAGAGGCTGTTTTTATACATTAGACTTGTTTTGTGTTGGTAAAGACTGAAAACTTTGACCACCGTAAGAGAATGCAGTGCATGTCGCACACAACAGCAAAGTATAAATGATATGTTCGTCCTCCAGGTGAAAGGCAGCCAGCATGGCTCTAAATAATGAATGAAGATGCCCCTGGTGAGTGTGAGTGAAAGTCAGTTTGTCGGGAGGACGATGAGTTAAGATTTGGGGGTATGCGCGCTTGTCACATTCAGAGCATCGAAACGCTTACATATGAGTGCAACTTGGTCGTTTTAGAGGACTTAGATCAATACTAACAGAGAACAAATCTCTTACCCACAGACAGAGAAGAAGAAATACAGCAGCACGTGAGACAGGAAAATAATATAAAATATTGCAGCTATTTTTTTCTTTAAAATCACTCAAAAGAATGTATTAATGTAATCTCTAAAAACACTTTTTATGAGGTCAGATTATTAAAAAAAAAAAACAAAAAAAAACGTATTAGTCTGTGTGATTAGAAAACCTTCACTCATACAAAAATTAGAACATGTAAATGTTGATGAGACCAACACGACACATCTATTTACTGAAGACTGGGGGTTTAACCTAATTTACATCTCATCCATTCTGTGCTGATTATGTCCGCCCCACTAATCTGCAGTTTTAAACTGCTTATGTTTTTATGGGGCCCCACTTTGGTCCTTTTATGACTATTTTTCCCCTGTCCTTTATCTGTCTTCCAGACTCAGTCTCTATTACGTTCACACCTCTCACATTAAATCCACTGAGGGATCCAACCGCACCTTTCCTTTTAAATTCAGTTTCTTGTAACTCAATTCTGGAGGATTCAGAGTGAATTACATTCACATGGGCTCCACACTCACATAACTGGCCCAAATGGTGGACTCGTTCAAGCGTGAATGACTATGCTCTGTGTGTGTCAAAAAGAGAGAAAGTGTGTGTGTGTGTGACTGTTTAATTTGAGTGCATGTGTCATAGGGTTAAATATAACTTTTTTTATAAACACTTGCAGATTGGAGAGGCCCTTTTCTAGAAAGCAAGGATGATAAAATAAATATATATTCCTCATTTGTTATATTACCTAATTGCAAAAGCATTCCCGCAGGAGTGTTGTTTGACGATTTTCTGCTTACATTCATAACAGCTGAGCTGTCTCAAAGGCACGCACCAAGAGCTGCAACGATATACTACTGTGATAGAGAAACGGCAAAATGTTAAGTGAAAATAGCCACATTCAGGAACCTGCAATCTGACTGTGTCATCATTGTGGCATCCATAAGAAATGTATTTTCTGAATAAAGTGCACTTATATGAATTAATGTTAAGTGCTTAGAGGCTACTCGAAAGTAAAAAAAAATAATTAAAATAGAAGATGGAGTTATTTTGCGCATCCCTAAAAATAAATAAATAAAAACCTTGATGGGCTGCAAGAGGACAGTCATGAATTGATGTCATTTTTTTTTTAACTGCATCAAAGTGAAGAGGCTGCAACGAAACATGCATGGTTAAATTAGAAAGTAATAGAAGAAAACGAGTGTCTGTTACTGGGTAGGCGTCTCACCTTTGTGAAATTATGCTTATAGGTGTCGCTGCTTAAGAGAACCAAGAGGCGCACATAGTACGGTTACATAATTAAATGCAAAGATTTATAAAGACATGTCATCCCTGCATTCGTAGCAACTGACAAGAAGTTCGCATAGGAGACCTTTGCAAAAACTCACCGCTACTGAGCCACTTGAGGAGGCGATGTAAACCTTGATGACCATTTTAATCCCAAATTAATGTCAGACAGTCGAATGACAGTTTGGAAGACACGCGTCGCGTTGATTTGTTAATTTTCCTGTGAAATGCTGACTATGCAAAACAAATAGCGTGCAATTTGGATGAGAGGAAAACGCGGCTCTAATATTTAAAACAAAACAGCATGCGCTCCTGTTTAATGACGGTCAAAGACGCTGTGTGCGCAAGTTAAACTGAAAACCTGACTTCCGGTAAAGGTTTCAGCATAAAACGATGAAACGTGAGTTTGGTTTTAGTGGTTCTTCAAACAACATGAACGAAACCTAAGACGAAGAAAAGCATACATTACCATAAAAATAATTCAACGTTTACTAAGCAAAAGCTGATACCGAGCCACGATGTAGATTGTGGTTTCGCGTGAAGTATTGCTCTTTTATTTTGAAAGGTTATCTACTTCGTGCGTCTGATTTGTTTATGCTTATACACACACACACACACACACACACACACACACACACACACACACACACGCACATTTGTGAGGTCACACTGATGTTGGATGAGAAGGTCTGGCTCTCAGTCTTGGCTCTAATTCATCCCAAAAGTGTTCTGTCGGGTTGAGGTCAGGCAAGTCTATACTACCACCATCGGGGTAGTATAGATGAATGCCATGTGGACACACTGGATATGTTTTTGGACTGTGGGAGATAGCCAGAATGTCCAGAGGAAGCATGTGAAGAGCGACCAAAGTCCACTTAGAAAGGCTATGTTGCTCCATAACCTGTATACATATTCAGCTTTACTGGACCACATGGACCACAGTTCCTGATTTTTCAGGAACAGTTCAATCCATTTGTTTTGGTTTCTATCATCTATTATGTTATTTCTCAAAATTCTCCTTGCCCCTTTAACTGATATTAGCTATAATCTACAGATGATGAAATGAGCCAAGCATTAAGATTCCTTTACCTTGTTTCTTTTCCAATATTGTAAAACAGTGTTACTCTTTTTATTATTTAGATATTCCAATATGCACTGTTATCTGGAATATTGTTCAAAGTAAAACATTTTAAATACATTATATATTTTTTCTTGTCTAAGACATGTTTTAATCCTAATGTTTGGTTTAAATTATTTGCAAACAACAGAGTGTGCATCTTTCTTTCTTTCTTTCTTTCTTTCTTTCTTTCTTTCTTTCTTTCTTTCTTTCTTTCTTTCTTTCTTTCTTTCTTTCTTTCTTTCTTTCTTTCTTTCTTTCTTTCTTTCTTTCTTTCTTTCTTTCTTTCTTATTTATTTATTTATTTATTTAATTTATCGACGCGTCACAGCGCCCCTCCGCCGGTTTGGTGGTATTACAGCCTGCTGCGGTTGCCATGGTGCGGCGTCAGCGACGCTGTAGACGAGGTAGCGAAGCTGTAGATGGAAAGAAACGAGTTACTAGGTGTTTTTTCTGTTTCATAGAAGATACATTCAAGTTATAGTATATTTAGACATTATTCGTGACTTTTTACTTCCTAAGAGGGCGAACGACGAGGCTTTTCTTTTACATTTAATACTTCGAACGAGCGTGCTAGTGGTTTAAGCTGGTAGGCTAACATTAGCAAACTGAGCTCACAAAATGCTCTAAATGTGAGGAAGTCGTAAAGAAACCAAACGTGAGCCAAATGTTTTAGAGAAGTGCGGAAATGTGCAGGTTGGTGTTGAAAACTGCCATCGGGGGCGATAAACCACATCCCACCTGTTGATTGTAGTTGTTTTGTTGCCATGTTAGCGCCGTTAGCTTCCCGGAGACATGTGCTAATGTGTCGTCTTTTGTGCGTGTTGTTTGTTATTCTACTACATTAATTATACACATGCAAACAGAGGGTCCTCTTGGATCTGGACATGGCTTCGAGTGTTACGTTTCGTCGCTGTTACGTTGAAAACAGTTCGACAACAACAACTTGCCTGTCAACAGCACGAGGCCCGTTTTAATCCGTTCACCAACATTTCAATCCAGTTGTCATGAGACTGTTTTTTTTTGTTTTTTTTTTAATTCAACGCTTGTGATTCAGTACCCCTCCGTTTTTTGTTTTGTTTTTCAATTCGACTACGGAGACCAACAAACTAAGTCGTTAAGCGACACAGATGACGCAATGAAGACGACAGAGGTGTTATGATTTATGTGGTAAGTCTAAAATCTTCATGTTACATGTTTGTAAGCATATTTATTTAGACAGACTCAGTGCTTACTTAAAAAGAATCTGTCATCAAATCTTTAATTTTTGTTTCAGAAAGTTGTGTTTAAAAAAAAAAATACCATGGCGACACAAAGTGTATCCTTCCAGTAAGGCCATGCCTTCTCAAAATGCAATGCAGAATAAAAATATCATGATATTACTCCTTATTCTCTACAGGAATCACAGACAGTTACTTTAAATGTAAACAGACATGTAAAGTAAATTAGAGGTCGGGGCTTTGGAGCTCTTAAGTCATTATCAAAGGAGCTGTGTCCATGACAACCTGACAAGACTATATAATGAGACCATTCCAGTTCAGTTAGGTGATTGTCATCGCTCAGAAGCCTTTGGGAGGAAAAAGAAAAAGCAGATGCTGAAAAACACATCTCTTCAAACATAAAATAATTTACTTTGAAAGACTTTCAAACTACATAAAAATGGAACATCATCTATCAAGATTCCCGTACAGGAGGCAAGTGTGGAAGTGTGAGGGAAATCTCCAAAACGGCATGGAGGACAACAATCAAATGCTCCAGGAAGAAATTGAGAGACTGAAATTCATTCTTAACGCTGAGAGATCGAGATGCCAACAGGAAATGTCCAGGGCAAACCAACTGCACTTTGGTTTGGACCAAACGTGGGCAGACTGGGCCAGACAGAAATCCCTTAAAGAGATGTTCATCAACAAGGGAAAAGAAACAAAGAGGCAAATACAGGGACTGCAAAAGCTCGCTCCAAAAAGACTATGAGCTACTAAAAGTAGCCCAAATTGTCAAGCAGAAAAAGTTTTCCAGTGAGCTCCAGACTGTTCAACAGAAAAACACCTCTTTCCAAGAAGAACTGGACAGAGCCAAGAATTCTTATCAGGAACTCAGCATTAAGTATGAAACGGAAATATTTGCTATTAGCCAGAAGATTTAGACACTTCACAAAGAACTGGAAAGAGAAAAGAAGTCGTGTGCAGCTCAAACAAACCAAAACCATCAGTTTATCAGCAACCTGAGAGCTGAGAAGGACACAATTCATCTACAGATGGAGCGGGAGATCGCCACCCTGCAACAACCTTCAAAAGAAACACAGATGCCCCTAAAGAGAGAACTGGAACAGATGAAGCTAATATATGGAGAACTGAAACCGATGTTCTCACATTCAGAAAACAATTTTAATCAGCAGCAGCTAGACAGAGAAGTTCAGGCTCATGCACCAACTGTGAAGACAAATGTGGAGCAATTCGACAAGATGAAAGCAGACCAAGAAACAATCCATCAAGCAATGACTCAGAAAATAGCATTTTTAAGACAATCTACCGCGGAGAAAGAGTTTTTCAGACAGAGGTGCAGGGTCTAAAAACTCAGCTCAAGAGACAAATGAACTGAACTGAAGCTGAACTGAAGGATAAAGATGATTTCAGTCCTCGAAAAAGAGCCAGATATGAGGAGCCAAACCAGGAAACCAGTGTTCTTCCCTGAACCCATGAAGAAGATTCAGCGGTTTGAAGAAAACGTCACACAGATGAGAAACAATGAACCTGAACCCGTGATCATCTCTCAGTTGTCTGAAGAAGCCATCGCTGAGGCAAAAGACGATGAACTGGAGCCAATGAATGTGACTCAAGACTCAGATGACACCATCGCAAAACCTGAAAACAAGAAGAAGAAGAAGAAGAAGACGAAGAAGAAGAAGAAGAAAAAAAACCACCTCCACCTGAGAGTACCTAAGATCATCCCTTTTCTCACCAACATTAAAGAAATCCTGATTTTCTGTAGTAAATTACATTTTTAATCATAAAATCCATCCATTTTCTATACTATTTTATCTTCTTCAAGGTTGCTGGGGTTCGGTATAGGACCTCCACTGCTTGATGTACAAAGATGCTGTTTTTCATTTATGATGATGTTGTTCTGTGTACTGGTGTTGCCATGGACACTTGTCCGTCAAGTAATTCTGGTATTAGCAGGGCTTATGAAAGGGTTAGATGTCTGCATGACCTGAATAAATAATTCTTTCATGAACGGTAATTTATTTATAAAGGAAAACGTGACTCTTTAGGGATAAGATGTCTTTTGCAAGAGTCTCACCAAGACCAAAAAAAACCACCAGACTTAATTTATAAAGCACTTTAAAAACAACACAGTTGACACACACAAATAGTATAGAGCTGCTGTAACAAGGTGAGACTTTGTTAGTGCTATATTCAAAGAAAATGTGAAAGTAATTTAAAGTCTTTTATGTTTATACTCAAATTCAGGACACTTTCTTCAAGAGACGGCATGGAATCTGAAAACACAACTGAGCCATATAAAGATAACCGGGATCTGAGTCGCCAGTCCGATCAGAGTATAAAGAAAGATTCTCGAGCGTCATCTCTGCAGAGGCACAAAAAGAACATTCAGGGCAAGATTCAGAGTGAAGATGAGAAAGAAAGTTGTGCTGAAAGCAGATCAAGAACAAGAACGTGGCATTCGGATCCAGATAAGGATCGGATATCGGATGGAGAGGGAAAGAGAAGTGATGGTTCATTTTATTCTGAGGACTATGAGAATGACACCCCTTCAGAACGCTCGCTTTCACCATTCTCCCAGTCTTGTACTCCATCCCCCAGCGCAAGAAGAGGGATGCAGGCAAAGCAGGTTTCTAGAAACCCTCTCCATAAAACGGGTATGTAAAGTAAAGACGTGGTCAAGTATTGTCAGATGAATGAATTTTAAATGTCACTCTTTTAATTCACTGTAATGTCCAGGGGATGGCAGTGTAAGGCCACTGTGACAAGCTCGTCACAGCTTTTGTTCCAAATGACTTGTTTTTGGCAAATTGATTTTTGTTTTAAATAGATTCACTTTGATTTTGGTCAGTCAGTTCTTTTGAAAAAAAAAATACATTCTCTATTTCATTGGGATTCATTTAATGATAATGTCCATGTGTTTTATCTTTAATGTCGTCTTAAAGCAGCTGTTTACATTTCATTTCCGTTTTTTCTGTACAATGTGTGTTTCTCTTCCCTGTAGGGGGCGCAGGGCGCTGGGGTGTGTCTCGGCCACAGCGACCAGGTGGCTTTCCCCTGACCCAGCAGCATCGCAGGGGAGTCCGGTCACAAAGTAAAGAGTCCACACCGCCTAAAGACCTGGACCTGGTCACCAAACGGATGCTTTCAGCCCGCCTCCTAAAGATCAATGAGTTGCGCAACTCTCTCGCAGAACTGCAACACCGAACGGACGAACTACAGAAGGAGAATCGCATTCTCAGACAAGTAGGTCCTACTATATAGCGATGTTTGGTTTGGATTATTGTAGGAAAAAATAAACATAATATTTTACCTTTAAACCCATTTTCTTCATCCTCACCCTCAACACTTGTGTAAGTTGAAAATACTCTCCATGTTGCAGCTTCAGGTGCGTCAGGAGAGAGCCCTGCAGCGTTACGACGACACAGAAAGCGAGATTTCCCAGCTACTATCGCGCCATTCAAACGAGATCCACGTGCTGCATGAGAGACTCAGGCGCACGCAAGAGCGAGAACGGGCAGCAGAGCGGCGGTTGAAGGACAGTGAGGAGCAGTTGCACAGGAGCCAAAAGACCATCGCACGACTGAAGAAGCTGGTGGACCAGAGAGAATTAGGAGCTAGAGATGAGCTTAACCGCAGGCTAGAAGAAGAAAGAACCAGGGCCCAAGAGGCAGAACGGAAAGTGAAGGTAAAGTCATTACAGAGTAATTATTTGCCCAAATACTCATATTAGAATTATGTTTTCCATTAGTTTACTATAATGTTGTGGTTGTTTGTGAATCTTGCTTTGTATTTTGTCAGGTGGCTGCTTTAAACTGTTTGCATGTGTATTTGAAGGAGCTGGAGCGAAACATGGAGCTCAGTAACAGCAGTTATCAGAGGCAGCTGGTGGCAGAGAAGAAGAGGAGCGTCAGCGCTCAGGAGGAGGTCAAGACTCTGCAGGAAGAGCTGGAACAGCTGACCCACAAACTCAAGGTGCAACACATCAGTAAAACTCATTTAACTCGTGGAATAACCATCACCACTCCGCATACAAGTAAGCTGCACATATGAGACTCCAGCCTGTTTTTTTTATCTTTAATCAGGAAAAAGAAAGAGCACTAGATGTAAAAAATATTTACGCCAACCGCATGATAAAAGCCTCCGTGAGGAAAGATGCCGACGGTGGCACAAAACGGAAAGGTAAGTTGTTACTGTTGAACAAAGAATGGCATGACAGGGGCGATGTTTGGGATTCGTTATACTCACCAAGTGTTTTATATAAACGCTCATTTCACAGCTCTTAGCAGGAACAGCAACAAGGCAGTACAGACTGAAGACAGGATGTCAAGTCTGGATTTTCCGACGCCTCCCCCCGCCATCAGCGATGCATATGAGTGCGGCGAACAGGCACCTGACGAGTATCTCTCACTTAAGGTGGCACATTGGTTCTTTCCTTGTCTTCTTCTCACCTTCGCTGTCACACACCTCTTGTCCTTCTTACTCTTAATCATATTCTGTCGACAGGAGTTTGACAGAGTGGAGAGGCAGGCAGATGCAGGGGACGTGCCTCAAAGCTGGGAAGCGCAGAAAAAGAGAGACAAGAAAAGACATGACGAGAGGGAGCCGGTGAAGGAAAAAGAGCAGAAACGCCAACTAACTCAGGAGCCGAATATATTTGAAGAGAAGGAAAAGAGAATAAGTAACGGTAAAAACAGACCAAAAGCGTGTATACTGTGCTTGAAAGTCAGTTTCTGAAATTGTGGGGGATTCTTTCCGTACTTGTATCACATAAGGGGGATTTATGCACACTGGCTGAACGTTAATGAATTAATTAGCTGCAAGCTTGTTTAGGAATTTTCTGCATTATTTGTGCAAAAACTGCAAGAGTTGATGTAATTCAGTGCAAAACCCCACAGTTCACTGAAATGTGAGGCCTTCCTTTTCTTTTACAAAATGCCTCTGCAACATTCCTAACTTTTTACTTAAATCTGACACGCTGTGTCTGCAGGCTTGGACAAGGAAAATAATGAAGAGGAGGAGAGAAAGAGCGCGAGTTTCCTGTTCAACAGGAAGGAAGAAGAGAATTACTGGAACCGTGGCCATGTCCAGGAGGAGGTGGCAAAGTGGAACCAGGAGTCTCTGTCCAATCAGCAGGGAGCCGAGGAAGCACGGCGCAAGAAAGAGCAGCTGCTGGCTAAGATGCATGAAATAGACCATCAGAACCAGGGAGCCCAGGACTCCATGTTCGTTGAGCCAGGTCCCCCTGCGTCCAGTAATGGTTCTAGTGACTATTATCCACGTCCACCTGACCAGCGGGATCACGGTTCTTCTATTTTCAACCTCACAGAAGCAGAGACGATGGGTCGTTTGCATGCCGGAAGTAAAGATGGTGGAAGGAGGAGACCAGGATTAGAGAGTGGAGCTGTTACAGGAGTGAAAGGGAGGAGAGGACTGCGGTCTCAAACTTCCAGTGATGATTTGGCGTTTGGAGGCTATGCGCCTTCGTTTGGACAGCCAACGTCTAGAGCTTCCTTTGGCTTCCCTCCACCTCCAAGCGAAGAGGACAGAAGCTCTGCGTTAGAAGCCATAGGAGTTTTTAATGTGAAAGGTGGAGAGACGGAGAAGAATGGGGACACGGAAAAAAGAGACGGGAAGGACAGGAAGCTGAGCCTCATGCAGCAGCTGTTTGGTGCCCAGGCCTCGTCAACTGGTGATGCTCTGAGTTCATCCAATACGATGGAGGTACTGAACAGCCCTCCGGGCTCTAACGGAGTTCAGTCGAGAAGGAAAGCACTCCTCAGCTTCAACTCAGGCTCCTCCACTCCTCCGGCATCCTCTGTCAACACACTACATGTTGCAGACAGCAAACCCGCTGTCTGTGCCATCCCCTCATTTGATGACGAAATTGAAGAACTCACTTTGTAAAACATTATACAACTGCCATAAATGTAGCTTGGAAATAGCCTCTGACAGGCAGAGCGAAAGCACAAAGACGGGAATATCGTTCTTCTGCAGAAGGAGTCATCATAAACCGTTATCATGCAGTCAGTGAAACTGAAATATCAGTTTACACTCTAATACTGGGATGTTTTGTATAGTTTAAGGTTGCTCTTGTAAGTGGTTGATTTAAGATTCTCTTCTTGGTCACTTTTTTTTTTTTTTTTTTTTTTTTAAATCAAACTTTAATATATCAAATCTGTGTAAGATTTTTATGAGGTCATGCCATAAGAATATACCTCTGAGTGATGAGACAATCGGTATCTGAAGAGTACTTGTAGAACTTTTAATTACTATTAATAGAACTATTAATATTTTGTAAAATCGGTTCTACATTAAAAGCAGGTAATTTAGGGTCCAGAAACGTTGACACCAGGTTTCCAGCACTAATTAAATAACAATTGGCACTAAAATGCTCCACTTTTTTTATTTATTAATGTGAATTCTTATAAACATATACTCTGTTACACATTAATTAAACAACTTTGTAATTAGCTTTTCCACATAGTTGTGGTTGTTGTTTTTGTGTGTGTGTGTGTGTGTTCTGTTTGTGTATAAATAAATACATGTTTTTTAAATTAGTAACGAATTGCCTGACCATGGCACGCATCCAACAATATCCATGCAGCAGGAAGCCCGATGGGGATTCCTGTGCCGTCTCCAGGCAACGGGAACATGACGCAAGCTTTCCGCTCCTCCCCCGACTGCTCCCTGCTCAGAAACCAGTGGACCACGGTGGATAGAGGGGGGAGCTGGCGGCCCGCGCCGACGGTCCTCACTGATGAGGCTGTTGGCTTCAACCATGGCAAGTTGGACTGCTGCTGCTGCTGCTGCAAGGAGATCCTCACAAGGTAAACGAGCCTTATGTTCACGGGATGCTGCCAAAGTGTCCGTTTGAAGTCTGCTGCTAGAAAAGCAAGAAGCGAAGAGAAGAAGTAATTACACACAGGCTTGATCGTGAGAATATTGCTCAATTATTATGACACTTTTATTTTAGAACAGGATTTGAAAAGTTAACCAGTTTTCCAATATACTTGGAAATTCATTCCTTCTTCTGTTGACAAAGCTAGATATAAAACAGGTCTGATGAGTTCTAGTTTTATTGAGTATAATTTCTAATGTGGGGACTACTTTTGCAGTTTCTGGGCTTTATAACATTTTATTACAAGTTGAAGTATAGTTCATGCCTGATCTGCATACAGCTGAGAAGAATACTTGTTGTGTGTAGAAGTGTCATTATTAAACCAAAGTCTTTTCCTGTGCAGTGGCTACGTGAGTTTTATCGTCGGCTTGATGCTGATTTACACGGGTCGAACTCATCTTCTGTTGCGTACACACGTATCAACAATCCAAAGGCAGGACTGGCTGTGGTCATGTTTGTTATGTAGACATAAACGCTCCAGGTACGGGAGCCAGAATTCCTAAGCCGCTCAGTCAGATCAGGTTTGAAAATCTCACATTGCCTCAAGCCACAAGTTATATTATATTGGTGCAACAAATGGGAATTTGAAACTAGAGGAATCTATGGCTAATGACGGGTCATTTTGAAAAATGTAAGAAATTTAAGTAAGCAACTGTGATTTTAAACCCTTAATTATTATGATCATAACTCATATATAATAACATGTATGCTTGCACACGTCATTATTGCTCTGAATGTCCTATTTACTGTTTAATTCATCTTATAGTGCACACGTCTTTACACTCTTGGAAAAAACGCTTGCCTCCTTCTTTGTCGCTGTCCTTGAGCAGCATAGTCTCGAGATCAATTTATTTTAAAGAATAAGTGGATCCACTCGCAGGCATTCGTAAGTCAGCTACTTTTCGCAGTCGGAGGTCTATTTTACCTTGCAGAACAGCCAAGCTGATCATTAAACAGGCCACAAGGGCAGTGACTTCAGTGCTGGTCTGCTCTGCCCATTATGGAATAACTGAGCACAAACCACTTTGTAAGAGGACACAGAGCAGAGTCTGCTTTTGCGCTTTCATGTTTGCAGCGGGGAGTATGAACGATCAGCACCATTTTCTGCAGTGGTTTTTCTCTGGACATACGTACAATTTAAACTAAAGGCTGATATTTGGATTTGTATGTTATATTTATGTAGTAATAGTGTTCCGAGGTGCAGATTAATTGTGCGTTTGAAGGTGTTCAGTATAAAGACAATAATTAGAGTGAGAAATTTCTGCACTGGTGATGATCAACTACAGAAGAAACATGGTACCGGGTCTTTTCTCGCAGGCTACAAACACACAGAGACTGTAAACATCTCATCACCTGGACCACATGGACTTGCAAAATAAACCACAGATATTCCTGATGCCCAAAGAGCTGGAAATATCAAAGTGTAGTAATACCTATAACTACTGGATGAAACCGGGAAAAAGGGGACTCGTGTGTCCTCTGTCCTCATCAGCTATTTGAACTTGTCCAGTATTGTTGTTTAAGACCAAAACTCTGCAAGACTAATGAATTTCCTACTAACCTCGGGCTGTTTTGGCCATTTTGCCCTGACTAGACATTTATAGATAAAACATAAATAAAGGCTGGGTAAGTCGTTTCTGCGTGACATCACATCTGTTGACCAACCTTTGTAACAGAGTTATTCAACGTGCTTTAACAAATAAATGCACAACATTAAAATAATAATACAAAAATACATAAAACACTAAAAATACACAATAAAATACGAGAGTGGATGACATAAACTAAAAGCAGCATGATGTTTTAAACAAACACACCGACCCAGCTCTCCCTCCCCCTCCTTCGAGCACTCCAAGATAAAAACCCCAACCCTCCCCTGTTGGTTACTGGCTGGGCCATGTTTGTCATGGTTTTGGAAACATGCTGTTTCCATTTTATGGAGCCAAGACTGTGCAAGAAGACCATTTTTAAATATATATATATATATAAATTACTATTACAATGTACCCACAAGATGGGCAGATAGCAGACTGTGTGGACATATTTACTAAATATGACAAAAATGTTCTCGATTGGAAATACCATATAATTACATACACTACCTTTAATTTATGATCATACTTATACCCACAGTATTCTGGTGTTCCATAAAAACACTTTCAGAATCATCCATTTCAATATTACTACTTACTACTTACTCTCTTGATTCCAGCTACGGTGCCCTAGTTCCCTGTGGCTTCTGCAGGTTGGACCGAGGCAATAAAGACTGAAATCAGAAGGTGGAAAATTACTAATCCGTTTAGAGTGTATGTTTGGTTGTTATGGAGACAATTTGTTTCTGTTTAAATGAAAATCCTTGAAGTGTGTCACAAACTGCTGAACTTGTATTATTTGATATTTGAGATGCCAAGTGCTTGATCTAAATCAGTTTAAAGTAATGAGGAAAAAGTCGGCTGATGTGTTGTCCTTTTGTGGGATGTAATTTGATTGAGCTGCAGCCTTTCTGTCAGTTGCCACATTTAGTTAGTCTCTCGACAGTTGGAAATAGTTTCCAGTGGTTTTGTCAGTAAATATTACTGATCTAAAACAAAATAAATGGAAATGTAGAGAGGAATGACTTTCCAGACTATCAAAATAAAACAAAAACAAAAAAATAAAACCAGAGAAAATGAATACTGCTCGTCTAAAAACACAAGACAACAACAGGCCACAACTGAAGTCCAGAAACGTCCATGTTTTGAAACTTGTTTTGCTTCTTAGCAGGTTAATGATGGATGCAGCCTCAGCTCCACAGTTTGTCGCGGAGAGACCAAACGGACTGGAGGAAGCAAACTATGCAGAAGGTAGAGGTTTGCCTTCAGATGACCATCTTACAACACTAAAGGCTCTGGCAGAGAAGCTAAGACTGGAGACCAGGAGGCCTTCTTACCTGGAGTGGAAAGCCCAGTTGGAGACCGACCGCTTCACAGAGCCTGGAACAGGAAAATATTCAATCCAAGTGGAACCCGATGGGAAACCCATCACACACAAACAGCCTGCACCAAAGTCAGATGAGCTTCAGCATCAGCTGCCATCTGGTGTGTTAAAGGGATTTGAGAGCATCGACGAAGCCCTCGCCTGGCTTAGAAGAGAGCTGGTGAGGCACTCCCTAAAGTCTTCATGTTGTAAACATTTAACATTAGTTTTTACACATCAGTTCTGGTTCCATATATTACAGCAAAGTGTTTTTTTTTTTATTATTCAAATTTCACTTCACGTTTCTTAGCCAGTTATAATGCCACAAAGTTCACACCGTCCACTAAGTGGCCTGGAGAATCCCATCCGTGGCAGCTGGTGTGATTGATTGTGACTCAGACAATAGAGGTACACATGATTTCCTGCAAGTGTAATCATTTTCACTTTGCTCACATACTCTGCACATTCAGCCGTGGCTCAAACGTTTGGACGGCGTGCAGAAGAAGGCACAGATGGAGACACGTTTCACGCAGCGTGTGTGTATAAACAAGAATGATCTGATCTAGTGGGCCTTAGTATTCGGAAAAAACTACCTCAGATTAACGATGTTTAGCTTTTTCCACTGCACCGCTTTGTATTCAACTAAAAACTAAACCAAAAAGAAAAGTAATATTATTAATTTGGGTGATAATAAGTACCCCACGATTCAGTATTACTAAGGCCAAACAGTTTTACTATGACCACATCTGTCCATGGGACATTGTTCCAGAAATGGTTTGTTTAGATGTGTTTCGTGCTTCCTTGTTATTTTTAGACAGAGGAGATTTTCTGTTGGCAACCTTTGCAAACAATCCGTACTTGATCGGTCCTCTTCTCACTGCGCCGTCATGAACTTCAACATTTAACATGCTCAGCTGAGCCTGTAGGGTCATTAAGATGTAGCTTTTTATTTTTTTCTACTTTGTGGTTAAATTTACTGGGACGCTCACCCTTTGACCTTTTAAGTCTAAATTGTTCCTTTCCAACTGATACTCTAAAATCATCGCTTATGTTTTTCCATCTTGGCATTGTGTTAACATACAACTGAATGTTTAGATCAGGAAACTAACAAAAATGCTGATTTTGTTGAGGTCTTCACAACTACTGATAACCAATTCATCCCTCTAGGAAACCCATGAAAGCACTAAAGCGGCGCTCAGTCGTGGCTGGACGCTTCTTTCCCTTTTTGGTTTCATTTTTGTTGAATTAAAAAGAAAAAAAACTGCATGATGGAAATTGTAAGACAGTATTGTTAGTCTGAGGTTATATATGACTAATACTAAAACAGTCTACAATATTGTTATCTTTTATTATGATTTTACACAAAATTTGGATTAAAAGAGGGGGTACAAACTTTTGTCCTACTGTATGAACAGTCAGTGGACAGAAAGTACACAAGAACAAGATGAAGCTGCTTCCCGTCTATGCTGATGCCACGCTGGTTTCTTGTCCTCACTTTCAGACGGATATGCGCTTGCAGGACCAGCAGCTGGCGAGACAGCTCATGCGCCTCCGGACTGATATCAACATGCTGAAGATCGAGCAGACGTGCAATCTGCATCGCCGGATGCTGAACGACGCCACCTTTGGCCTCGAGGAAAAAGACGAGCTGTCCGACCTGCCGTGTGAGTGTCCGGTGACCCCGGGCCTCGGCCTCTCAGCCCCATTGAGACTCATTGGTGTTACCAAAATGAACATTAACTCTCGCCGTTTCTCGCTCTGCTAGATGGGGCTTAAAAAACAAAAACCAAAAAAAAAAAAAAACGAATAAAGAAAAAGGAAACAACAGCCGTGACGTGTTAGATACTAAACCCTGTTTAGTACTGATTTCATTGAAGTGCCACATACCTTCCACTGCCATATACTAGCCATTTTGTCTGTTTAGGAATGATTAAAACATTTAATAATCTGTTTAAAGGAGTATTACTTAAATGTATGTTTATGTTCAGGAAGGAGTTTGACTTTGACAGGTCCATGTATATTGTTAAAGCCATTCAATATAAATGGCAGCTATTGTTTATACACTAACTTCTTTGTTTTGTTTTGCTTCTTAGATTCATCTCATTATAACTTGAAACAGTCGTGCAGTTTTAAAGAATGTTCCAGTCCACCTTTTCAGCTTTTAGCGTTTGTATCTTTACTGCGAATAATTGTTAAGCACAGACTGAATATTTACATGTATTTTTACTACATATACACCTCTGTTTGATGCTTTCAATTTGTTCCACACCGTTTATCTTAACTTTCAAAATATATGCCGTAATGACGTTTCAAATTGTTCACTTTGAAGTCATTTAATCTTTGTAATGATTGTCAGATTCCACTAGTTTTGGTAGTCATGACGTTCCCCGGCGCTTTGGTAGCGTCTGTCTCATTAAAGTACGGTTCTGTTACGCTGTCCTGAGGTCTCGGTCGGGGCTTTGCTCTAATGGCGCTCGCTTAAAAGATACACATGGTTTCATTTTCTGGATATGCACTGCAATTTACCTCATCTTGATTTCTTTACATACCCAACAACATGATTATGTGGCTCATCTTGTGACCCCAGTAATTTGGGGGTTGCAGTTATATTTGGAGGCAACTACTTATTTTTTACCAAAAAAAAAAACCGGCTTTTAGGGGGGTTGAATTTAAAATCTAAGCATATGAAATTTGAGTACAAGCTTGGGGCCTTGGACGCCACTCCTGTGGGTTCTCCATAGCAGAACCACAGATTTTGTCTGACGTTTCTCACTTTGCTTCAAGATGTGATGATAAGCCTTCAGTGTCAACACAATGCAGAGCCTCCAACTGCATCCCACGAGATCGGAGACATGAAAACAGCAACTATATCCACTAAATCTCATGGTAGTAAGCTTATAATTAGCTGGGGCATCACTTCAAACAGCGCTGGTCAAACACAACATCCTAAGTGCTTTACTTAATTGTGTTTTATGTTTATATATGAGACCCTCAGCTAAAACAGGATAAGAAAGTGTCTTTTATCAGTAACATTTCAAAAACCTTAAAATGTATCTGTGTTATAGCATTACACTAATGTAAAATCAAGATAAAGTTGAGATTAAGGCCCAACAACAGCTGAAAACCGCAGTCTTCTTCAGAAAATGGGATGAAGCACCCTGCCCTTTCCTGTCCTTGCTTCAGTATCTCTCATTTCTACCCTATGTGGCTTCTGGAAATGACTGTAATCATCTGCGCATGCAGAGTAGAGGATTTGGGAACATGTGGGACTGTGCTCCATTGACTGATCTCTGCATCCCTCTCCGTTCTGAAAAGACACGCCATTCATGATTTCTCTGCATGAGCTCCTGCGCTCTTTGTCGTTTCCTGCTGCTGAAAACCCACAGCTCGTTCAGTGTGAAGGGGTTCCAAGAGGGAGTCGCACACATTTGCCTGATGCGCTGCCGGTAATCAAAGTGGCTTTTATTCACAAGTTTCTTTTTCTTGCTAAATTGCATGCTACTGCGATGAAATGTATGCAAACTTTAAACTTGCATAAGAAAAGAAAACCGTATGATCATTTAGAGTGCAGCCCTGCTTAACAGCTGTCCCTGCAGTGTTGTTAATTTCATGGAGAAACCATCTCATGTGCGGGGTGCCATCTACTTGACGGGCATAAAATCAGATACTATATCAGCAGCTACAGCATGAAGCCCAAGTTCTGTGTGCACATTAGAGAATAAGCATCATTGAGAATATTTTAGACAATGTGGACCAAATCTACAAAAGATGTCCCTGTGATCTGCAAGAGATCGCCCTCTTCTGAACGTGACATTCGCTCACATGTTTTGTTTTTTTTAATACTCAAGAGCAATGAATCCAGCAGGAGTTGCCATCCTGTCTCTGTAATGCAACATCTCTGAGGGCTATGTCTGAACACTGCTGAGCTGCAAACTCGAGCATGAATAGCTGCCAGAAACGTCACTGAGGTGAACCACAGAGCGAGACTGGCGAGAATCCCAGACTGCAGCTCACGAGCCTCTTGTGTAAGAATGTTAGTACATCTCATCCTGCAAATGTGCTGCAAACACGGGACGGTTTAACACCACGTCAACACGCGCCGGAGAAATCAGCCTCGGCAGACGAAATCTGTTGAAAACTGTTTCTTGTCTGATGGATAACGCCGTTTTTTTGTTTTTTGTTTGGATGCCGACTTGATTTATGTGAAATTTCCTTTTCTGTCATTCGTGACATGATGCAAATCTTTGACCCCGGCTTCACCCCCGAAGCAATTTATGTGAAATTTTCAACAAGAAATTACATTTTTATTGTTGAATGGTGGGGAAATACGAGCTTTATAGGAATAAGGAGAACTTAAACCAGCTTGTGGACACATATAAGCATGTCTAGAAGTGGAAATAAATAACTTTTAACAGAGGTTTATTCAAAAGAAAAAT
The DNA here is from genome assembly GCA_014839995.1 of Xenentodon cancila. NCBI lineage: Eukaryota > Metazoa > Chordata > Actinopteri > Beloniformes > Belonidae > Xenentodon > Xenentodon cancila. The sequence goes on from CM026209.1 coordinate 9,949,312, forward strand.
TTAAATCAACGCGTGTACTAATCCTGCATCCAACAGCTATAAGCACATTGCACATTTAAAGCTTTATTATTTAATTTGTTTAATTCATATATGGGGACATTACAGACATAAATGGGTAAAACAAATGCAGAAATAACTAATTGCAAAAATAGGCTACAGAAATAATCTAATTCCTCCATCGCCATGGGTCATTTTCAGGGAAACCAACTATGAACCAGATAAAAAGCAGCACTTTAAACAGTCCATGTTAAATGAATAATGCAATGTAAAACTGTTCCTGAGTTGTTTGAAGCTATAACAGCAAATTTGAAACCACTGATCTCTGATTTGTTCCCCTGCAGTGATAAAAGCGCTCTGCGTCTCCCAGGCCAGATGAGTGAGTGATATACGGAGTTAAAAGAAAATCGGAGCAGTCACTGAAGAAAACAACAATAATAATATTCGGCTGGATTTGGACACAGTCGGGGTGTAATTATCAACAAAAAGCTGAGCGCAGTAATGAAAGGTTATTTTTGGCTGCTAAACACGGCTCGCGTGCTGGCTCACCAGTTCTCCTGCATCGCCTAAGCTTATTATCTTCAGGGCACAAAGAAACCTTTTATTTTTTTTTCCCAAGGAATTTTGAATAGCTTTATCCTGACTGGAAGTGGCACAGTTGCACGTGAGGCAGTTGTTGTGCACTTCGCAGAATCATGCCAGGTCTTTTAAGTAAAATATTCCCCAGGGAACCTTCTGCGATGGAAATATTAGTCTTCGCCATTCTGTGACCTTTCTTGCAGCTTGTGCAGACTCATATTTTGTCTTTGAGACTTTTCTGCTCTGCTGTCACACACAGCTGCAATGATTTGTTGTGAGAAAGAGTTGGTGTTTAGTCTGCATCACCTGTGTGGCGTTCAAAGTACCGTGCATCCGGGAATTCCGTGTCACTTCTGCACTGAGGCTCCATTTGCATGCAAACGACATATTAAATCTACTGAACTTGGAACATCTCTCACGTCTTTATTCATGATAATTTAATACACTTCAGCCCACTCAGTCACCCATGTGGTTTAAACATGCAAAACAGAGGTGTTGATAGTTTTTTTTTCCCACACTTTCTTACCTGTCGAGTCGGGTAGAAGCAGGTCTGCAGGCCAGTGAGGGCTGATGTTGCATGAAATATGCTCAGAAAAAGGGGCTAAAGATGTCTGAAGTGAAAGTTTCTGTCAGCCCCACCTCTTCACTTTGACCAAGTGTCCTCCTTCCTGAAAAGATCCGGGTTCTGGATCTGCTTCCCTGTGCCTTTGCATCATCAAATTTAATGCTCATCAGATAACACGAACCTGTTGCAGCAATCCAGAATTTAGTGAACGTAAGTGAACAATAGTGTGGTCTGTTGTCATCAACTGTTGGGATATTTTAACTTTGCCGTCCTTTTTTATTCAAACTGGACAATGTTTTCACCCAACTGCAATTTCATCATATTTTTCTTTTCATGTAAATATAAAAATAATATCGCTTTTCGTCCATACTTTAATTTCTTTCCCAATTAGAAGGAGCACGGTGGAGAACATCATTTTTAATTTAATTAAGTGGATCTTGGACAAATTTTGGACTAATTTCGCGTAATCAGCCTCTCACAGTAGGTCTGTTTATCTTATCCCGACTGCCGTCGTCTTTTCAGTAAAACGAGCAACAGTTTGACTAAAGTAACGCCCGTCTCATTACTGTAGGAGGATGCTCATGCAGGGTGATACAATCACAGCAGGGGCTCCAGTCATTGTTGCTGTTAATTGGCAAAGTCTTCATAAAACAACAGGAGACCCTTTAATGGCTCAATCAGACCAGCTGATCTTCTTCATAACTGCCTGCTTCAGTGAGGTGGCTCCCTGAGTGTTCCTCTGTTCAGGCTAAAATTGGATTAATGAGGATTTACAGGAGGCCAATTAGGAGCCCCGAAGAACTGAGGGGAAACTGTTCAATAACACTCCAGGCAAATCCCTAAGGAATACCGGCGGTCTGTTTATTTATCTGGACATCTCATTCTCAAGTTCAAACCGATACAGTTCAAGCCAGAGAGGTGACCTGAGCTCAAGTCACAAGTGGTCCAGTCAAAAACTTCCCATCTCCCCTCAAATCCAACGCAATAACCAAAGAAATGGACAGCTCGCACTTGCTGTGAGTCTTTATTTACTGGGGGTAAGTCATATAAAAATAAATCTGTTACGAACGTGGAGTAAAATCCTGCTGGGGAGATTTACAGAATGGAATGTGCTCAACTAGGACAGTCGCCAGTTTTCCTGTCCCAGGGACTCTCAGACTAATCTCCAACTAAGAGGGCAATTCAGCAATATCCAGCGTGACTGCTTTGATGAAACTGCTTGAGTGCATTCAAGCAAAAGGATCAAAAGATCATGAGATTTTAAAAGTTATCACTTCTTGAGTGAATTGTAGTGTATGAAACTCAAATGAAACAGCGCGGTAATGGATGATGAGTTTGAAGGTCTGTTAAGATCGGTTTGTTCAATATCATGACACTTGCAATACCAACACACAATCGGTGTAAATTATCTGTTATTTAATAACCAAGATTTGCTGAACAACTGTAGTTACAGTTCCTAGTTACCTGCCTGTGTCAGACAGATGGCAGTAGTACTGCAGTGTAAAGGCACATTGACAAATGCGATATCACACAACATAAAATGACCTGCATGGTTAAAAGGAAAGTCTGAAATGATGAATTTACGTCAGCCAGCATTAAGTGGCTTTGTCAAATACAGTCCCCATCCAGACTTTGTTTTACAGCACTCCCTTGGTCAATTTGAAGAAGCTAAAAAAAAAAAAAAAAAAAAAACATATAAATGAGGCGACGCTGATATACAAATGATAGTGTAAAACAAAGCGGTACACAAATCTTACTGAAAAATAAAATTATACATAGCATGTTACACTCTCACAGCAACACAAACTGAAATAAATGAAGCAAAAGCAAAGTTCTCCGGGTGTACGAAGCTGATTGATTTGCAGCAACACAAACTTCCGCGCTCACCCATCAAAAACAGGAACACTGGTGGATTCTCCGGAGTCTTTGTTACGCTTACTTGAGATTTTTGCTACATGACTTATAGCAGTGGCAGATGCTGCCAATAAATGAGTATAAAACCAAAGTTACATTTTTAAAATAATTCAGACACTGTAAATCTGAAATGCAAAAGAAGCCAACTAACTGCTTATCGACTACACAGTCTGCATAAGTGCATTTGTTGACTCAATAGTAACTAGCTGAGGTTTTCCTTGAGTGTGTGGGGACTATGAACGTCCTCTTGACAATTAGAGGAATATACAATTAAGCAAATTTTAGGTCAGTGCTAAGGACCGCCTTCATCAGATCCGCTTAGCTCATGCCTGCTGCTCATCAGTGCACGTCCCCCGCTCTCACAGAGCTACCTCCCTTTTATCCACATGTCAGGGTGTCACTGCCTCCTGGTCCATACTGCAGCCGAGAGCTTCGATGTCGTTGCTGATATCGGTGATCATGCGGTCCCATTCGTCACCCTCTGAGGTGTCCTGGCCCTCGTCGGAAGCTGCGCTGTCACCGCTTCCTCCCGCTGCTCCGTTGCCGTTGGCGGTAGAATCGGAAGCGGAGCTGGCTGTACGCTTGCAGCGACCAAAACTGTCCGTTATGATACCCCGGCCGTCCTTCACTCCGATGGTCTCGAGGAAGTTCTCAAAGTGCTGGCTGTCCTTCTCGGGAATGAAGGGTCGCAATCCTGTCGGGACAAGGCGCATTTCTTAGAACTAATGCACATTTAAGCACATGCGTCAGCTGTTGTACGTGTGTTTTAGTGAGCATTTCCTAACTTTTCTAGAACAACAAAAACAATTTATATTTCTGACTAAATTTTGTGCTGGATGCTGTTATCCACCGAGTAGGAGGAATTTCCTGCTGTCCCCATAGAGTTGTCGCAGATTTATGCAGAACTCATGAATGGAGGCACCATTACGGTATTCATGGAGCAGAGTAGCAAACTGCTGGATCTCCTGTGATGACAGCTTTGTCCGTAACTAAAGAGGGAAGAAAAATGAATAAATATTGAAAAAAAAAAAAAAAAAAGTGTATTAAATACGCTTTCACTATTTCTAATAAAGATAAATTGACATACTGTGGTCATATAGTCTTGCAACAGCTCTGCAGCTGTGGTACTGAGTTCTCCTTCACTAGCAGTCTTCGTTTGAGGGGATGCTGGGGTGGATGCCGATGGAGAACTTCCGTCTGTATCCATAGTGGCCTGGAAAGGACTGAGGAAATCCACCACTTGTAAGCAACGAGAAACACTAAACTACTGTCAGTGAATGCAACTAAATGTCTTGATTGGTGACTTACAAAGGGCTGCCTTCTGGCTCAAAGGCCTCTTTGACATCCACTTTACTTGAAGAGTCATCTTTGAAAATGACAAAACAAACAAACAAAAAATGACATTTGAGTAATCAGAGTAAGTTCTGAATAAGTCCAGAGAAGCCCAGTAACGTCACAGGATATTTAAATTTCATGACATTCGTTAAGTAAACTAGGAAAAATAGACCAGTTTGTTTTTTAGTCCTTACCACTGTACAGAGACAGGTGTCTGGTAGGTGTAGTTGCTCCATCAAATATGGCTCTGTCTAAGAAGTCTATAGTTGACTCTGTGTAAACAATCTGAAAAACCTGGCTGAGCAAAAGACACAACTCCTCCGCTGCAGCCTAAAATCAAACAAACAAACAAAAAAAAAAAAAGTCAACATGACTTCAATATTTCAAGACTATAAACCAGTAGACGGTAGTTTGCCATCAGTGTTTTTCCATTTTCCTGGACTGTCCAAATATCAATAAATCAAACTTAGCAGGGCCTTTGCTGATAACATCTGTAGTGGATTCTACTGTAAATCATTCTTCTGATCTATATTTATCGTGGGCAGCTCCATAACTCTGCCAAACATGCTTGTGGTTACGCTCACATCTAAAATTTTACCTTATTATCAACTGCCAACACAAGCAGACAACAGACTTCCACGAGCACTGATCCACTCTCTGAGGGGGAGCTCAGAGTCTGGGATTTATTGAGATTGGGACACGAGCTGGGACAGGGAGAGCCTCCAGACTCCTGGGCTGAAAAACACAGGAGGAACAAAAACATGGAGATCAACTGTCGATTTCTTATATTATTATATAAATACATGACTCCCAAAATACATTTCAACAGTATTAAGTATTATTTTAGTTAACACAGTTGCATTTCCAAACAGCAACAGTGGCTGCCTTTTTTAAATAGTGGCAAATAACTGAGTTTAAGGAGATTATGAAAACTGCTGCTTTGAAAACGCATAAACCTAGAGATGTTTGCTTGGAAACGTGCAGGCTGAGCGGCTCTTGTTCAGCTCTCTTCAAGCCAAACAAAAGAACTTCTGCCACCAGTATCTTAAAACGTTTTGTAGCCCTAACACACTTATTTTCTGCTTATCGAACAAGTAGCTCTATAGCAGAGCGTGTAAATTCTAAAGTAGTGGTCACTTTTTCACAATACAACAAATATAACTACATAAAGTCTGATCTGTTACTCTCTATCATTTGATGTTACACTGAATCAGAAGTGATGATAATTTCATCAGTCCCAGTCGTTAGAACTTCGGATTTTCAGACTACATCACAGGAAGGCTAGTCAGACTTTCCAGAAACCTGACACATCCATGGATCATCTTCGCATTTCAACAACCTGCACTGCACTACAATATTAACCTTGAGTGTAAATAAAATATGTAGCTACGGTCCAGCTCTCTTCTCTGCAGATACAGACACATTTCTTATGGAAAACATCTCGAAAGCAAAAACAAAAGTGAAATTGCTTTCTTTTTTCTTACCTGTTTTTAGCACCACGAGGTGTAGCGAGTCATCCCTGATGTAGGAGACAGCAGCAATATCATGAATGGGAACTCTCAGGATGATGTCCTCTCCATCTCGCCATACGAGCTTGATGTTGTATGCCGACAGGCTCACTACTGCATCCTGCTCCGACGTCAGTTGGCCTGCCAACTGATGTGACTTCTGAAAAACAGTCAGGAAAAAATAAAGTAATAAAATCTAATTGCTGATTTTTTTTCTATAATTCATCACATGCACTCTCTGTATCTACATGCCTGTTGAATCGTACTGGTTAAAAAGTGTGAGGGGGGGAGGGGGGGCGCTTAAACTGTAAGATCAAGTTAAATACTTACTCTTGCATTGTCAATGAGCTGCAGTACTTCTGTCCTACTTGACGGGTTCAAGTAACCTGGAACTGAAGTCAGCTGCCCCAAGTACTACATAGAGCATGGACACACTTTTAGAAAATGAGTTGCACTAAAGTCAAGTAAGAACAAAAAAACAAGTAAATAACAGTGAGCAAGGATTTAGAGCAACTACTCATAGATATTCCTGGTTAATAATAACAATGACAAATGACTATCAAAACACTTTGTTTCAGCCCTGAAAGAGTCCACATTGTGAAACCTTTTGAGTACATAAGGAGAAGGTTTACTTCTCTGCTAACACTCACTTTGACTTCCTTCTCAATGTAGTCGTTAAGCAGGATGTCTGGGTCGATGCGGTGGTCAGGCTGAGAAAGTGAGAAGGTGTGCAGGGCCCTGCGCTCTGTGGACTTCTCCTGGGCCTTCTTGTCCCTCCCCTTCTCTCCTTTCAGGAAGACTCGCTTGAACGGGGACACGATGCCAGGCTATTGAAAACACACCAAGAGCAAGAATCAGGCTGCCAAGTTTAAAATGTGTTTTAATATAGACGTGTTTTGATATATACTAATTTCTCCCCCATCTGTGTAAACACATAGGCCATGATCAAATAGTGCTGTTTAAATTACAAACCAGCAGGATTTCTTTTTTAATTTTGCTCCAACAGCACAGGTATACAGAGCTATTTATCAAAAAGAAACATGAGATGTAGTTTCAGTGGTCTGACGACACGGATAAGCCCTTACAAATACAGCCATTAATGTGCTCCTATTTAACTTAAACTATATCAGTGTTCTATTAACTATGCTTAAATTCATGTGTTGTCATTTTTGCTGTTCCTTGTCTGTTCACAGAGCTCCAACCAACAGAAATGTAAACCTACTCATTTCTCAATATGCTGCAGACATGCCAACAAATGTAAAGCAAGTGTAAACGCAATGGAGAACTAGTACTCATTGTTCAAAAGATTGTAAAAAGCATACCTCGTTCTCCATGAACCTTTTCTCAAGAAGTGCCGGCTACTGAAGAGCAACCAAACAACCTGGCTACAGATGCTGACAAGCTCAGGTATCACCAGTTATCTCCACTAGTGCACGCTGACAGCTGCCAACTGGCAAGTGATTGGCAGGACGAGACCCAAATTGTTTATGTGAGGGGTGTGACCCCAAAAAAAGGAAGGAAAGTGTCTCTGACTTGATACTCAGGCACACGAACAGGAAAGGAACAAGCCACAATTTCCTGTGAAGACACGTGCTTTGACTACACTTTTCTGCAGCAGACTTCTCATGTTGTTATGACAACTGCTTCAAAGATGCTAATGACAGACAGAAATTGCAACTTAAATGCGTACTACTTTTATCCCAAAACTAAATATAATGATGAGACAGTTTATTTTTTGTCTTATCACTCTCAGACGTATGCAACTTGATGTCTTTACACAACTCTGCTAACCGACAGAAACTAAAGACTGAACATTCGGCTGCACTAACCACACCTGTCACATCTGCAAAGCTTTTTACAGTTAGTTGAATAGTGAAAGCCACATCCAATGTGATGTAGGTCAACTGGACTTTTTAGTCACCATATCAAAAAGGTAATTAATAAGGAAAAACAAAACAACATCTAAGAGGTTTACAGTAGTACAGTATTACTACAGTTTCTTTAGTACTTTAGAACAGTGGTTCCTGATCTACGTTCACCAACTCTGATACAGAGTTTGTGAAAACCTGGCAGGAAGCAGGACCATAGGTGTAATTTGTAAAATCTCTTATGAATAAGAGGAGTGTTACTCCTAAACTGGACCTGTAGCTTAGTTCCTGTGCTGACATTTGCTCAAACCTCACACTACAGGAGAACGCAAGCAGCAGGACTACTGCATTATTTATTAGGGAGCTACAGATATGCACATTAACATTTTACAGTTCCTGCTTGTGTAATGTGAGACAAGAGCTACCGCTGCTGACTGATGTGGGAGACCAGAAGTCAAACTGCTTTACATATTTTTTTGGGGGGGGGGGCAAGAAAAAGGCATAGACTATCTTTGCGTAGGCTAGGCTGCTTACAATTGCAGGAAAACTTCCAAACTTTCCCACAATTTAAAAAAAAAATCATCTGCGACATTGTGACCAGGTTAACGCTGTCTTATTTTAGGACAATGCAATGTTCTAGTGGGAAAAAGCTGCATCCTGGTATTGACATAAATTTTATTTTGCCACCTACCTAAAACATTATACAAACAAATCACACCCCCTCAACATCACAGCATCACTCCCGTCTCCCCCAGTAGTCAGCTGTGAGCCCCATAACAAGTTTTTTTTTTTTTAATTTCCATTCTTGTCAGTATGCATCTCCCGAAATTGGACCTCTGCTTTTAACCCATCACTAGTTTTCACTAGGAGCAGTGGGCTTGCCCGGGGAGCAATTGGGAGTTAAGGGCCTTGCTCAGGGGCCCACAGTGATTCACCATTGTTGCCAGCCCAGGGGCTTGAACCTGGGTCCTCCAGGCCCACCACTGTAACCACTAGGCTATCACTCTCTCTTTATTAACGCAATACCAAACCACAGTGACCACAAAACACAGGGTCCAACACCTGCATATTTAGCATCCTGGTACCAGACTCTCTAGAACACCCTAAGATGTTTTTTGTCCAGATTTTGACTCTGTCAGCGATCTTTAGGGAGAACAATAAGAACCAGCTTATTATTAAGCAGGTGATATTGCTATGGCTGACTGGTTTACATGTTAAACATTGACAAGAGTTTATTTGAAATATATATTCCTATGCTAATGCTATGCCCAGGTTTCCTGGCATGATTGATGCATCTATAAATAAGTTTACTTAAAATATTTAAATTAAAGTGAAAGCTACCTGAGACCTAATCGTCATCTGGGCCAAATGCTATCCACTGACACCACCATGTGGCACAAACAGGAACTGCACTCGCAGCTGGTGATAAAACTGAGACAACTGGACCAAGAATGTCAAAACAATGCCAAAGCTTTTTTTAGTGATAAAATGAATTCACAATGAGGTTAAGTAACAAAATTTGCCATTCATAATAATTAAAATGCATAATAAAATCCACTATTTACGGAAATACTTTTTCTTATTTCTAGCAGTTATGTAAAATATAAATTATGTTTTAAATGGATTCCTTATTCCTTATTAAACCAAAACGTCCCGGCAAATGCAACATTAATGCCTACATTTCTCATTTAGAAGAGGTGAAATAATAATAAATAAACAATTCAAACACTTCTCTCGTGGAAGAACGACATTAAGAAACCATGACAATTAGAAAAACGATGTTTGGACACCAGACTCGTGGCTTTGGCAGTGAGATTGAGGTGCCCTGCCTTTATTTACCCCTCTGCCAGACCGTAAAAAGACATCCGCGCATAAACAATAAGCAGCAAAGATAAAAGGCATGTATCCAAAGCAACAGTCTGCTGCGCGTCTCCGTCTGTGCAGGTCCAGCAGGACTGACGCAACCCAGATGTGCTTATCTCCTTGTCTTATGATTGACATTAATAGCTGCTGGAAACGTCCCCATCGAGACTGCGGGTGATAACGGTGGTTTGTGCTTTAGTGAGATATAACTGGGTCACACAACCATCAGCCTCCACGCTGCGGAAAAGAAAGTCAGCCAGTACACGAGCGGCCAAAGATTGGCAGCACTGCAAGAAAACATTAACTATAAAACAAAGACGTAAAAGATCAGTTGCGTTTATGTCCTACAGCCACGGAGAACTAAAAAGTTGGTACAAATCCGTACGGGGACGCCAACATCCCAAAGTTTCACTTCTTGGGTCCTAACCGATTCACCTTACGTGTACTTGTTATGCGAACTTTTCTCCCCATGTAAGCGACGCAATGCATTAGTCCAAGTTGTAAAAGTATTATTTTGTCTTTGTGGCGGACAAACTTTGGTACATATCTGGAAACTTGGATCGCTAACGGTTAGCCTCCTCCGGCTAGCTGCCAAGTTAGCTGGAAAAGTACGTCCAGCACTCGACTCACCTTTTTTACTTTTTTCACATCATCCTCCATCTCTAAGTCACGATCCTCGCCTTCATATTCCCCTCAGCTCGGAGACCCGGGTGTGACGGCGGGGTTAAATACCACAACTTTCGCCCGGGCGACGACCCGACCGCATCTGTCGTGCTAGGCTGCGTTAGCCTAGCCTAGCCTAGCGCGTGTGCCGCTGCGGCTTGCGGCTAAATGCCATCGCGGTTCCCACCGCCTTCCCACGCCGTCGGCCGAACTCCGGGGTATTGGCAAGTCCAAACAAACGAGCGGACGTGTCCTCGTATTCAGAAAAACTCGGGGAAAACTCCGCGAGGAAGACGAACTCGGACAAAACAGTCCAAACTTTTCAACCGTGCCGCCATTTTGGGCGTTAAACCGTCCTCGGCGCGCTTCACTCCGACGAGCCGCGACGGGCAGCAGAAGCGAGCATTTTTTGGTTTGTTTTTGTTTCTTTTTAAACCCCGACTGCCGGGACTCGATGGGAGTCTGCTTACACTCTTGTTTTCTGAGTTTTAAGCAGAGGGGCTCTCGGTTTCTGGGGGTTTTACTATACATACATTCACTTGACGTGCCTGCTTTACTGTTTCATTGTGTTGTTATTGTTTGTAACTTTACGAAGCAGCAATAACATATTTGAATTAAATGGATAAATTATGCGTGTTGTAATTTGTGCATTTATTATTCATTTTCGTGAACAATATAAATCTTATGTTATGGATGATGGCATGTGAGGAGACCAGAAATGTCTTATCAAAGAAGTGTCTTGACACACTGATGCTGTTTGTTTGGTAGAAAAGATCCCACTTCCGAAGGAGAGACAGATGAGACGAGTGGTGGAAACCAGATGGAAACATCTGTACAGCAGGAGGATGTGGACAGGCAGATGTGGACAGGGAATCGCACACTGGGTTGGCTGCACATGAGTGCCGGGAAGAGAAGGGCAAGCTCTGCACACACACTCAGTAACTTCATCTCTATTGACTTTTTTCATCTACCTGTTTGTGTTTTCTTAACTGTGTGAAGTATTCCACTTGTGCAAACAATAGTCATTGTCGATTTTTTTTTGTAATGCACCGTAGATGTGTTTCTTTATCATAGAGATGAAATGCTTAATTGTGATAGGGCACCAGTTTCAGTTCCACAAACATATTCTTTGTTTGAGGTTATTCCTCTTTGGATGTTTGAATATCACATTGCAGTGACAAAACCACTCCTTCCAAATCATCCTGCCTAAAGTGGGAGCTTTCTTATTAAAGGTAACCAATGTATTTGTATTTTACTGACTTTTTTAAACTTTTTCTTTGACTGACTTTTTGTGCAATAATTCCCACCATACTGCCACCTATCCCGTGTAGTTGTGCAGAGCGTTAAAGCCACTCTATGCAGAAATACCACTTGTGACGACACGATGGAAGCACATCACAAGAAAGTTAATGAGTCAGCCACCGGCATAAGACACAGCCACGACATGTGCCAGACCATTCCCACTCATCATCGTGGTTTTGTCAGTGGCTCTTTTGCCAACACGACATAGCTATATGCCCCCACGTGATCAGAAGGGGTACTGCTACATAGCGTGGCTTTAAAAAGGCAAAATGTTCATGCCTTGTTAAAAACATTTCTTTTTTACCTTTGCAGGGAAACTATGTCAACATAAATGGTCTTATTACACCTTTGTTGGTTAAAATAAACAACCAAAAAAATAAATAAGTATACACTACTGGTAGATTGCACTTTCCATTACTATATTTATTTTTCTCTTCTGGGATGAACAGTCTGATATATGAATCTACAGTAAGGCTTAACATTACATTTTCAGCGTAATATTTCTCTTTTCATCTAAAAACCAAAACATACAAAAAGAACTTTAGCACCATATGTAATTAATAATATTCATATTGTTTTCAAAAATAGGGCATGAGTACAATACTGGACATCAGTTTTGCTTTTTTAAAGAATGGGGAATCCGTGAAACATTTTACTTACATTTTATAGTCAACCACAACAAAGAAATCCTTCCTTATATGTTCTAAATCACAACATAGGTTGCATGAGTCCACTTTTATAACGAGGCTACGTTTTGTAGCCAATTTGATAACTAACATTTTGCCAAATGTTTGAACTAGCCCAGATAAATCTTTTAGCTTAGAGAGTATCCTGATAGAGTTGTGAAATACACCAACAAGCTAACACAATCTATAAATTGATAGAATATAAACAAAGCAATATTTCCCAACACCTTTGATAACAATTCCAAAAATCAGCAGCAATTAATATGACAACTATAGTTGTTTAGTTTGAATATCAAATCCATTTTTGAACAAAATATTACAGCCAATTCTACAATACCAACAAAAATAGATACACACTGATTAAAGACATATAGATGACAGGAATTTACAACACAGCAATCACATTCTATATATATATTTTTACCCAAATCCCAGTAGCAGAAGTACATTTGTGCTCCTGTGCCTTTGCTAAAATAAAATTGAAAAAAAAAAAACAAACAAAAAAAAAAAAACCTGATGCATTTTGTCATCTGCCAGTTTCATTTTGTCAGAATAAAATAATAAAACAAAATCCCAGTGCAGACTGAATCATTTTAAATTAAAAACAATCCTAATGTAACCGTTTTTCTGTCTTTTTGTGCAGATTGGAGAAAAAAAAAGTTAAATAAAAATGGCACCATTGATAGTTGAGTTCTGCTGTAAACTGTGTGGATCTGAGGTGCTGGCTGCGGAGCATTCTGAGACTGCAGGTGTGTGAGGTGCAGGCTTTCTCAGTCAACCGAAAGGCGATGCTCTCAGAGAGCCGACAAGTGGACACCGCAGTCCACGGCGGTAGCACCTTTTAAATGTATTTATTCAGCACCAGGTTAGTAACAAAACATAAGAGAAAGAACAAAAATTTTAGAAAGGAAGAAAATGCACCGATTTATCACCCAAACGCATCGCCCCTGTGGTCAAACAGATGGTCTCGACACATAGAATTAAAACCAGGTCAAACACTACGATGGCCTATTGCTACACATTAATGCAGAAATCAAAGATTCTTCTGTGCAGTTGAGAACACTTCATGCTGAATGTCGAGGGTCACCTCACAATGATTTCTACAAGGCATGCTGGGTGGTGGAAGAGAAACCAGAAAATGAGGCTATTTAAAAGTAAATCAACACTCGAGCCTTTTCTCTTCATTCTCCTGTAAGACAATGCAACATAACAGATTTTTGCACATTTTGTCCTCATTTTTTTCCTTGTTGCACTCAAACTGTAGACGTTGTTGTTGTGGCCAGAAGATGTACTGTTCGGACTAGACACAAACAACGTAGAAACATATTTCTTGGCACTAAAAATCATTCATAATTGAAACAGAAGACCGTCTAAAGGCATAGACAAAAGTACCAAACAATCATTGACGAAATCGTTTAGTGTCGTGGCTAGCAGGCATTATGACTCTGCAAACAAGTAATGCTTCTGAGCTCAGTTTAAACTGTTAACTTGTTGAATGAACTGGGGTTGTAATGAATCAGATGTACGTACGTACGTACGTACGCTTAAATAAGAAGATGCAGAAATAACATTCAAGTTCTGAGGCTGTTTGGGATTGCCTAACTTTCCCTCCTGTGACTTTCGATAGAACCGGGAACAGGGTTTTACACGGCAATCCTTCTGTCATACTGTGAAGTTCGGTTGTAACTAGGAAACAGTGCAATCCTGCAGGTGACATCTCGGAAGGAAGTGTAGATTAAAAAAATAAAATAAAAACACTGTTGAAGTAGGTAAACCTGACAGAACTGAGAACCTGGCTTCATCTGGTTTGGGGTGAGTGTTGTTTGGTTTTTGTCTTCATCTTGGCGCGCATGTTGGCACATGAAGCAAGTAAAGAAAGACACTGGCATTGTTGTTGTTTGCAGACCGTGGCTGCTGTGGCTGGATAAAAGCACCCAACGTGACAAGGCACAACAAGGTTTGAAATGAACAAACTTGCTGTTCAAACGCTCTTGTTGTGTGTTGTAGCTATCAAGGGATGTGACGTCGCCTTGGTAACCTGGCTGAGGCAGTTTTCTGAACTTGGGTGTGGTGTAAAGTGTGGCAGCCTGAATACTACATTATACAATATAGAAAATGTAGCTTAGCTTCTAGATAACGGAAAAAAAAAACAACCCAAAAACATATAATCTGGCGTCTGTCTAACCGGCAAAAGGGTGGTTCTTGTGTAGAAATATGTAAAATATACTGAATGTTTAATAAAAATTCAGATTTCTTTATATAGACTTTTTCTAGAGTTGAAAATCGATTGGCTTAATAAACTGTCATCATTTGCTATTTTAATGAGACAGTTATGCAAGCATAAATACTCTGTATTTTTACGACAATTAAACACCACCGATGCAGAGCGGCTGTACATGATCTTATTCGGGAGGCTATGAAATAACTACTTCGCCCCCCCCCTCACTACACGTGCACACAAACACACACAGAAAACAAAACAAAAAAAATCACAGTGTATTTGCACCTGATTTGGACATATGTCCACATCTGGAAAAAGTTAAGCAGTGTTCAGAAGTGATGCACTGCACGCCAGGCGGCCAACTACCACTGAAAAACCGGCTCCTACTCCCATAGTAAGAATGAATAATCATTACAAATAAAAGACAATATGCAAGTTATAATTTGGTGGTATAATCCCAACCAAGGAATGGCCCAAGATGTAATATGCTAAAGAAAGAAAGATATGCTAAAACAGAAAAAAGAAGACCCCTTGAGGACATGCCTGGGGATGAGAACTGCATTGAGACACCCCTGAGTCAGCTGGTTCAGTGGTTTCCTGAGGAACCCCTGTATTGGCGGTTTTGCTTAGTTTTTTTTTTTTCTTCGTTTAACAATACATATTTATTATTCACTCATAGACTACTAACATGGCTGTTTATTCACTACAACATAGAGGAATAACTCTGGCTACTATGGTAAACAGTGAGCAACTTGGTTGCATACGTGTGTGCCTATAATTATGGTGTGTTGGTTGTTTGCGCCACCCTAGCTGACCCAACAGTTCTCAATTCCTCAGGGTTGAAGACTGCTTTTGAGCTGAAGGGTGGCAGACCCTGGGTATTGAAGCTCGTGCTTATGGCAGTGTACCTCATTGCATGTTCTCATGTCAGGATATCTGTTTGTTCAGCCTCAACCCAGTTATCCGGTTACCAGACAGCATTACAGTGTTTCGCGGGAGCGTGCCAAGGCCCAGCACCATAGAGATTGGAAAGAGGGTGGAGCAGCAACCAAGGATGGAGCTGAACAATCGGCGAGAGAACAGAATCATGGGAAAGGGCTGAGGAGGTCCATGCGCACACGCCCACAACCAGGCGAGCGCACTTGGATCACAATTCATGCCGTCAGGTCGTCACACCAACACACAAGGAGTCTTCCATGATCTAAGCCAGTCCCTTTAGCAAACTCTGTCCTCGTGTTCTTTTTCCATCCCTGGCAAAAACCCTCTTTCACCTTTTCCCCGGACTTACTGGGCATCATTTTACAGTACGGTGTTTAGCAGGCACATGAGGCCGCAGCTTAGCAGAGAGCCAGTAAGCCAGGAAAAAGGAATCTCTGTGTTGTGAAATGCTCTTGGGCATCCCCTGTTGGGTGCAGTTGTGGTAATGCTTCGTACTAAAGTTATGTCAAACACTACAATGTCCAAAAAAGAAATATATATAAGAAAAAAGAAAGACGGATTTAGATGAATCATTGCGGAATGCATTCATATGTTTTTTCTCATGAATTGTTCAATAGCCCTCTCTGGAAATCTGTCAAACTCCTTTGACTTAGAAGGCATGGTTTTTACACACACCGTCATGTGCAAATGCTAGTATCTACTCTTTTAATCGTACGTTTTTCTTATTTTTTCTTTTGGGTAGAATCATCTGATCACAATGGGTCTTTTACTATTAGACAAGTACAACATTAACTGAACAACCACATATCGTTTTTTTTTTTTTAACTGAGCCTTTATTTATTGATCAAGACCATTATTCATAAACTGTGGGTCTACGTTTAGTTGAAATAATTTAATTGTCATTTCCTGTATGACTATCAGTTTACCTCATGGTTATGGAGGATTTTTGCTCTGTTCTTCTTTACAGCATTGCTTCAGCTTGTCAATGTTTTTGGGCATTTGCGACTGTTGGGGTCACTCCAAAGCACGTCGGTTAGGTTTAGGTCGGTGCAAAATGTTGATTATTTATTTCCTAGCCATTCAGATGTAGATTTGCTGTTTTATTTTAGATCATTGTTCTGTTGCATGACCCAGTTTTGACCAAACCGTGGCTTTGGGATTAACGGTTTCACATTTTACTCTAGAATACTCCTGTGGTGTTTGTGCTTGATTTCATGGCCCCTATTTACAGAACATTTTAATAATTCACACTTGTTTTGTTTGTGTGTTTGTGTGCAGCCTCTAATAACCTCAGAATTGGAAAGTCTGATAATCCCTCTTTTCTTAACTCTTGGGTTGGAGGAAAAGGGGGATGTGGCTTGTGCATTTAAGGAACACCTCTCCTCTTTCCTGAACTGGCTGCAATCAGAGAGGACATGGAAGAAAACATCTTTGTCTGCACTGTTTGGAGTGTTGTTTTGTTTTACTGGCGTGCAATGTATGTTAGGGGTTATGTCGAGGGTTACATTATCAGTTACACCACAGTCACATACTTGTTTCTGAATGCAGCTATTGTGTATGTGCAGAGGTTTTCTGTCTTGCTTGGTCCTGTTTCTAAAAGCATACAGTGTAAAATGGGTGACATCTTTACATAAAAATGAGAGAAAATCAGTATGCAAATGACTGAAAGGTACCCATGTCCTGTGGTTGTAAAACAACCCTAAAACCTTCACACTTCCACTACCGTGCTTAACAGTGGGTATAAGGTGTTTTTGTTTTGTTTTTTTGCTGAAATGCTGTTTGTTTAGGGTTTTGTTTGTAGACGGTAAGGTCAAACAATTTCACTGTGGTCTCATCTGTCCAGAGGACATTGTTCCAAAAGTCTTGGGGTTTGTTAAGATGCAGTTTTGTGAGTATCACTTTTGCTTTCATGTTCATTTTAGACTAAAGAGGCTTGCATGGTCTGACCGTGGCGTAAATTATTCTGGGAACAGTTAGATAAGGATCTGTCTTCAGTGTTTTTCACTTCTAAAGAGTTGTTCTCAGTGTAACATGTTGAAGTTAAAATTGTTTGGAAGTGCCTTTATAACTTTATAAGACTCTGGTGTTCCTAAGATCAGCTTTTCTTTTATACAAGTCGGCACACCTGCCGATGATAGGTTCATTAAGGGCTGACGATCAGCAGCTCCTGACATCATGGAAGAGGTAAGGGGGTACTTAGTATTGCCCACACGATTAAAAAAAATGTTTGCCTCTTTTTTCTCCCTTAAATATGTAATGTTATAGTAAAAAAATGCTGTATGTTTTTTTTATACTGTAATTGCCTCATAGTAAGATTAAATGATCAGATGATTTTTTTTTTGTTATTACAAACACACACAAGTGTGTGAACGCACGCACACACACACACACACACACACACACACCAAATATAGGATTAAAGAAGGGATTCTAACGTTTCAACAAGACTTTGTACACTGATGGTTAACCACAGATTCAGCCAGGAGAAGTGTACGTTAATAATTGCCTAATGATAGCACACTTCATTAAGGACTCATTCAACTGGTTCATTGGGGCAAATAAATTAAAAAGACAGTACTTTAAGATACGATTTGGCTTTGTTTCAACTGCCCAGCAGGTGCCAGAACAGTTGCCCTTTACATCCATAAAGGTGTGTTGCCTCTTTGAGGCCACACAGATGTTAAGGAGTATACCTTTTAACACTGCAGTATTTTGTAATGTATAAAAGTCTGTGTTCTGGCAAAATATAGTTATGTCAATGAATATAAATATGGACACAAATACACACAGAAGTATAATAGCATAGAAATATTATCTCAAATTGTCATATTTCTTTTCAAGAAGTTATAAGTCATTTCACCCAATAAGCATATACTATTAATTAACCTAGAGCATTTTTCTGAACAAAATAGGGAGGTTGCAAAAGAGTGTACTTTCCAGGATTCAAAAGGGAATGGTGGAGGAATCTTTGAAGGCTGTCTTTGCATTCAAAAAGTGCATGTTAACACAAATTTGCACCCTTTCACTCTTCAGTGATACCTTAACTCTTTTTTTTTTTTTTTTTTTTTTGGAATGTTATTAATGGTATTTTCTATTCACCAATTTATAAAATGTGCTTTTTCTCTAACTACTTCTTTTCTTGTCTCCGGTGGTTGTCTTAAGAATTTGTGCGGTCACAACTATTCCAGAAGTGACTGAGTAAGGCATGCCGTTACAGCTTCCCTCCACTGGAGGGCAGTCTGCATCGTAAAAGTTTGTATTTGTGAGCAAAACTGATTGAAGGCCTGTGTGCTTTCTTTCCTCCCTTGTATTTGTAATTTTCATGCTGGACTTTGAACAAAAATAGTAGCCACATGAACTCGCAGATGGAAAATCCATTGTACACGGCTTCTCTTGGATACGTCTTTGATTGTGTTTTTCTGTTATATGCGCTCTATACTGATAGAAATTTCAGTGCCTTTTTTTTTTGTTCTACTGAATTCAGGGGATAGGGGACCAGTAAACACTATATTATCTTTCAATGATTTACATACAGAATGGCAGTAAATGTAGGGATGTGCAAAGACCTGCCCCCTTTGAGACTCTTCTCCATCATTCCCTCCACGATTTGCACCAGTCCCACATCACAGGGACATACAATATGCCCTTCACAAGTATTCACAGGTTAAGTCACCAAATACAGTATTATGCATTAACACATTTCATAATGAAACATTCATATGTTATCTATACACTCATACAGAAGCCTCCTCTATTAGTGTAAAGAGGTTTATATGAGACATCTGTATATATATCACATGAGATACTGTAGGTTCATAATTTTCTCTTTGTTTTTCTTTTTCCAAAAATAAATCATGACTGTGTGTTCAGACTGTCTTAGCAGATATTCACACGTCTTGCAGACAACAGACTGATCATAGAGGAGAGAACAAGAGAGCCCAATGCCCATTGGAGAAATATCTGAGGGGAAAAGAAGAGGGGAGGAATGAAATAAATGTATGCGTATCATTGTGTGTAGAAGGGGGTGAGAGAACTGTATCAAAAGCCCTCAGAGGGAGGACTCGTACTGCAGGAGTTCATAAAGAAGAGGACCGTCCCTATACCTGATGCCCACCGCATTAGGGCTAATGTACTGCAGCACATTTATGGTCCTGCGCAGGCGCCGATCCACAAAGTGCGCATCCCAGGCTGGGTAGCGTTTTCTTGGCATGTCTATCTTGATAAGTGGACCCTCAGGCTGGATGGGCCTCCCAGCCGCGTCCACAGGCTCTGTAGACCTCACTTGGAAAACCGGAAGGCAAGTGTCTGTGGCTGTTTCGTCTGATTCCATGTGTTCCCCTGCCAGACCCCGGGTAGGAGTGGCCTGGGAGCCACGTGGCCCTGGTGTGGGAGCCATTGGCTCAGCTTCAGGTGGTAACGGGAGGCCCCACAAGAGCTCAGCGCAGCAGGAGCTGGCCAACACCCTCAGCCGGGGGCCCATGGGGTGCAGGACTCCATAGTAGAGAACCATGCATGCCACACCTGAGGCAAAGCACAGGAAGACGCCGCAGAGGGCAAGAGAGGCATAGGCGTCAGTGGTAGCTGGGTCACGATACGCATACCAAAGTGAGGTGAGGATGGCATTCTCCACAAGTACAATTGTGTAATAGGCCACCATTCTGTACCGCGTCCGACCCTCACGCACATTGAACCAACAGAAGACATAGACCACGCCCACCACCATGTTGAACAGTACTTCTTCCCATTTGGACATGCAGAAGTCGGTGCCGCCATGGATAATCCAGAAAGCCATGGCACACCAATGGAGCACCACAAAAATGCCAAAGTAAATGTGAAAAACAGAGGCAAAAAGGGCAAAAGAGAGCACCCGTGAAGAGATGGTGAAAAGGCGCCAGAACAGATGCACCAGGGCACCTCGGTAACTCATGCTCTTCTTGTCATCACGCGAATCTCGCAGGAGTTTGTGGTAAGAAGCTAGCACCCAGGCCAGGGACAGGAGGGAGGACATGGCAGAAACACCTGGGAACAGAGACGGAGACGATACAAGCAGAGGAAGAGCAAGAATGAAACATGCTGACATAGACTGGTTGAGAAGATTAACTTTTGATCTATAACTGTAAAGTCTGACTCAAAGAATAATGGCTTCATCTCGACTTGGCTTATTTCAGCTCACAGTAAAGAAGACTTTTTATTTCAGCCAAAGCAATCCATCACATATTTGAAAGTCATATTGTTACTGAGATCATCACACATCATCCAGACAACATAGTTTTCATTTAGTGAAGCAGTTCTGTTTCCTTAAGACATCTATAATAGCAGAGGCAGAAGATGTGTCAGAGGAATAACCTGCTGTATGAAAAATGATGGAGGATTATCTGCAGAGCAGCAACATGGAGCCCCTCAGCAAATGTATTGATGGCATTTCTATAGACTCCTCGGCCATGAAGGGTATCACTTGTTATGATTGAATAATTTTTTTCCCCCCTCCTGGGACTGTATTTCATGAGGAACTAGAGATGTAAACTTGGTTTCAACAACAACAGTGATAAATGTTGGAAACCGGATACAATGCTGGAAAAGCAGCTCAGTGTGCAAGCAAAGATATATGGTCAGCACGGGTGTAGATCACACGCCCCGTGAGGTAACCACAGCTCAAGTGCGACATGTAATGCAAGTATGACAAGTAATGACAGTCTTAAATTACACACAAAAAAAAAATGGGTTCAAGCGTTTGCCCGTGTGAAGCTTTAGGAAACCCCTTACACTGCAGCCACTCAGCCTTGTTGCTCTGGATCATGATGCAGAGCTGCAGCACCAACTGAGGGGCGCTTTCTAAGAAGGTCTCTAGCAGTCGCAGCATGTTGACATCAGCATACTCGTACATCATAGCCCAGTAAAAACGCCGCTGGTTCTCCTTTTGCCGGTGACTTTGGATGCCAAGGTACATGGTGCGAATGTACCTATAAAGAGAGAGAGGACAGATGGTTAGACATTTCAACCATGTTTAGGTTTTTTTTTGGTGAAAATGATGTGCAGGAATCGGTTAACATTTCTCCATAAAAAACAATTGTAAATCACAAGGGAATAAAGAAAAAGCTTTAGGGATGTCCCGATCACATTTTCACCTTGCTCCCAAAGCAGAGTTGGATTCGTTTGAATTTGAGTGTCTGCTGATACTGAGTTGTTGTGTTGTTTAGCAAAATAAAAATGAAAATTGTCCGATCAGTTCCACCTGATCTCGATCATTTAGAAATCCTATTATTGGCCCAGATTTTCAATCACCTGATCCTATCGGGGCATCACTTGAAAGAATATCATTAAGGTAAATGCAAGTGAGTAAGATGTATAATAACATGTAGAAGACTATGGGCTAAATGTGTGTGTGTGTGTGTGTGTGTGTGTGTGTGTGTGTGTGTGTGTGTGTGTGTGTGTGTGTGTGTGTGTGTGTGTGTGTTAGTCTAACATCTAATCTAGAGGCCGTTTCTTCTGGTTACTGGAAATAATGTCAAAATCCAGAAAAACCAGATTAATTCTTTGTATGAAAGAGAAAAATTGACTTTGATTTTAGAAGAATACAAATTTGTAGTTAATGGCAAATGTATGTTATTTGAGTGAAAATATAATTGAAATCTACTTCTATTAGTTTACTTTAGCTGCTTTTAGTTTTTATATAAGTAGAAATGATTGTGATGAAAACATGGTCAAATATTTAGGATTTTTCATAATTTCTAGTTAAACACTCTCATATGGACATCCAAGAGACTTTCTCTGCTCAAGGTTTTTCCCAGGTATCAAATCTCTTCAAAGTACAATAACTATTTTAACTAAAACAGAACCTTTTCATTGTTATTTTAGTTAAAATAGTTAAAACAGTCATTGTACTTTGGAGAGACCCGCCCCCCCCCCCAAAAAAAAAAAAACAAAAAACAAACGAACAAACAGATAACTGAATCATACTCCTGCTGTAATTAAAGACATGGCTTTTCTTTCATTTCTTTTTTTTTAAGGTTCGCTATGGTGCAATACCACTTCTGCCCACTTGGTGGCACATCACAACTGTTCATGTTTCAGCACCTGGCATAAGACAGAATGAAGTGGGACAATGTGGTATTACAAGACATGCCGGACCGTCCCCACTCGTTACTACAGTATGGAGATTGAGGGGCTACTTCAAGTTTAACATTTCATATCGAAAAAGCACCGTATTTGTAACCATTGTTAAGGTTTGACAGTATGAGAGGGAGACTGTGTAGCTTGTTATGTGTTTGATTTTTATGTCACACTTCTTGGGAAGAAATGGAGAAAGGAAAATGTAAGGCAAGGAACTCTTCCGGGAGAGGGTAAATACCAACGCCAAGTAGTGGTATTTTGAGAAGCTGCTTGAGATCAGTAACATCGATCCGAACAACCTGCTGGCTGCAGAATGGAGGAAACACCCAGAGGCGCAACCATCTCTCGTACGCTTTAATATTGTGAATTATCTAGTTTATGTTATCAGTGCCTGTATAATGCCGGAGTTGAAAAGTTGCAAGTCATTGGCGGTTTCTGAAAAATTCAGCTGTTACTGAGTGAAGAACGTTCAGATCCACAAATCTGCAAGCGGCGAGAGCTGGGTCATCCTTGTTACGGTGCGGTTGGACTCCTCTTTAATCAATGTTTTAGAAGTTTATAAGAAGAACAATGTTGGTTAGCAGTCTAGGTCTGAAGCTGTACCACAGATAGACTTTGTGGCTTTGTGGCAGCGTTTTCTACAAGACATTTCCATCTGAGCCTTTGTCACCTTTGTCAAGTTTGTTTCCATAACCGTCGTACAAACGCCAGCTTCTTATTTTCTATTATCAGTGTCTCTTTTACCTGCATAGTAGTTAAAAAGACATCACACCAAATGCTTTAAATTCTTCTCTAAAATATATCCAGTAAAAGAAAAAAAAGAGCCAGTTACAACCAGAGTTTGATTGGTTTTTAACCCCTTAAGCATTTTTTTAGCTTCTCAAACAATCCAGCGAAAGCCCAGCAGGGGAGAAGACAGTCCAACCAGAATAACCATTACTGTAGTTTGTAGTTATCTTACCAAAAACTTCAGCTAGTGCATATTGGCTGGCAACGGTTGGGTCTGTCTGCCTGAGCCGGCAGAGTGGCAGATAAATACAGTCCTTGATGTGAAGGCAGTCAACCGAGGACAACTGAGTAGAAGGGACAGAAATAGACCAGACAGTCGCACTCCCCAGTACAAACTGAGAGGCCAAGGATCTAAATCCATTTCCTAAACATAAGACACAAATTCCCTGCAGTATAGGAAACAAAGCAAGAAAATGCGTATGAGTGGTTCTCAGCATAATTAGCTCTTGCATTGGCTATTGAGTAAGAGATTAATGCTTTAATTGAAATGAGGTTGAGATCAGTGCTCTGTAAAAAGAGCGCGCTGTCGAGTAGGGTCTGATTGCTTTGGGTTATTGTTTTGACTCGGATTGAAGCATTTACTTGTCCCCGTTTTCCTCGCAACTTTAATTAACTCACTGGATTTCCAGTTAAATGCTATAAAACAGAAACTGCCATGTGTTAATATTCCAGTCTATTTTCCTAACCTGTGCACAACAAGTTGTGGTTTCCATGAAATCTTTGTTTCACTGGAATTCAGGGAAAGTAATTCAAATATAATTACCCTGCAGCATGTAGGACACTACGAAGGGAAGTGTCACTATGAAGACTTATTTTTTTCATAGGGATTGCATCAGTATGGATACTCTGAAGTTTGTTTTAGTACTTATTGGTAAGCTATGCTCCATTTGTTCAAGGAAATTTAGGATGGTGCTCTTTCTTCATGATAGTGAAGTAGGTCAAGACAGATTGGGACAAACTGGGATGTTTTCTTTTCTTTTTTTTTTTTGGGTGGGGGGGGTGGCGAGGGGAGGGGAGGGGGGCGTCAATAGCTCTGGGCAGGATGAAGCACCATTGTATCCAGAGGTAAAAGCTGGCTTTCCATGACATTTCCAGTCGGCCTGGTAAATGTCATATGGAACAAGTCAACCCCGCTCCCTTACTAATAATATGCTGAAGAGACCAAGGCAGACCCTTTGTCTCCATCCTCGTAGTCTGTGTTCTGCCTGTGCATCTCACTGGTCTGTAAACATCTTCCATTTTCTCGTCTATTAAAAAGCAGAATTCTACAGAGTTTGAAGCAGCTAAAAAACAGCTAAAAAGTTGTCAGATACTAATTATAGTAATATAGGAATAGTATATATATATATATATATATATATATATATATATATATATATATATATATATATATATATATATATATATATATGGCTGGTGAGGACACAATTTATTTTCCTTCTGGGATTAAAAACGTGTTTTTGAATTGAACTGAAATCCGATGGGGTTGTGTTTATGTAGATAAAATCATTAAAACAAAACTCCTACATTATCCATATAGCAGGCAAATATATATTACTTTTGTGTTGGAAAAGTTAATAAATATTTGTGCTAAGTCCAAATTTGATGGTAATTTTCCAGTAGACTTTGGGGTGTTTCATTACTGCTATAAATCTCTAAAGTGGAGGACCAAACCAACAGACTGAGAATGTCGCTCATACTTTGCCTCAAATGTATGAAAATATTGCATTATTCGTAGACGATATAAAATAGTAATAGCAATTTTTCACAGAATAAATGCAACAATTTATTCTTATGTCTAATAACCAAAGGTGTAAAAATAAGTGAGAACTGAAAATCATTCACATCTGCATTTTTCCAGTCTGAAAACCCATTTTGTTCATATTTCTTTGTTATTCCTTTAGCAAAGCACAAAAAAAAAAAAAAACATGTACAGTTAAACGCTTCGGTTTCAGGGCTGTCAGAAAAATCTGAGCTCACTTCATCACATCTTCAACACTGCAGCGCTTTTATTTACAAGAATCTCACACACTTCCTGCGATTGTGATGCACACTGTTAACACTCCCACTGTGCCTTTTTCAGATGTAGTAACACAAATAGCTTCAGAAATACACGCGCACACACAGAATGCTCAAACATACATGCTTGTCGGCGCTGTAGGTAATGGGGGATTTCCCTTCTATTTCAGACGCATCAGTCAGATGGATCCCGCTCTGTCTTCCAGATACACACACATATACCCGCTCCACCAGGGCTGTGGTCTTGATGCTTCTCCCTCCCAGTTCTCTTTGAGCTCCATAGCTCCTCCACAGGGCTCCTCATGAATTATTTGTAGCGAGATCATAGCGATCATTCATGGCTCGTTAGGCAGCGTGTGCGTGGCCTAACAGCTCAACACGGTGCTGGGGTCATGTTTCAAGCTCAGCTGTCTGCCATTGTTGTTATGATGCAAGCAACCTCCCACCACCAATCACCAGCACGGCCATAAAGTGACTAATGAAAGAAAGACATCTGCTGTTAGGCACAGACTCAGATATGCAGGAGTGTGTAAAAGACAGACATCTTGGGATCGGAGCACTGAAGGACAGGTGGAATGACAAATACACCATGTGGACAGTTTGGCCACATTGTTACTCTCTCTCCTCCAAAGTCATTGACTGATGAGTCACCCAGCCACCCTTACATTAATCCCTTCAGTAGGTGGTAAGAAGGACCACACACACACACACACACACTTACATAGACACCACATGGGCAAGTTCAACAGTATCTGTCTTCTAAGTCATGCTCCTGGGAAGGCTGAGCAGCTCGGCCTGCATTCGTATCTTGTCATAAGGTGATTCATAAGAAGATCCCAGGCAGTATTACAGCAGCACGAAGCGGAGCTTACGCATTATCTGTAACAGGTGGAATCTGGCAGAACACAGAGCACGGAGGCATATAACATACACACGGCCTGGGGGTTTATTAAAAAGTGTGTGTGCATTTATATGTGTAAGGTGGAGGCACTGCCAGCTGCAATGAGTCACCCTGAGTCACTCTGAGGGGCAGAACATTCACTGTCAATGAGGTTTAAACCGCATGTACTGGCAAATGTTCATTTCTTTTGCTTTACTTCTTTTTTTTTTCATCTTTTCAGGACAGAGTTCTATTTCTGTGCTCGTGTTCCGACCATTTTTCCTCTTTTTCAGGGCTGATTTTTCTGAGGGAATTGCGGTAGGGTGTTTTTGGGAGGACAAAAGCCTCCTCCTTACCCAGTGAGATTACATCAGTGATGCTGGCCATCACAGGTCTGGCTTAACACCACAATGGGGACGTCTTTATGTTCTACATACGCATTTTTACCATATTAAAACCCTAGAAATTCTCAGATACGGAGACATTTTACATTCTTCTCTGTCATGTTCCCGTCCAAGTTTTCTAAGACACCTACAGCTAAAAGGTCTGTTGGGGCAATTCACCGCATACATTTGGAAACCAACCGCATTCAGTGATGAAGGACCAGATTTTCTGTCTCCACCAGTAGTGGGTACACACCTATAGCTGTCTATGCCATTTCAGTACATTATCTTTGAAGCATAATCATCCTACTTCCCCAGAGTGAAGTCAGTATGGGCACATTAACTAACAGGAAACTAGCAGAGATTGAGGGAACTGCGTCACAACTCGGCTTGGACATGATTTGTCAATCACAGAGCTTGTTCACGCGTCTGCGGCAAATTGCCATGTGGTCAGCAGTTGATTGTTATGTAATTGTTATCAATCACACAACAATCTTGCTGGCTCGGTGTCAAGCCATTGGCGATGGCCAAAGGATATTAAACAAGACAAATATCTGGAGCCGTCTGGGTGAATCTGTTTTCAAGCTGCAGCCAATGACAGAGAGGCGCTGGCTGAGGTCACTTTCTGCGTTTCCATTGCCACTAGAATTGCGCAAAATGCAGTACAATGCAGTTTTGCTAAAACACTACTTAATCATTATGGATTACTGCATTACATCGGGGCTTTGCCTTTGAGATTTCTTCTTTTTTTTCCAGTCGTGTTCTACATAAATCATATCATTTTTTGTTTAAAATTTGTGTTTTTCAAGTGGTTATACCTTGTTTTCGGTGCTTTGTTGATAAAAGCTGGGTTAAGAGACCAGATGTGCGACTATATCAGATCATGTGGTGTGTGATTGTTTGTTGGTGATCAGTCACATAGTGTGAACAGCAAAATGACTTCAAAACTCCAAATTACAAAAAAAACAACTGAGTTGTGTAATGTGAACAGTCCAACAATCTGCAGACTCTGAAAGTAACACAGACTTAACTTGCCTTCAGTTAAAGTGTCACAACCCTGGCAAGAGCTTAACCGTGATATCCGGGTTTTGACGCTGCATAATAAAACTATTATTGCAGAAATATCTTCAACTCACCATTTCAAATAAGTGAAAACTGAACTCAGAGTGCATCAACTTTAACAGTTATCCACTGACCCAACAGTAGATTGGTGTTTATCCTCCTTACAGTGGTGTACGGCCTCATATGGAAGGCTGCCAGAGTTAAATACCAGGTCCTGTAGGTGAGTCAGATATAGTCATAGAAACACACGATTATCCATGATCAGTGCGTTTTAGCCGGCTGCTACACAGAGGACAGCTGGAACGTTGAATAGAGATCGATCTGACGGGATGTAACCTGAAAGCGATGGGAAGCGGCAGGCCGTGATGAGAGATTCTGTGTCAACTCTGCTCCGCCTCGTCACTTCTTTGAGTTTGTAATGGTTAATCAGTTTTGACATTTTGACTAAATATTATCTCTGTTGTTGTAACAGGTCATACTTTCGCAACATTTCGCGTGGTCTGTTTGGAAATTATGATGCACATTTTGCTTTTTAAAATCCATCCATCCATCCATCCATCCATCCATCCATCCATCCATCCATCCATCCATCCATCACTGGTAAATTGAGAGCCTTGCCTTTTGGGTCAGTGCTCTCTTCAGACAGACCCCTATAGCCCATACAGTCCACATCACCCCAGACGCTGTGTGGTCTTCCTGCTGATGTCCCACTCTGTTCATCACTCACTCGTGAACCCTGAGATGCTGAAACTTCTCCGCATCAGGCTCCAGTACGAGCTGAAGATCTTTGTTAGATAAGGCCGACAAGCCAAAGCAGTCAAAACAGTCAAAGCAGCGGTGTTCTGAGGTTTTCAAAATCTAGTTAATCAAAGTGAGCTTTATTCCGTTTTTGTCATTCCTAAAGGTGAAGACCAAGCAGCCTGTTAAATCACAGGGAGCGGTTTATTACTCAGGTAGGTAGACACATGGAAAGTTGTGACACAAAGAGAAGTACAAACATACCAACATAACCTGGGGAAAAAAAATGGATTGGTTGCAAAATAAGTTACACGATGACTTCTGCTCATTGAACACACTCCGGCTCGTCCTAATTAGACTTTACAGACATGAATGAATTCACTATGTTTTTCCAAAGAAGCCTGAAGAGCACTGGAAAAAAAATCTGAAGTCTGCAAGCTGTTTCTTCAGCAACATAGACAACGTTTCAGTGTTGAAATTAAGCCCTCAAGGGCACATTTATCATATGATTAAAAAGCTGAATGAAATCAATTCAACAGTGTTTCCTGCAGTTCAGATGAATCAGCACTGCCGTTTTCCCCACTAACCTCCTGATAACACTCGTTCTGAAAAAATAAAAATAAACAAGCCCTCGCTTCCCGTATTTTTTGACAGATTGAATGCTTCGTTCATAAGCAGCTACTTTCTTCGATACAAAAAACAAATTGCAATTTTTTTATTTTTTTTTCGGACTTAAGCTCTTGATGCAATAATCTACTTTAACAACCAAAAATAAGAGATTTTTTAAGTCTTTTTTATTATGATTATTTTAATAATATTATTTTATTATTATTATCACAATGGTGTGGACAATGTGCTTTATATTAAAAAAATTATATTTATCAGAAGAAAAGTTAATTTCCTCAAAGACAGCAGGAAACTGCTCATTAAAAAGTTACATAAGTAAACTGATAGAAGCTTTTGGTTCATATTTGGCTTTTATTTCCAAAAGTAACATAACAAAGACACCTAATAGCCATTTGTGCTATAACTCACCAGTAGAAGATATTGTGACCAAAGCACACTTTTCAGACCTTAAAGCATCATAATGCATTCAAAGATGGATTCAGATCCGGTCACTCGACACATTTGAAGGTGGTCCGGGACACTTTTATCCAAACTCTCTTCGTAGTCTGAACAGGAAAGCATCCTGGGGCGGAATCAGGGATCAATAGCTTATTTGATTTAGCCAGTAAGCCTTTATCTTCGTGTTTGTGGTGGATCTTTCATTGCATTATATTCACCCTGATTTTTACTGCAGATATCATTTGTGGAATAAAGTACTGAAAAAACAAAACATTGCGGTATCTGGGTAAACATTTTAATGCCAGGTCTGAACACGCACTAAGAACTGGCTACTTGTGATCAGACTTCTCAGGACACATTTTAACTGAACAGAGCCTATTTCTTCGTTGGCGAGACGTGGGTTTGATGCCCCTAATCTTGGATGCGTGATCTGAGACCGTGGTTATTGTTTGGAGCCCCTGCAGCTTTGAGAACGTCTGCTAAGTTCCACATGTAAAACCCCATTTACTGTCAGAATCAGAACTACTGGACAAACGTGAACACACACACAGGATTTGACTCAGTTGTTGTTCTTTTTAATAAACTACACGCCGGTGCTGTAAACATGTAGCATAATGACAAATAAAACGGTGAAAAAGTCAGAATAATTCAGTTTATGTTGCCCTGTGTAACACAAACCAACATTTAGCACCAAGGGGAATTGCAGTTTTTGCAGTACTTTAAAAAAATAGTTTTTTTATTTTTCAAAAACAAAAATGTTAGCAACAACTTAAAAAGAGGAGATAAGCACACGAATGCAGGCTGGTTTCTTTGATTCAGACCTCGAATGAGTCCGCTGCAAGGAGCCAGCTGATTGTTCATAATCATACAAAATTGTCACATGGGTGCCAGACAGTGCCATTGGCAGGGCTAACACCCTTATCAAGCTGTAGACAGGGGTGTCCAGCAGGGTGGGGGGGTTAAAGGCATCTCTTTCTTGAAGCATAGCTACTGAACAAACGCGGGAACCCTGTACGCTGTTTTTCTCGTGTTCAGCTCATAAAACCTTGTAAGAGCAGGTGCGTTGGCACAGCTTTGCATCTCTGTCAACCGAGGACGATGTTGGGACCAGGAGATGGTTTTGGTTTCTTGTGACTGGTTCTATATCTTCCCCCACAGAAACTGATTGCAGTGCAGCTTCGCACTAGGCCAAACCCAGTCTAGGCTCTTCCGGTCTCCTGGCTGTACATGCTCTCATCTAATTCTCTAAAATAAACTAATTAGCAGTCTTACTAAAATGTCCAACTTCCCAAAAAATTCAGACGTTGAAGAAAACGAGTATTGTTTTACGGTTCAGATGGCGGTTCTCTGCTCCTCGGCCTGTGCAGAGCGAACACAGACTCCCGTCATGTATATTAGCTTTCCTCTTGGCAGTACGCTTCCTCTTTTTCTCTCAACACCAGTCATTTGTCACCATTAGCAACAGTCCTCAGGTACCCCAAGTCACTGAGCTGTGATCATGTGACCTTGTGCAAGCACTGAGATGACAGAAAAGCAGGAAGAAGACAAAGCAAAGGTTATTAAGTGACCTTTTTTTTTTTTGATAGAAAAGGACAAAAGTAAGAGTTATGAGGAAGGGGCAGAGAAAGAGGTCATGTGACGAATGGCCTGCTGCTTTCAGATGGATGATGGCCCGGGATTCATTGTGATTTAGTAGCATTCGGTGTCATTCCTCAAGAAAAGACAAAAACAGGAAATGGATCAGTATCTGTGGATTCGTTGTCGCCTGTAAAAAGACTGAAAATACAGGATATTGATCACCTCAGCTGTGTTTTAGCAGGTATCAAGTTTGTAGATGTAGCACTGGCTATTTTTTTTCCCCCTTCAATACAAAGAATAAGTCCTCTGGATTTAACTTTGATGTCCAAAGGGGAAGTGCCAACAGATGCAGAAGAAACTTCCTCTGGATGGGTTCAACAAAAGACGTCTGAAGTGGGATTCAGTGGAGCAGGAACGCTGGCGATTTTTAATTTCTAACAATGGAAAAGGTAAAGATCCTCAGAGGATGTTTTAATTGTATATTTAACTGTAACCTTCATACAAAGCTGATAATTTTAGGTAACAAAGGGACACTGCATTTGTCTAATTTGAGGTTTTTAAGCCCAAATAAAAGTACAGGCACAACATGCTGGAGTGAGCTCTCCTCTCCATGTTCATTTGATTCTGATTAGAGGTTGTTTTTTTTTTTGTTGCCCCCCCCCCCCCCCCAAGATTTTGGATTTTATTGTTTGTTGTTTAAAGGTGAAGGTGTCAGCTGCAGTGATATTTATAAAATACCTTGAAAATGTGACACACTGCAGCTCGTTTCGTGGCTCTAAATATCAAGTGCACTGCAGAATATTTACTCAAAGCATAGGAAGAAATAACAGATTGCTAAGTGACTCCCTCTGCTATTGAAAAAAAGAAAAACAAAAAAAACCCAGTGCAGTTTAAATATTAGAATAGGAGCCCCTTACAGTAACAACAGTCTGCTCCTTTGTGGTTTTCTGCTATCTCTAAATATTCTTTCTTTCTTTATTAAAGACAGAAAGAGAAAAATCCTGACAGCCTGAAGTGAAATCCTCTTTCTCTCTGCCTTTCCTGCTGTCTGTCTTTCCCTTCGCCACCCCTCCTTCACTGTTTTTGAGATTCTTCCACGAGAGCAAGGGCAAGATTATTTACGGATTAGGAAGAAAAGACTTGACCCACTTGCTTTTCAAAGACTACCATCCAAAGACAGCCATGTGGAGGCAGGCTTTCATTCAGAGTCAGCACTTGTGTTGACGTGCGATACACTAGAAGCTGATGTTTATTGCTTTTAAGACCATAGTTGGTCGGGTTGGCTTATGGTGTTAAAATGCTTCCCTTAATTACCAACTGATAGCAAGTGCTATGTATAAATCAGCTTAATGCCAAGTAGCTTTCACCAGTACTATACTAAACCCTAAAAAACTCATAATCAACTCGAAGTGCAGTTTTATTTTTCAAAGTTTGATGAGTTCACTTGCAGGTTTGGTGGCATTTTGCATTTTTCAAGCCCTGAAGATAACAGAAGAATGCAGGCGAAAGCCAAGTCAGCACATGGGGAGGAAAGAGAGAACGGGGGGTGGGGGGTTCAGACAGAGATAGAGAGGAGAGCCAGTGGAGATAACCGCTGAGAAAGTGGAGGAGAGCAGATGAGAGAATAGAGAGAAGTGACAAAGTGATGTAGTGTGAGCGGAAGAGGAAGGGGGAGAGAAGCAGTGAAAGTGGCGAGACAAAGACGCAATAGGAGAGAGACTACAGGTAGAGGAGAGGCTGGCCAGTGAGAGGAGAGTGAGACAGAATGAGACCCGGGAGGTAAACTAATCACCGAGCACGCAATGCAATTTTCTGGCTCTGTGCCTCCACCCCACCGCACTCCTCCCTCATGCACCCCCTCTTCGTCTTGGGGTCTCTTTTTATTATTCCGCTCACACACTCTGTTTCTCCCTCATCTATCTATCAGGCTGTACCATTTCCATGCTCCCCCTCCACTGTTTAGTACTGCTCTGTAATCCCCTCTGGCTCTCAAACATGGATGGAGAACCTCTGGCCATCAGCATAAAAAAAAAAAAAAATGTTGGAGATGGAGAGGTTTTTTGGTTTTCCTATTAAAACGGGGCTCATATTCCGTACTGAACACGGTTTTTTAGGTGTTATAATCCAGCTATGTAATGGTGATTGTGTATGACATGATGAATGATGGGAATTACTACGAGTAATATTACACAAAAAAAAAACAAAAGCATCTGTCTGCATGCAGTTCTGCATGCGTGTGCTTCCCCCGAGATGCGAGCATTTAGGAAACGTTTGATATCGCTGCAGCAAAGGTTTGAAAGTGTCGAGTCCCTCTCCTGAGAGCAGCAGCGCCTGCCTGCCTCACTGTTTCACAGCGTCTTGATGATGATCATGATAGATGTTCACTCCAGACATGCAAATAAAGGAGGCGGCTCCTCAGAAGTGTGCATATGCCTTCGCTCTCGAACCCACGCGCATTCACACACATGCACACTACACACCGCCACATTTATATGTTTAACTATGATCAAGTCATCTGCTGATGTATCAATCTTTCTCTTTTTGGGAATATACCCCTGGGAAAAATGCAAAGGCGCTCACACGCAGCAGTCTGCCCTATTTTCACAGACACAGTGACTGAGGAGGAAGATTAGTCACATTACACGCTAATTTTAAAAAATAGGAATCCTTCGGTAAGAGTGAGACGTGAATGTATGAGCGAAAAGCGATCTCATTATTGACATGTAGTATCTCACCTCATCCATCATAAGTGACACTGCTGTCGCATCCTCTGAGAATTACACACAAAGGCAAACACGCACACTTAAATCCAAGCGAAGGGATGCACAGACAGCGTCACTGGGCACACAGACAAACATCAAGCAAAAAGAAAAAAAAAAAGAGAAAATGCTACTTTAAAACACAGCTGTAAAGGAATTAAATGCACACTCACACCCGTGTTCACACCATCACACAGTTTTACCACAGGAAGCTCTGAGCTGTGCGCTAACCTGAGGGGATCTAGTGACACGAAGCATATGTGTGAATCCTCAACTACTAGTCACTGGCTGGCCCACTGAGGAAAACTTGTTGTGACAGATCTAAAATATCAGCCGTGCAGGAGCAGGGAAGGGGTCAGACAGAAAGTGAAGCAGACACAGAAGGCACAGGTACAGGTACTCCAGAGGTACTGTAGCCATGCTGGCTTTCCTTAAGGTCACAGACACACAGCTTGAGAGGATAAAGTTACTGATTGTGAAGGACATTTAAAAGAAAAAAAAAAATCATACACACAGACTCAGATTTCTGCAGCATTTACTCTCCAAGCAACAGTCTGTTCGTGATGGTACTTTTTTTATATGCAGACATACAAAAAGGAGACATCGCACATGCATAGTGTTCGAGATGGAGAGCTCCTGGCTTTGGTCTACCTTTTCAGGTTGGGGGATGGTTAGATGGAGGAGAGGAGGAAAAAGAGATGGGGGATGGGCCTAGATCAATACAGGTATCCTGAACCCTTCCTTTCTTCTGTGAATTTATGCAAGGGAGACTGGATGCTGACAGAGCAAAGCTCAACTCCCAGACACTAAAGCGAACCCCCTCAACCCCCGCAGGTTTTTCACTGCATGGAGAAACAGATTGCCTTTTTGCACAGACGCGAATGTCACTTGTCATCAATAAGAGCAGCGAGTGCGTGATTGCAGTCGTGTCTTAGTGTCTGCGCCTCAGGGCTGTGATGTGTTCAAAGATACAGAAGAAACTTTACCCTGTGATAGGTTGACATCATAACAAAAGGGGAGTAGTGAAACATTACCAGGAAGGATGTCAAAAACCACATTGTTTGATAGTTAAAAAAACAAAAAAGCAGTTCATAAATCTGAGTTTCACTAGGATGGAGAGCGTCAGTCAAATGATGCGCTGTTCATTAAAGAGCTGGGCTTAGCACTTATTTTGTATTTAAAGCTGCAATAGTTGTTTTTTCAGGCCAGAATATAGATAGCAGATTGATTGGCACACCTCACCAATGATGGATAATATTCCTTTCCAGATGTCTGAAAAAGAGGAACACTGAAATTATGTTAGATCACTGGAGTCCTTTGTGGTCGTTAAATGCCAAACTAAGACTCAGGTTTATAAAAATGACTGTCCAACCATTGGCTCTCAGTGAAACTCCCACTGCCGGCCCATGACTAAGAACTGCAAAGAGGCACTCCACATTTCTGAAATGACGATGCCGCAGTGGTCCGTCGGCCAGCCATGATTTACCAGCATCATAAATGAGCAAAGAAAAAAAAAAAATCCAGAAACTGAGCCAAACCACCAACAAGACGGTATTACTCACAGCAGAGAGCAGTCAGTGTTTACAACAGAAACTTCCCATGGTTGGATGGACACACCCAGATAATGCAAGCGAAGTTGAGATAATCCCTGCATGCGAACGTTCAACCGGACTGAAACTGGCTTACGCCCTCCACACCCACCTCCTAGACAGTTCCTGCTTTGACCGGGAAGTACAGAAGCCATACAGCTACCATGATGGAGTCTGACTTATTTTGGTAGGTAAATTGATTCCCTTCACATGACCAAAAAAGCAACAACATAAAATTCTAGTTAAGTTTATATGTTCTTCATCCGAACCCCACAATGATAACAATAGCAGCACTCTTTATGTAAATGAAGATCTAAATCAGCATCTTGGACAGTAAGGTAATTATAACTATTTATATTCTCCACTCCACAGCCCCATGATCGTAACAACCACAGAATTTGAAATTTGCAACCAGATACAGAGGTTTTGACAGCATCCAGTCGTACATATGCGGGAATGCGCTCGTTCACCGGTAGACCTTAATGAAACCTCGCTTTTCTCCAATAAGGCTCGTTCATCTGAAACACAAGTTGGCCATTACAGAGCACTTCAGGGTCGGCGGACAGAGAGCGATAAAATGAGAGCGAGGGCATGTGGTTGTTTCAAAATCAATCAGGGTTCAAATCAAGTGTGTGTGCATTTAAGTGCATCTTTGCCTAGTGGTGGCAAAAAAATGAAGAAGTAAGGAACGTCAAAGTAAAAAAAAACAAAAAAAAACAAATAAAAAGATACATTTCAGATGGAACTTTATCTATTTTTTATTAAAAACACTACAGATATAAAAATGTTGTTTTAATTTTCTATTTTGCCCATTAAATTTTAGTTAAATATATATAAAATCCTATTAGATCCAGGTTAAAAAAAACAACAAAACCCTAGCAAACAAGGGCAATACTTATTAGAGACAGAAAAAAAGAGTATTAAACAGATTATTTTCTGTCTTAAATGGATTAGTGTTTCTTAAAGAAATCACATGAAGGCCGTTTGTTTTTATGAAGACATTAAACTTCAGTGTTGCCTTAAACTTGAAGGTTCCTGGTTCCAATCCCAGCTGGGTTTTTTGTTAGTTCTCCCAGTGTTTGTTTGGGTTTCCTGCAGCTGCTCCGATTTCCTTCCACAGTCCAAAAAAGCATGTATGTCCGGCTAATTGGTGAATGTAAATTGTCCATAGGATTGAGTGTGTGTGTTTGTGGCCAAAAGTTTTGAGAATGACACAAATATTAGTTTTCACAAAGTTGGCTGCTAAATTGCTTTTAGATCTTTGTTTCAGTTGTTTCTGTGATGTACTGAAATATAATTACAAGCTCTTCATACATTTCAAACACTTTTATCGACAATTACATGACATTTATGCAAAGAGTCAGTATTTGCAGTGTTGTCCTTCTTTTTCAGGACCTCTGCAGTTCGACTGGGCATGCTCTCAATCAACTTCTGGGCCAAATCCTGACTGATAGCAACCCATTCTTTCATAATCTCTTCTTGGAGTTTGTCAGAATTAGTGGGTTTTTGTTTTGTCCACCCGCCTCCTTGAGGATTGACCACAAGTTCTCAATGGGATTAAGATCTGGGGAGTTTCCAGGCCATGGAGCCAAAATTTCAGCGTTTTGGTCCCCGAGCCACTTAGGTATCACTTTTGCCTTATGGCACGGTGCTCCATGGTGCTGGAAAATGCATTGTTCTTCACCAAACTGTTGTTGGATTGTTGGAAGATTGTTGGAGGGTGTTTTGGTACCATTCTTTATTCCTAGCTGTGTTTATGGGCAAAATCATGAGTGAGCCCACTCCCTTGGATGGAAAGCAACCCCACATCTGAATTGTCTCAGGATGCTTTAATGTTGGCATGACAGGACTGATGGTAGCGCTCACCTGTTCTTCTCCGAACAAGCCTTTTTCCAGATGCCCCAAACAATCAGAAAGAGGCTTCATCGGAGAATATGACTTTGCCCCAGTCCTCAGCAGACCATTCGCCATAGATTTTGCAGAAGATCAGTCTGTCCCTGATGTTTTTTTTTTTGGAGAGAAGTGGCTTCTTTGCTACTCTTCTGGACACCAGGCCATCTCCCAAAAGTCTTCGCCTCACTGTGCGTGCAGATGCGCTCACACCTGCCTGCTGCCATTCCTGAGCAAGCTCTGCACTGGCGGCACTCCGATCCCGCAGCTGAATCGTCTTTAGGAGGCGATCCTGGCGCTTGCTGGACTTTCTTGGGCGCCCTGAAGCCTTCTTAACAAGAACGTCTTTCCTTGAAGTTCTTGATGATCCTATAAACTGTTGATTTAGGTGAAATCTTAGTAGCCACAATACCCTTGCCTGTGAAGCCATTTTTATGCAACGCAATAATGGCTGCACATGTTTCTTTGCAGGTCACCATGGTTACCAATGGAAGAACAATGATTTCAAGCATCACCCGCCTATTAACATGTCAAGTCTCCCATTCCAACCCGATCAGCCTGACATGATGATCTCCAGCCATGTGCTCGTCAACATTCTCACCTGAGTTAACAAGACGATTACTGAAATGATCTCAGCAGGTCCTTTAATGACAGCAATGAAATGCAGTGGAAAGATTTTTTCAAGATTAAGTTAATTTTCATGGCAATGAAGGACTATGCAATTCATCTGATCAGTCTTCATAACATTCTGGAGTATATTCAAACTGCTATTATAAAAACTTAAGCAGCAACTTTTCCAATTTCCAATATTTATGTAATTCTCAAAACTTTTGGCCACGACTGTACGATGGACCGGGTACCTGCCCAGGGCGAACTCCTGCCTTTCGCCTGAAGACAGCTGGGATATCCTCCAGTAGACCCATGTGACTGTGAACAGTAACTCAGTCAGCATGTTTGGAAAGGCATGAGTCGCATATGGCTTAAG
The DNA here is from genome assembly GCA_014839995.1 of Xenentodon cancila. Lineage (NCBI taxonomy): Eukaryota > Metazoa > Chordata > Actinopteri > Beloniformes > Belonidae > Xenentodon > Xenentodon cancila. The sequence continues at coordinate 9,987,599 of CM026209.1, forward strand.
TATTTCAGGACTCAAATGGTATAAGCCAAGAACGGGGCACATTGTGTCGGTCCCATATAGTTTTAGTTACATATGCCCACCATTTGGGCCCCAGCTAAGAACCAGGTAGATCTAAACTTAGCACCGGTATAGGCAAACACAGGTAGAACCACTCTGGAAAGTTCAGAAAAATGCAGGTGAAATATATTATATATAAAGGCCAATTTTAGCTCATTAATGGAAGAACAGACGATGGATGGATGGATGGATGGATGGATGGATGGATGGATGGATGGATGGATGGATGGATGGATGGATGGATGGATGGATGGATGGATCAAACTAAGTATGGAACTTACACATTGCATGTATTTCTGTTTTAAATATGGCAACATATTTGAAAACATAAAGAATATGTTTTAATGTTACGATTGTTACCTTCGTTTCTCTCTTTCACATGCCTTTGTAACGCAGCTGTTTTTCTAACGGTTTTTATAAGTCACTCTGCAGTCCAGCAGTAATTGAGAGCACACTTAAAAAAACGAAATGGGACGAAGGCAGAGAGAGTATTGGAGAGAGATGAAGACTCCTGGGAGCTGCTAAGTGATGGTAACTGAACTCCAACATGTTGCAGTCTGGGAAGTCACCTGATGACTCAGAGGGAGGAGGGATGGCAAGAAAGAAAGTCAGAAGAAAACCTGGTGTGTAATGTAGAGGCACCATGCCAAGGTTTCCATTTCATTCACAAAACATTGAGCATGTGCAACCTTAGGCTGATTCCCCGAGGCTATCCCCTGGCTTTTATTTTCTACAAAGTCCTGCATTACCTTGTTACGCAGCATCCCTTTGGATGTGTGGAGACGATCAGCCTGCCAAACTCATGATGCTTTGGGAATCCCTGGCTGAGTTTTTTTAGTGTTTTCCAAGTCATAGAGAGAAATGCGTCATCTGGCAGGCTGTAAACAGATTCTTTTTTTTAAGTACTTTATATTCTAAAGAAATTAGGGGAAAAAAGGAAAATAAACTAACAACTATACCTAAATCATGACCTTTAGGCAAATAGAGCAAGGTTAATAACGTAACTTCTGTGCTTTGCTAAATCAAAGGACTGTGGGAAAATCTGTGTTGTGCTGGATTCTTAAAATTCATTCATTTATTACTCATTTTTCATTGTATAAGTATTCCATTTGTCATGAAGCTGTTCAACTAACCCTGACTTTTCAGTCATTTGAGTCGGAGGAGCTGATGTGTTTGACTGTTCATCATTTTTGGGAAGAAAATAGCAACTAAAAGCTGATCAGAAACCGTCACAGCTTTTTGGGTTTTGTAGGCTTTATTTATGAAATCTCCATAAATCTGTAAGATGATTTGCACATGAATCAAATCCTGAGCAAAAACCTTCCCTGGATTCACAAACATCATGCAAGACTTTGATCGTAAGAAGACGTGGACGTTCGTGAATGGCGGTTAGTTGGCTAAAAGCATGACGGCGACTAGAGAAGAACAGGCCTAGAAAAGAGTTGACCAACGCAGGTCAAGCTGTGTCCTCTGTCCAACGCAGCATTCAAGGTGTGAAGCGAAAAATGGTTTTGCATAAAGCTGAAAACATGTCTCTACATCGACAACACTCTGCAGCATACAACGAGTTCTCCGTATAATCGGGGATTACTCTTTTCAAGAATCGTAGCTCGTACCTCATTGAGACAGCGACACAGAAGTCAACAGTAAACTCCGAAGGTAGGCTCATGCTTATTGTATTATGTAATTTATTCAAATTCAGAAATGAAAGGTAGTAATAAAATCTATAACCCATTAATCTCCTTCATTGTAGGTTATGTAGTTTGCTGGCCCACAAACTTTGTACCCATCTAATAACACCATCATTTATTTGCACAAGTTCTACATGTGGTTGGGGACAATGGTAGATTTCGTTTGTACCTATGAAAAGTTATGATTGAATGCCAAAAATATTATGAATTTTGGTCTGCTAACAATTCACTCACAAATGAATCCTGCTTATTTTTCATTACTGAGGTCCAATGTATGTGATGAAAATTCCCCAAAGTTAAAAGAAAAGTAAGTTTCACTGTTCACAATTTATTGCACTTATGACTTTGGATACCCAGTCTCTTTGAAACCCTTGGTGCACTCCCCTATCCACTGCTCCACTTCTCTCTAAACCAAAAATGTAATTGTTAAGACCTTACTTAGGATCTGGGCACACTTTAAGCCCTTCTTTGGTCTACAGACATTCTCAATTTATGTGCCACTTGCAGCTAACTATGCTTTCCCTCCTTCTCTTATAGAGAAGATTTTTTTCTAAGATAGACAAATCTTGGCATTCATAGTTTAAAAAAACTGTATATTGATTATGTCTTTGCCACTTCCCAGCAGCTTTCAGATAAATTCTCACTTCCTAAGCAACATTTCTGTAGATATTTACAAGTCTGCAGCTTTGTTCATGAGACATTCCCTAGCTTTCCTACGTTGCCCGCTGACTCAGCTTTGGATAGTTTCGCGACACCACTCCTAAAGGCTCCATCTCCATCTCCATCAAATTAATCTTTTACGTTTAGAGCCCCTTGGCTTAATAAAGTCACTCTGGAAGGAGGACCTGTGAATGGGGTAATCAAAGGAAATTTGGACAGAGAGTTTGAGCCATGTACATAAATTTTAAATTTGTGCAAGACAGTCTCATTCAGTGTAAGGTCTTACATCGTGGTCTTACATCGTACCTATTACACTAAGGGTTGACTGGCTAAGATTTATGATGACATAAACCCAACTTGTGATAGGTGTCAATGGTCTCCAGCAAACTTAATACATCTACTCTAGCTTTGTCCACCCCTATGTAACTTTGGATTGAGATTTTTAATACCTTGTCATAAGTAGTTGGGGCAAAAAATAGAGCCAGAGGCACTGACTGCACTTTTTGGGGCGACTCCCCCTTCTCTCAGTTGGTCCAAGGAGGATGTACTTGCTTTTACTACTCTGCTAGCTAGAAGATTAATTGTGATTAATTGTAAGTCATCGATACCGCCCTGTCATGCCCGTTGGATTAAAGGCTCGCTTTATTTTCTTAAATTGAAGAAAATCAGACCGTCTCTAACAGGCAGCTCCAGTAAATTTGCGGAATTACGGTGTCCATTTTTTCAATTTGTTGAGAAGACAGGTCCTCCGCTCACCCCTGATTGACTGTAGCAACGCTGTGAGGTAGATATGTCTGTCTCAGGATGCCTGTTTCTATCTCTACAGTAGTCGTCTATTTACTGACTGATGTGATTATGTTTTTTTTTATCTTGTTTTATAGTTTTTTTTCGTTTTTTTAAATTATTTTATTGTAGTTGTTCAAGTTCTCACGTTGTTTGGGTATGCAACAATCCTTCTTTAATAACCACTTTATCTTTCCGTTGTTATTCTGAAAACTTCGCACTTGACTTATACATAAAATTGTATTATGTTGTATCCTTCTGCAAAACCCAATAAAAGAAGTTTTAAAAAAAAAGGAAATATTCCTACATTCATTAGTCATTCATACAAAAACAATAGTAGAACTCTCTTTCCTTCGCTGCAACAGCCGTGTTGCACTTTTGTCTGAATATGTGCTTGTATTCATTATTTGATTGCACTATGTTCCCTTCCAGCGAATTAAAATAAGAAGATAACTTCCACTTACTATGCGTTGCCATGGTGAGCTGAGGTCCACTGATGATGGCTTTTCATAGTCGCGGTAACTTAGAGTCACTCTCAGAGTGACTAACACTCTCAGAGTTGACCAAACCAACTCTGGACATCTTTCCTGAATCTGAAAACTCAAGAGTTTCTTAATTCAGAGTTTGCTGACTCCGCAGGGTAAGCCATTCAATTTGATTTCTAACCCAGAATACTTTTTGTCATATTTAGTGAATATCTTCTCATCATTCATCACCTGCCCATCCCCTGTCGCTTCAGCCAATCACAGACAGGGGGAGGTTTTGTCCTCATCCGCATGAAGCGGGGGCAATAGAGAGAATCGGTAGGTATTTTCTTAGAGGGAACATGGGAGTAAATCTAAACTATCGAGTTACTGTTTTTGATGGCTTGTTGCAAAACTGTGGTTCCTTAAGTGGGCTTTCATATAAGCATAAATTGCATAGCGTGTCCTCTTCTGACAATCCTTAAAAACTCCCCGTTCCCCTGTACACACAGCAGACAGTCAGCCGAGTCAGCCAATGGGAAGAAATATTGAGAATATTATTGTTTGTGAAATTATGTTACTAACAATTCTGAACACTTAGTGGGTGATATACATGTAGAATACAGCAAAAGAGGAAGAAAGCCAGTTAAGACAGGATTTACCGATATGCAGCAACAACAGGTTGTTGACAGATTTAGTCAGTCTGCCAAATATATAATATATAAATATATAAAAGCAGCACTGCTGCTGTTAATGAGGAGTAAACAAGAAACAAGATTGAGAAGTGAGCTGAAGGTAGTTGCCTTGATGTAGGTTTACAGTGTGTTTCTCTAATGTATTTCTATTCCAGTGGGTTTTTAGGTGAGTTGGTGTAGTTTGTTCACCAGTACATCTATTTTAAGATTGCTTGTCCTGTGGAAGATTTAGATTATCACAATGAAATGCAGTTCAAATATCTATGTGTAAGAAAATTATAGAAATGATCAATATACTTTTGGAAGAAGCCTTTATTGTTCAACATAAACGATCTGGAAATGATGAGGATGACTCATAATGTATAATCAAACATTCAGTTACATCACATTTACTAGTGTTTCTTTTATAAATATATTATATTGCCCAACTGTATAGTATGTGTTTTACAGTCTTTACCGACCTTACAGGCTAATTTTGAGGTTGTTTTCAAAGATCTGGTTGTTTGTTTCTGTCATAAAATCTGGTAATGCTGACTGGGCCATATAGCTTCCCATGGAGATGATCGACCAACACAGATGTCCAGATGGAACATGTTTGTTTTCTTAAACAGTGCTTGGAAATCTAAACTGGTGTATGAGTCAACTGTCATCTGGTGCCAGAAAATCTGAACGATCTTCAAGCATTCATGCTCCTTCTTTAAATTGGTTTGGAAATGTCTTTCAAAGTGACTTGAGTAGATTAAACAAAGTGATGATAAGAAGCAAAAAAAAAAGAAAAGAAAAAAGAGCATTATTTAAAATGTAAGGGATTACACTTTACAATATTTATTAAGTAAATCACAATTTACTTTATATATATATGTATATATATATATATATATATATATATATATATATATATATATATATATATATATATATATATATATATATATATATATATATATATATATATACATACATAACACTCTAATCTTCATGTTTAACACAAATCTGCTGTGTTGATTTAAAAAGTCACTGAAAATATTGTGCTGACAGGCGAGGACAGATCTTTTGAGCACCTGTCGCCGTTATTGACAGTGGAGAGAGACAGGAAACGGGATCAAGAGAAAGAGGTTTGACATGTGGCAAAGCATCAAATACTGCGAAGAGGACATAGAGCCTCTGATGCCTCCTCATGCCATCGAGCTACTGGCACCCCACACTACATGATCTTAAGCCCAACTTACCCCAAACTGGCATACTGGTCAGGGGGTAAACCGGTGAGCAGTTGGCATACAGCCAATGAGAGAGCAAGGAATGGGCTGATGTCACTGTGAGGAAGGTAATCCCTGAAAGTGAGGGGAAGACCCTGTAAACCATCAACGAAACATTAACACATAACTACACTACTACTCAGTAGGCAGCTACTTTTGTCTTCGTTTTTCTAACCCGTTTTAGCGAATAAATAAATGAAAGAGGATGCAGATCAGAAGTTTTCCAAAAAACTGCCCAACACAAATCTGTCAACTGTCCGTTGATCGTATTGCAGCTGAAATTGAAACATGAATGTGAAAGTGCCTGAATGACAAAAAAAAAAAAAAAAAAACGACTCATTTTTATAAAGTAAAACAATCTGTAGCTCCTTCAATGTCAACAGGCTGTAGGAGTTTAAGGAAAAATATCATCAGGTCATTTAGAAAAAAAATATTGTTGAATGCGGTTTTCTTGTATGAAACACTGGTTGAAACGCGGCTACAGAAGATGGTGGAGAGGCGAAGATCAGGCGAAGGAGAGGAAGAGAAAGTAGGACAGAGATGTGTGGGCTTGGCTCTGGAAGGACAGTGGCTCTAATCAGGACAGAGCAGCTGTTATTACTCCAGCGCTCTCTCAGGGAGGGAGGACAAAACCCTACTCATGCTTCAACATCAAGGGGAAAGTCTAAATCACAGTTCGAAATAACACCAATAGCCTAAATCGGAAGACGAGACAGGATTTTCTCCTGTCTTAATATATCAGCGTTGTGATGCCTTTAAAGTGTTGCGTATTATCAGTCTGCAGGAAAATGTCATCCAGACGGGTCTGTACGCCATCTGTGAGCCTCACTCAGCTGGGCATGTTCACAAATGAAGGATATGCCTATAGGGCGAGGAAATGTTAGTGGCAACGGACGTGGATGGTCAAAAGCAAGTAGAGAGAAGGCGAGTCATTAGATGTCAAAAAATAAAGAGACAGCGACAGAGAAAAGGTGAGCGACAAATCAGCTGAATGAAAGCAAGATTGAGCTTTTGTATGGTTTAAATCCTTCAAAGACCGCACTGCTGATCCCGCCTGCTATCTTCAGAGACACCCGAGGTTTTCATTATTTATTCATTTATTTTCTCTCTTGTGCTCATGAAAGCATACGCAGCTGAGCTGTTTGGGAGTTACACATTTGTCGAGTTGCATCTGTAATTTCCAAATGTCATTTCAGTAATTAGGAATCTATGGATCAAGTTTCAAGCCTGTTTTTTTGCAGCCCATCATGCTTTGATGGAGTTAAAATAAAGACCAAGTGTGTGCATTACAAATTTAGATATGTTAATATGCTGGTGTTTTTCTCTGTCTTGGATTTCTAGTTTGCACTTCAGCAACCTTGTCAAGCAGCCTGGTTGGCTGCCACTCTCAAAGCCTTTAGTCATGTAATATTAGAAAAGAGTGTTGCGTACGCAGGACAGTGGTAAACCCCCCACCAGTTTCCCTTTAAAGTGCATTTGGTCAGAGTGAAGACGGAAAGCTTGAAAGGCTCCAACAAACTCACAGTTGCTGAAACACATGTCACACAGTAGTTTAAATCACAGCCCATTTCTTGATAACATGGCATTGTGTTGGAGCTGTCATCACAAAATACTTTTCAAACTCAAACTTTTCCACATCAGCCCCTGAACGGCACACGCTTTTTCAAGCAAATCAACAAAGCCGGATCCCTGTAGGCCCTGCAGCAAAAGCACCCAGAAAACACCTCATGCTGAAATATTAAATCGTAAATGGGAAGCGACAGTCTCGTGAAAACTCAGCACTTTGTGGAGAAAAGCAAGCTGTCAATATCAGTGCACATGAAACTTGAAAGACACAGAGTGACAGACACATGGTGGCACAGATGGAGAAACAGAATGAGAAGAAGAAGGAGAGAGATACCCTTGACATCTTTGTCTCCATCACTTTGGACTAAGGGGCTTGTCTCTAAGCAGGGGATGTCAATCGATGTGTAAAGTTGACAGCTGAACAACGACACAGTTTGTTTCTATTTGCATCCTCGAGGACATGGAGGGTAAAAATTCAAACCCATGTGATACCAAGACCATTGTAAGTATGATTAAGACTTTAAAATATTTAAAAAAATCAAGCAGAGGAATGTTAAAAATGAAAAAAAAAAGAAAACTGAACATGCTGGGCCTTGTAATACCACTTTGTGCCACTAGAGGAGGTATCTTTTTTTTTTTCACCTCATTTCCCACTTGTTTGTCGACAAACCATATTTTGGAGACCAGTTGGGTGGCCGTGTTGTAGTCCGATGGTGTAGTGTGCTGTGCATACATGTGTTAATGATTTCCAAGACAGCAACACTCACAAGATGACTGCAAACTGAAGTGTATACACTCTTTTGTGGAATATTTTTGCCTTAGGTACCAGCAGCCTGGGTTTTACTAGGTATCAGATCAAAAAGAAAATCTGTACCATCGCAGGAACCGAAGCCTTTAAGAACATCTTCTTGACTCTCCCAGTAGCCTCCTTGATCAAATCCCATTTTTCTCCTTCTCTTTTGATAAATAAGCAAATCCTGGTAACCTTTGCCAGGGCCGCGCTGCGATCTAAAAACATAACATCTGAGAGTGGATAATTAATTTGTGTGCAATTGCATGCTTGTGCCTGTTTGCACCCAGGTCACCTCTGCAATCCACATTAGGCCAGATCAAACAGCCGGATCTCACAAGTCTGTGACACACTTTCATCAAAGGCAGCACGCAAGAGAAAAATCTCTTCAGAAAGGCTCAATATGTTACGGTCGTCTGTGTTCCTAAGGCATGCTGGGATATGAGCAGCAGTATAAAACATACCATGGAAAACAAACGCGGCCGAGTTTGAAAGAGAACGAATACGGGAGCTATATTCAAGTAAACAACAAAAACAGGCCTGTGTGCTATACAACAGATGCAGACTAAGGGAGATGTGCAAAAAAAAAAAAAAAAGTGATGCTGTGACAGAAAACATGCCAGCGGCTTACATTTACTTAGCTTTTCCTGCTCCCCCACATTCAGCTCTACACTCTGCAAAGTTTTGTCCCTGCGATCAAGACGAGGCAGAGCCGTCTTTGTGTCCTGTCCTGTCAAACAACACATCACAGTCCAGCCAGCTTTACATTTGAAGTGCCGCGGACAGGGGATGCTCAGTGGCCCCCAATCGATAGGGGCCACTGGAGTGGCGGCTCCGGTGGCAGTTGCTCTCTGTGTGAAGCTGTGCAGTGACCCAGAATCAGAGCGGGGCCACAACCGTTGCAGCCTGTCTTAATCTCCTTCTAGGTCTGTGTTTAAGGCAACTAATTACCAAAGTAAAGAAAAAGAAGCTTGAGCTCAATTTATAGTTGCTAAACCACAGGTGCAGAGCCTCGACACTGATGACGGTCATAAACTAAATAGCATGTTATTAGAAGTTTTAATACATTTACCAACTCGTCATCTGGTTTTGTTGTATCACAAGGACTATTTTTGAACTTTGTGTCTTATCTATCTGATACACTCTTCTTCACCTGTCCAGGTCTTACGGTGTACCATCTGTTTTTTTTTTTTCTTTAGATGTTGTAAGCTTGGCTGTTGTGCATCAATTGGCAAGGCAAGGACACGCACCGTTTAGTTTTGAATAGATCGGTTGAACAAATTAAGTTGTGTCTTGTTAGAAGAATGTTGCACGTGGAGCAACTAATATAATGCAATAGTGAGAGGAGACAACTTCTTCTCCATCTCTTCCAGGTTCGTAGTAGTCTTCTCTCTGGAGCAATTGAGAAAATATTTGGGGCTGCAGCTTCAGATACAAGACCGATTAGTGCAGGAATAGCTTTAATGGGGTCAAATCATGCCATGTAGAGACTGTAGAAGGATGTGATGGGAAGATTTAAAAGTACAAACTTGCAGGAAGCTCAGTGGGCATTTATGAGGCCTGGAGACAGAGATCAAAACCTGCCTGCACAGTGCAGAGAAGCTTCAAAAGTCTCTTTCATCGCTCCTGTGGTTGTGACCCACTCTAAACATGTCTGCGCTTTTGCTTTCATCCTTATTATCTTGCCTTCCTCTCTCAGCCAACCTACACTTACTTGTTTATTATTTTTACCTTGGATGCTCCTACTTTCCTTCCACATGTTTCATCTTTTCTCTCTTCATCATTTTACCCAATTTCTTAAAGCATCAATGTAAGACGCTAGTAAGAACACAAGGGAAGAATGTCTTGTCTCTCATCTTATCTCGATGCTTTCCTCATCCCTGTTAAGTGATTTTTGCAGCAACCAATTTTCTCTCGCTGCCAAAATACTGGCTTCTCTTTTCCAAAGACTTATCAAAGGAGTGGACAGCCTCTGTAGTCATTCAGACAAGCTCGACATGCGGTCGGAGACAAGAGTAGATTTTGTGGACATCTACTAAAAGTTAGAAACTACTCATGTTTGGTATGACTAACGGAGAATTTTCACCAAAACATACAAATTTCACTCTGCGAACTGTTTACACACAAATTCGTTCTGCTCAACTTTCATGAATGAGGCCCATTGAAAGCTTCACCTACTTTTTGCAGGATTTATTTTTTTCCCTGATCATCAGTAGGGTTTATCTGCGGGCACAGAGACTCTCTCTACAAGGACAGATGTATTTGATTGGCTCCCCGTGACTTTTGGGCATATTTAACGAGATCAAATAGATGGTGGCTAAACATATCTTCATAGCAAATTTAAATTTTGGTTATTTTCTCCTTCGTTTTCAGAAACTTGCAGGGTTGTGTATGAAGAGGTGATGAAACACAGAGCCTCCTGGCTGGCTCATATTCAACATCTTTGTTTATGGTGGTAACTGTAAATGTGCATCATTGTAATAAAGCTAATGCAGAGTCTAATCTTATCACCAGAGTCACTCCAGTTAATTCAATTACGCCTTAACCCAAATTGCTATGAACCCAAACTCTATCTGTTTCAACTGTGTAACTATGAAGCTGAAATACTCGTATATTACTTTTTATTGAGTACTTTTATTGTTGTCATTTTTGTTTTTCAGGTTTAGGTAACAAGACTGCTTGGTTAAGTTTAGGAAAATATGACTGAAGAGATAATTGACTATAACGTGCGTCATCCCATCAATTTTTATAACACAAGGGGGATTCTGTTGCATGCAGCCATGTAATTCTGCTATGATCCTTGTTGTTTTAGGTGGTAAAAATGTTATTTTCTATGTACTACATACACACATAATCTTACATGCACAGTGTCCGAAAAAGTGTTGTCCCAATTTGTAAACTTCTTGTACAAATATATATACACACACATATCTAAACACATATATATGTATGTACGTTTGTATATGTATATGAAAATAGGTGATGCAATTTCAATCAGGCTGTGCTATTCCTAGCCACGTTACTCTCGACCAGCACGCGTGCTATTTCCAGAACTTGTGTGTTTAATCCTTTTAACCCTAGATCATTGTGTTCCTGGTCAACTTCCTCTGTCTCTGCCAAGCTGCGCGTGAGTGAGCGACTGCGAGCGAAACTGGAGTTTCTAGGGAGAAGCAGAGAGCTGGAGCATTGGCAGCACTGCCTCGGGCTTTAGGCTCAGCTCTTTTAACCGTTTCTCAGAGGAAGAGCCTTTAAACAGAACGATACCTGACAGCTAAAACAGAAAAAGGGAGGCCGTGTAATCTTGGAGGAAGCCACAAACTTAGATGCAGAGTCACGAGATAAATGCCATGGAGTGTCCACCATTGAGCTGCAGAGTTATAGTACTCCAGGTCGTATAGTGAAAATAACTATATATAGCCCATCTTCCTCCTCATACTCATCATCAATGGGAGGCCTCTGTCCCCTCCTGAATGTTGAAATTATACAATACTTATTTCACTGTCTTGAATAACTCTGGAGACCAAAGCTGTTACATATTTGTTGGGGTTTTAATAAAAATAACTGAGGTATTTTGAACGCGTAGCCACTACGGACAGTGTGATATCATATAAAAAACAATGAAATGTATTAAATAGAAGAGATATATAGCCCATTAAAACTACATTAAGTTATAGTCCAGAGGCGATATGAAGCCTTGAGCAGAGGATAGCACGGCTCTGTGGGAGGCGTTTACCTCTCATCAACCTGCAGAGCAAGCAGATTAAGACAGTGCATCTTGTACAAAACACCAACTTGAGTTTCTGCCCACCCTGACTCCTCGCCGAGTTGAGCAGACCCCTGCTGAGCGGCTCGATGGAATGACACCATCTGCAGAGGGCTCAAAATGTTCCTGCACTTGGACCTCGGCAGAGGGTCCGCGCTTATAGAGACAGGATGCAGACTTGTTTTAACTCAGGGAGAAAACAGAGACGGTGACGAGAAAGGAAGGCAGAGGTACAGGCGATGGGAGCTTTTGAACATCTGTACGCAGTCCGATCTGACAGCAATAGGGGAATGAAGTGCTGCTTTGTGTGTTTGTGCATGTGCTAGTGTGTGTGCAACAAATGCTGCATAGTATACGTCACAGTCTCCAGAACTCCCCGGCTTTCTCTCTTGTTCAGTATTCCTTGCACAAATGTCAGAGCGATTGCCCAGGCAGCTGCTGCCTTGGTAGTTCTAACTGATTCGGCACCTTGTGAGAAAGCATAAGAAACAAACATCTGGGCTGACGGGGGGAAATGAAGACAGTGACGAGGAAGAAGGCAACAGGAGCCAGTGGGATGAGTCAGTGGTACAGAGCCAGACCACAATGCCGACACAAACTCCGTCTGGAAGCTAGAGATTGTCACTGTCACTTAAATGCTCATCTAAACCTGAAATCTACCGCAGAACCTTGTAATCAACACAAATCCACTGGAAGCCAAAGCCCTACTGAGAGAGTAAACAATTAGCAATGATGCTTAGAAAAGCGCTGCGACAACCGGGCCAGCCAGACTCCAACAAGCATCTGCTGATTGTCGTATTACGCTTAATTACAACTTGCTGTTGCATCTGAGATAGTGGGTCAACATCTGCTGGGAGGGGAGAAGGAGAAGGGGTAAACATCTGCATCGGGGTTGGATTGGAGGACTTTGGGAGACGGGTCCTCATATGAAAGTGGTCACTTACGACAGCCTTCTTATATCTTGTAATCCACCGACTAAAAGCTATCGGAGGAGTATTCACTTGCAGCCCTCTTGTTTCCATGGTGATTAAATATCAATCAAGAGATGCTGAGGCTTACTCAATCTGGATTTAACACCCACATGCACAGGCAGTAGGTCTCGTCCTCGACTTTTTCAAGCTCAAAGTACAGGAGAAAACAAACACAAACACATGTAGGTGGAGTTCACCGGCTGTGTCACGGAAAGCAGTTTTTTTCTACTTTACACACGAGGAAATTAAACATTCAGTGTAAAAAAAATGATGTTTCAATCTAATTTTACTTCAGAGGGCCTATCTATTTAGTTTTACACACAAGCTCTGATTCATTTGTTTATTTTTAAAAGCTATTTTTCCTCATAATCTTTTTTTTTTCAATATTTCCCACTTACCACTGCTCCGTCTTCCTCTCTGTTTGTTTCTTTGGCTCAGCCAGCGTTACCGAGTCTCAGTGGTGCAAAGCAGAAGTGACCTCGAAATTGACTGCTAATACAACTGTCATCGCCTGCCGCCTGCCGCCTGCCGCCTGCCAAAGCCCACGGGGTAGCTCTGGGAAAAGGAATGGCAGAGGAACAAGCGACAGAGGGAGAAAGACGGAGAGGAGCGTGGGAGCAGAACCGTGAGATGCGACAGGAGTGTGGTAAAGGCCATCTTGCAGAGAAAGCAGAACAAACGTAGAGAGCGGAGAGCATACAGGTTGACAAACACGGACTGCGAGACAGAACTTATGGCAGGGGCTGAGGAAGAGTTGCAAACCGCTAAGACCTCCGTGAGTGACGCAGCCACACGTCGCAGCACCGTGGTCAGCAGGTCAGACGGGTGAACGGTGCAGCCGACACCCTTTTCCACTGTAGACACAACCAGACCTTACTGTCGTCTGCCTTTGCCACAACACATTCAGTGCAAACTACAGTGCTGCATACTGTTATAATGGTTGTCACGAGTACATAGAACATAAAAGCACATGCTACGGTGCAGCCAGAAATCGACCACATGACCGCTGTAACTGGTTTCCGCTTCTGAGATCAAGCGCCAACCATCTAACGTCCAGGTTGAGGCCTACGTAAGGCCCCTTCCTCTTGACAAATCCATTCAGTCCCTGACCCAGCTGAGACCCCGTTCAAAAATCCAAAAAAAGTTGATGTAAGGCACATCGCCAAATGATCAGCACTTATTATTCAGTATTCAATAAAGAGACTCGGCAACACTTCACCACACGGATATCTACCATAGTCAATATCTGGAGATGTCAGCAACTCCAATCTGAGCTAGAACCAAAATATTTCCCCCTCTGTGGGGAAACACACAAAAGTAAGGAAAAAAATGCACGTCATTCAAAGAAAAGATGCCGATGAGGAATCGCAGGAACATAGGGAAAACAGTTTGAGCACAGCGAGCAATCAGTTTACACTGCTTGGTTCTTGGTAAAGAAGTCCTGTGACTTCACGCCATATCCTGTGCCAGTGCTGGCGTGTGTTTCGGTGACAAACATGGTCTGGAGAACATCGGGGCTTGTGGTGGCCGTGTCCACGGCCACACGTTGAAAGGCGGTAACCCCAAGCAGCTACACCTGTTTGTTATATTTTCCTTCATCACTTAACACCAGTTTGTTTACATTCGTTTAAACTTAGTTGAAGTGCTTTATTTATTTGTATGCGCACACATTTAAATATTGTATTTCAACCGTGTTAAATGTTGCTTCGTTTAATACGCTTGTTTTTTTCTTTTTACCGGTGCTGTGAGCCATGTGAGGGCTGGGGGGCAGAAGTGAGCTCAGGTGTTCAGACCAAACCTGGGCCTGAACCGAGTCGGCTCCCTCAAGAGGGGGACGTGGGGATTTATTAGGTGTTAATATTTCGATATATACATTCCTTTTGATTTAAGTGCTTTGTTGATTTAGTTATTTTGTTAATTTTTGAGTAATTGTCGACCTAACTGTCAGTTTCTGTTTCTTTTGTTTACGTGTTTAGTATTTTCTAGTAGCTGTTACCCCTGGTGTGAGCCACTGGTCTGATCAGCCAGTATTTAAGTCCCGTTGTTTCTTGTTAGGAAGGTCAGTATGTTTCTTTGTTTAATAGATTTTGTTCCATTGTTAGTTTGAAATTACTCTCTTAAGGATTTGAGTTTGACTTTGTTCATTTGACCTCTTTTAAGGGCCATATTAATTTGTATAATTTTTGGGTAAATAAAACCCTTTCTTTTTTTAAACCATCTGTGTCCTCATGCGTGACCAGCTCGGCCCCTCACAGTCCTACATACGTCTCATATAACTATTATTTATTTCTAGCAGCATTCCAAAACTTTGAGGTTCTCTGCTCTCATCCATGAACATCATGTTCCAGTAGGCCACTTCTCATCAAGTGTCCACTATTTTCAAGAGGACACTAAAGTGGGACCCCTAAACCTGCAGACTTCTCGCTATCATTACAACCAGCATTTAGATTTGATGGGACGCTCTACCTATCCCCTATCTTCTTAGGCTTAGTTCTTCTAGATGCAGCTATTTGCCTGTTTCCAACCTCAATAACTAGACTTATACATGGAGAGTGAAAGAGAGGGGTTCTGCTTTTTGTTCATTTTTTTTATTATGCATGGCTGGAGCTGTTTCAAATGAAATCAGCGAACTGCCCCTGTAGAGCAGCAATGGTCCGACTGGTCAGTGCTTTGCTCTGCTATAAATCTAGGTCACAGTTTGCAGCAGGGCATTACCTAATTAACGGTTCTCAACACACACGTCTACATTTCAGCTCTCCGACCACGCAGGATGGAGATAGTAAAAAGAAAATTGCAAGAGAGAAACCTCACAAGTCTGGCAAATAAACGGGAAATTAAATATTTAAGTCGATTTAATATGACTGATTTATGCTAAACACACTGAGGGCAGATGTTTGAGACCCCCCCCCCCCCCCCCCCCCTAAAATATTAAAATTTTAGCTGTGAGTGTTCATCTACATTGCCTACAAAGTAAGAGTTATGTTTATTAATTTAAGGTGAACGCAGGGTAGGCAATGTGAACAGTGCCTAAGCAGGATTTACGCTTAAAGTCTGGTGTGAGTCCAGCTGTACCCCTGTACAGTACTGATGCACACGAGGAGAATGTGAGCATGATGTGTAGATGCGGCGGTTCCTTGTGACGATAATTTAACAATGATCTAGAAATGCAAAGATGTGAGAGGACTGGGTCTGAACAGAAAATAAAATGGATAAATAAAGCCACAAAGTCAGGTGTGGCGCCATCATATTTTCCATAATGTTCTCCATTGAGCTGATTCTCTAAGACTGTGCAGTCTTTGTGTATGAGAGTATTGTGAGTAATGTGAGTACAGGCCAGCAGGGGATTCGGGAGCGGTGGACATGGCATGGTACAACTTGGCTAGTGAGTGAGTCTTTAAACTAACAAAGAAACAACTGCCAACTCAGTTTCCACAAATGCAATCTGCTATCACAACTAGTGAGGTTTCAGAAAGATGATGCAACAAGGGAAAGCCATGATGACAGAACAGGGCCAGCGCATCATCATCCCTACATCTGAAAATGACAGCAAACAAGAAGCCCTGATAAAACCAAGACAAACGACACGGCCTCTGTGACAAAGTATACTGTATATATGCAAGAAATAAACACAACATTAGTAAAGTCGGCAGTAAAGAAACAATCACAGACAAAGAGAGAGGAAGGAGAACCGCAGGAGGAAGCAACAGATGGACTGGCAAGGAGAGAAGGAGACACAAGGCAATATGTGTTTATGCAGCCTACCCTGGAGTTCAGAAGAAACAGGTGGAAACAATCAAGAGAGACCAAGTAGAAGGGACAGATGGGAAGATACAGCTAGACTGAAACAACAAAGAAAAAACAATAACAAAACAACACACACGCCATAAACTCTGAGAGCCTTACTGAGTTTCACAAATGTTTCTAACAGGCTTTAAAGTCTAAGTCACTTGTGACACTTTCAAATTTGATCCTAACGCTTGAAAAATGTCACTTTACCTTTTTCGTCACATGTCTAAACAACAGATTTAATGAAATACAAAGAAAAAATGTACAAATGAATTACATTTTCAAATAATAAATTGCCTTCTTACTGTAAAGCCAGATGACCAATTCAATAAAATACAAATTAAATCAGAAAGCCCAACGCGAAAAAAAGCGACAGACAGCGTTTTTACAACCTCATAATCAAATTCAACAGAAGCATTTTCCTACGACCTCTTTCTCCTCTCCCTATCTTTCTCGCCTTAAGTCACACATACAAAGCATGCATATATTTTACGCTCTCTGGTATTTCCTCTGCGTCGCCTCAAGCTTTGATGTGAGGCATGTTAATGACTGCTTTGCTGTTTCGAGAGACCTAAGCAAATTAATGATTTGGCTCAATTAATTTCACAGTGTCTCTGGCAAGGACAGGTGTAAATGAAACCTGACACATCATATCATCATCAACAGTCCAAATCCAGGCGGGAAACAACCCCACAAGCTGAGATATACACACAGACACACGGCCTTCCAAGTTATAAGAATAACTGTACAGATATGATGGAATAACAGTGAGCAAAACAGGAGATAATGTCCCTGCTGAAAACTCTGATGGTAGTTATGCAACTATCTTTAGATTTATCTCTGAATCCATCGAGCAACTATAAAGATTGTGCCTCTGGGAGCATTGTCTAATATATCCGATTACCAGATATTCTCTTTCTATTCATGCTTCAGTCCTTCCTTTGATGCAGATACATTTTCGAAAGGTGCAATTTTGTCACACGATAACAAGTGAATGGCAAAAGCTCATTTGGTGACATATCTTGAAAAAAAAAAAAAAAAGAAGCACTTTTTTTTATCACAGTTGAGACATAACCTGGACAACTAATGAATGCTCCACCACCACAGTATGTCCTAGGAAGACAACGGAGGAAAAAAAGAAGAAAAAGAGCACGTTGATGAAAAGACGAGGGGGGGGGGGGGGGGGGTCCTCTACTGTCCTCTAACTCGATAAAAAAAAAAAATCAAAATAAATCAATAAGCATTGCAAACATTCGCTGTATATGACACCACGGTTTCATCCTTTTTCTTTCTTTTTTCCCAGACGACCTTCATCTCATTGCAGATGAGCAAAATTCCCAGGCCACTTTTTTCCCTGCTTTGCACTCTCATAAATGTTAAGCTTATTTCAAAAGGCTTCATGATTAAACATTCAGCTAATCTTGTTTTGCTCCACATTGAACTCCACCGAGCATAAATCCATTTATTGCAAAACGTGAGGGAAGGCATATACAGGAAGTGGGACCGCTGTAGATTTTTGGGGTAAAAATAGCAACCGTAAGTGTCGAGAAGCATCCTTCGCATGTCACCACGCAAGAAGGTTAAAAATGTGTAAATTAGCCATATGGTCGATCGGTCTTGTGAAATTTCTAAATTTACTGTAAGATGATGCTCTGCGACTTGGATTATGTTACATCGTGATCGAACACAAGACATAATATTGGATACAAAACCCGGGTAACTGTTGACTGCACGAGAGTTTATTGACATTAGTTTATAGATAAATGAAAAGCTTACAGTGCAAAGCACTGAAGCTGAGCAGGAGAGGGATCAATAAAGAACTTTCCTTGGTCTCAGCTCACAGCCCAGAACAGACTAATATTAATACGATTATCAAACCGGAGAGGGGAACAGACACCAAATGCAAAAATAATAACAAGATGTAATGGCAATGCTGCGGACAATGGCGTAGGTGGGAGGGGCTAAAAAGGAAAATAATTCCCAAATAGTTTTTAATTCGCCTATTAACTTTACATAAACTGCAGTAAACAAAAGCCTACTAACTGAAATCAATAGTTGAAGACCACCCTTTGCTATTATCTTCATCAGTTCTCCTTCATGCTTGTGAACAGTTTTGTTCAAGTGGGGTTTTTCTTTTTTCAAATATTTTGAAACTATTCTGTTCTTGATATCTTCTGTTTTCATGTTACGGCACTGCCTATTTTTCGGGAAAAATAATAAGAATAAGAATAAATGTGAGCAATAGTATTAAGAGGCTTGCCAGTGTTTTAAACACTGGCAAGCCTCTTAATAAAAACTCGTGCATTAAAAAAACCAAGAAACAACAATGTAGATGAAGTATTTACACTATACTTCTTTTTCTTCTTTTCCACATAGTCTACGTGGTGTCAAAGGAGCTGGAGCAGTAGTTTTAAAACTGTTATGTCCCTTAAAGGAATACCGGACTAATCCACTCAGTCACGGTGGCTGAAAATATCTCACTGACTTCATTTCATCCTCAAACCGCTGCAGAAGCACAAAGTGGAACAATGTTCATCCACAGCCTAACCCAGTGTTGACTATTCTATATGAGCATTCCTGTACACTTTAAATCACATAACACATTTAAAATGCAGTATATTGAGGTATCATCAAACGTAATCATAAAGGATGTTTGCATAAATAAGACATCATTTTAGTATCGTCGGTATGGGCTGAAAACATTAATTTTGATTATTATTATGAGTAATTTTTTTAGAAAATGTTTTAAAAACCACTTAAATAATTAATAATGTCTCAATGATATGGGAAGATCACAAAAAATGAAACAAAACAGCAGTTCTTACACTTACTTGGACTTTTATTTCTTTTCAGACATTGTTATTTTCTCTTTAGCTTCATTCTATGTATTAATATACATCCATTTTTAAATCTCAGGCCTGATTAGGAGTCTGATAAGCCTAATTTCTTCAATCATAAGATACCAAGAAACCCTAACAAGGTCAGACAACTTGGAGATGCGGGGCCTATCACTGTTAAAGGTCCTCACAAATGCACTTCTGTAAGAATGGTCAAAAATTCCCATAAACACACTCCTAAACTCTTCTGGGACAGCCTTCCCAGAAGAGTTGAAGCTGTTATAGCTGCAGAGGGTGGACCGACATCATATTGAATCCTATGGATTGGGATTTGGATGTCACTTAAGTTCATATGCGAGTAGTTTTGGCCATACAGTGTACATTCTATATATTCAAACACTTATTTGTCTTTCTGTCTCTTGATTTGATCCTTTTTACCTCGTTATGGTACAGTTTGTCCAAGTTTGTCTTTACACACTTCGTTGACTGCAGCCATATTCACCCTAAGATCGTGATGCAAAGACACACTGGCGTTCTCCTGTTTATTCCACCTCCACTCTCTCCCTGTGCATTCACACTGATGCCACGAAGGTGCTATGTTGCCTCCCCAGCGTGTGCTTTCACAAAGCATACTGACGGTCTGCCATCCGATGACGAAGCCATGGCAACAGGAGTCCCAAATCCAGTGACAAACTTTATAAAACATTCAGTCCAGCCAGCTGCTGCCCCTCCAATGTTCGTAGGGTTGGTGGTGTTTGTCGCAGTGTCTTTTTAGTTTGCTTGTCTTTTGGACAAAGTTTTTTTATTTTTTATTTTTTTTATTTGACTTGACGTCTCTCACCATCCCCACAAAGTGCTGATTTCATCCTCTGCACAACTGCACAGACTTTGCAGCTATCATTGTGGTTATGTTACTCCTTTCTGGATCCTTCATTCACACAGCCCCCTTTTCACCACTGTCACACCTGTTACTACTTCTCAAGCCTGCACAGAGGTAAAACGAACCAGATTTGTGGATGTCGCTTCACTCTCCTTGTTCCTGTTCAACTTTGTGTTCTGAGAGCACAACATTTTGTCAACTAAAGTTGATATGAATGTTGTGCTCGCCTGATTAACACCTATGAAATCTATCCTTCTGCAGAGCTAAACGTCTCAGCCAAGTGTCAGATGCTTTACACCATACCATACGAGATGAGTCAGGTGCTTGTCGATATTCATCGTGGCTTAAAGCAAAGGAACATTTACACCCCCATTTACACATGTTATGCATGAGTAAGAGGCGAGTGGTTGAATTTTAAACTGACAGTGCTTCTCTTCTGTGACTTAAATAGGTGACGTCTTGTTGCCTTTGCCCCAACACACTGACAACAAGCCCAAGACTACAGTAACGGCCACAGTTTTATTATTGTTTTATATACTGTTGACACTGTGCAAACAGACGGTGTGCGAGGAGGCTGCAAACACAAAGCAAGAGATAAGAGGAGAAAAAAGATAGCCAAGCAGAGGAGGATAGAGGAAGGATATATGAGAAATGGCTCATGAACAGTAACAGGAACAGAGACAGACAGAGCGAGGGATCACAATGAGCCAAAAACATCAAATAAAATAGTCCTGGGTTTCAACATGTGAGGAACACTTCAGGCTTGAAGTGGCGGCGCTGTAGGACACCTAACTGTGAATGCTTGACTGCTGCGCTGGTGACCTCTGTGACGTGACGCTCTCAGGTCCATGTCAGCATCCAAATAAGGCTCAAATGAACTGAACATTGTCACATGACAAAAAAATAAATAAAATAAAAATAAAAAATCACTGCCCAGCCAAAATTACATGGAAGAAAAGAAGAACACAGAAAATATTGGTGATGGAGCAAGAATCAGGAGAGAGTTTAGCTTTTTTTTTTTTTTTTAATCACTTCTTCTCAATCTGACGTTAACATGGTCTTTCAGCACTTACAGAACTGAGACAAAACATGTGTATTCTACACAGCAGCATGAAGATGCTGAAACGATTCCCTTCTTCTGACCTTTGGCGTTTCTCCATATGCTCTGTTCCTCAGTGAAAGCTCCAAGTTTCCTGAGCGGAGCATCACAATGCAAATGCGAGAATGAGCAGGAATGACTGCAAAAGGTACGAGACGGCTGTTCAATTATTTATAAGCAGAGATTTTGTCCGTTTGTCAAAATGACGCCGGGAGCATCAGCCGTGATTGGGCAAAGACAATGGTGGTCTTCACGCAACGCCGCAGATGCAGAGTTCAGGAACTAGATATGAATAAAAAAGAGCAGAGAAGTGCATGTAGGAAATCGTGAGCATGTGTAAAATTTCAGCTTTGGCTTTCAATCGTGTTGTAACAACTAAGAAGAACAGACTTCACTAACTGTTTATGCCCTTTTATATATGCTTTATGGTAAACGTTACAGCTTTCAACAAAACTGATAACATACAAAAACATACATCCCCCAAACTACACTGCACTGTGAATGTGCTCATTTATCTTATATTGATTGATCCCATCTTCCTACTCTGAACAGTGTCTGGACATGTATGACTTGTCTGTATAACTGTATAATTTATAAAGAGGGTTTATTGATCAAAGTGAGGCCTGGCTGACAGCCGTGCACAGGGTGGTCTTTGTGTGACTAAATGCTTGTATATTGGTGAAACTAAATGGGAAAGTACAAAAAAACAACAATATTTTTAATTTTTTTTCCCATTTATAGGGATCACTACAGTAGCTTGTTAATTATAATGATGGCATAAATTTTTACGTTTAATGCATCGTGTATCCAGGTGTGGGACCGGCACTATGAGTGGCCGGCACAATATTGGCAACAGAGATTTCGGTGTCCTTTTGGTACGTGACAGGGACAGGAGCCAATAACAAGCTATGAGTCTAAAGGAATGACAGGTCGTATGGGGGGGAGGGGCCGCCACGAAGCCACAGGTTGACTAGTGAACTTAAGCGTATCTGCTTCCTGCAGAAATTAGGTGTTTTGTCAGTGAGCGAGGGAAGAGAAATGGAGAGCTGGATGTGGTATATCGGAAAACGAGCTCTTTGGGGAGTAAAAGATGGGTGGTATGGCAGAATGAAGGAGGCAGGGAGGGAGGAGGAGGTGTTGAGTTGTAGTGGGGCAGCAGCCAGATGCTCCAGTTTCCTTGACAGAAATGGAGGTCAAGTGCAGCTTTATGTGAAGGCAACACAAGGAGGGAGCCATAGATATAAAGAGAAGGATGGAGGGGAGGGAGGTAAGCATGATGACTTTAACTAGAGGTAAGGGACACTGTTCTTGAGCACGCTGTATATGAGAGGTCTGTCCTCCTAACTACAGTAAATGAGGAGGGGAAAAGACTGAACAGAGGAACACACTGAGATTTCTCCTTGCAAGATGAATGGAGGGAGATAACAGGCTGTATGGAGAGCCTAAGTACATTAATAAGTGTAAGCAAAGGACAAAAATAAAAACATGCGTTAACTTTGCAGGGAAGACAGATGCTAATGCAGGGGCTTGAGCATGTGAGCAGCACTAATGGATAGAGAGAGTATACAGAGGGAACGCATGATGATCTCAAATAGTACATCTGGGAACATGAGCCTCACCTATTTCTGGAGAAAAGGGAAGCATAAATATATATTAGAGATGCAAGCCTGAGTGATTTCAACTCGCACTAGGTACGCTCTGGACCCAGGTAATGGTGATATGCAACAGAGCAATGCGGAGATATACAATTCACACAACAAGTGTTGTTTTTAGGACTTGTGGAGGAACTGTGGAGGAGGGAAAATTGGCATTTATATTTTTGGAAAATAATGGAAAGAACTATGGGGAGAACTGAGAAATGATATGGCCGTTATAAACAAAGCATAATGAACTATTATTAAACTTTATAGTGAATAAATCGTCTATTGTAAAGAGCCACGTTCCATCAGCATGCAAACTACAACTCCAAGACAGAAAAAAAGAGTGCCGGGCTGTTAATATACACATTTATTAATACTTTGATTCAATGAAAAATGCAAACATTTTTTTAGTACACCTCTTACTATGTTTCTGTCTTTTTGTCGTCTTCTCGACTTCATTGGTTCAGATTTAAAGGTCTAATGTACAACAATGGAAATCCACTTGGTGTTGAAGGGTCCAAAACCAAATCAATATTATACTGCTGCATGCCCAATCAAATGGAGCCAAAACCTAAGTGGAACTGAGAAGGGAATATTGTGCCTTCATGGGATCCCTGTGAATGCACATAATCCGCCTCCACTCTCTAAATTGTAGGGAGTGGAGGCGGAATAAAGAGAGGATCTCCAGTGAGTTTTTCTTTCACAATCTCTGTGTGACAGTTGTTTCTGATGCTGTAAACCCACAGTTAAGTGGAGTGTGCATTTTTCTTTTTTTTTTAAAAGGAAAATCTACTTTATTCATCTTAGAAAAACTGGGAAGTGTGCACGCCCCATACTGCAGATCTACCTTCTCATAGGTACTAGTCTTCCGCTGTATTTGTGGTTACATGTTTTTGTTTTCTTATTCTGGGCCCTTTAGATATTGTTGATAATTACACATCTAGTGCCATTTACAGCAGGACAATACGTATGGGATCAATCCAAAAGTGATATGGGATAGCATTGTTGAAAATTGCATTGAAAAACGATGACATGACTCTTGATATATATATATATATATATATATATATATATATATATATATATACACACACACATATATGCATGGTTGTTTGCCTCTGTATACGGCCCTGTGATAGACTGGCAACCTTTCCAGGGTGGATCCCTGCCTCTCGCCTATAATGAGTCAGGATAGGCTCCGGCAGACCCCCGTGACCCTGCAAAGGATAAAGCGGTTATAGAAAATGGATGGCTGGATGGATAATATGAAAGAATTCCTCTCTATTCCCCGGAGGTGTAGTTTGTGGACATTCACATACACATATGTGCATGATCTGCATACCAGATTCCTGTCTGGTATCCCATCTGTCCTTGTACTTGATATTCTTTCATGCTCCCGACCGTGCGTTGACCAGTGTG
Source organism: Xenentodon cancila (assembly GCA_014839995.1). Lineage (NCBI taxonomy): Eukaryota > Metazoa > Chordata > Actinopteri > Beloniformes > Belonidae > Xenentodon > Xenentodon cancila. The sequence goes on from CM026209.1 coordinate 10,011,956, forward strand.
GAGATGCAGCAGCATTGTGACATCGAGGCCTTCAGGTTTCCACAGCAAAACGCCGTTTTGCCAAGGAGACAGGCCTGAGGCGGCTAACTCAAGCGTCATCATTAGCTTTTCTTATTCCAATGCACGCACCCTGCACTGAACCTAAAACTCTCTGCAGTAACAGATGGTGCTGTTGCCTGCAGAAATGGAACTACAATGAACTGAACATGTTGGTTGCTTATTTTACTGTTACATTTAAATTGTACCAAAACACAAACTTGTTGAATTTTACACTGTTTCATCATCCATGCAAAACATCTGGATTCACATGAACGTTTTCTAGCATTGCAGTGGAGTTCAATAACCCAGCCGAAATCCAAAAATCTGATGAAACAGAACCAACACGGCCATCAAATCCCTTTTTTTGCATACCATTCTCTACTTATTGAATATCCGAAGCAGATATTTTTCTGCCATTTATGCCTGTCTGTGTGTTTACCCCCAGCTGCGATACGTTCCCAAGAAAGTCGGCTTTTGTTGCATTTTGATGTGCTCCTCTGTCACATAATTGGAGGTTTTCTTCGAGAGCTGACTTTAAACGTCTGTCCCCCGTTATCATCACTAATGAGGAAACGAGCAGCGCTACACTTGATGTGTTCCAGAGCAAAAAATGGAGTCTGTAAATAACAGTCAACAGGGCTGGATGTGTAACTTAATAAAAATAAGTGTTTTCAATCTGTGTTGACAGGCTTTTTTTTTTTTTTTTTTTATCTTCTTTTACTCTGAAGAATGAAAAGCATCTGGGGGGGTCTGCCTCTCTGCTGTCTAATTGGATCCTTATCGCACAAAATGAAGTTCACAAACATCCATGCACCGTCTTTTTGCAGTATTATAAAACAAGCAGATGTTTTTAAGGACATTCTTCTACTAATATATTTTGTCAGCCACCAGAATAGGGAGGCTAGTAAAACCAAGACACCTGTCAGCCGTAGCTGTTTATGAAAATATCCCAGTTCCTCCACTGCAGAAGCAAGATGCTTCCCATCTTCACTATTTTAAACTCTCAATAAATAATTACATGGACTGTCAGCAATTCATCCAAGCCTCGTCTTTCCCACTTCCACCCCGACAGTTGCTTTTTCCTCAACAAGGCAGCTGGTTGCATTGTATCATCTCCCTGCCTCGCTTCACCACGTCAACAAACCTTTTTTGGCAAATGCAAGCCGCCCAGACAGCCAAGAGAGCCTTTTGTCGACTTCTTTGCAGTTTGTATTAATATTTACCAGGCACGGAAACAGAGACAGATGTCAACCATGAAGACGTTTCGTCGTGCTGCTCAGTAGTGAGCCTGCTCTTGTACAGGATTAAAGTGTAATCCAAGCAACCAGATTTGCGGAATTAAAATATTTTCTACAACTGTGAGAGGGAAGCACCCCCGACACCACCCGGATTCTGATGAATTCCTGAGAAGCCAACACTTTTGCATAAGTCAAGTAAAACAACAAGGACAAGAAGTTAGAAAAAAACTGTGTAAATAACCTGCTTACCCTCTCTTTTTTTTAATTTCATTCCAATTTACTAATTGTCATAATTATTTCACAAGTCAGAAATTGTAATGGCGTTGTATTCAAATACATACTGTATACTTTAATATGGCTTCAGTTCCTTTTGCAGCTACAGCAGCTTGTAATTTCCTTGGAAAGCTCTCTACAAGATTTTGAAAGGTTTCCACGTGAAACTGTGCCCGTTGATTCTGTAGAGCATGTATGAGGTTGGGAACTGATGTCAGACAAGAAGCCCGAGCTCACAGTCTCTGTTCCAGTTCATCACTGCCGTGCCTGATGGGATTGAGGTCAGGGCTCTGTGTGGGCCAGTCAAGGTCTTCCACGCCGAGCTCATCACACCGCGTAAGGTCATCAACATTTGGATCGAAAACACACATCTTATGGAAGATCTTTTAAAAATATCCGTTCTTGTCTTAGGATAACTTAGATGAAAAGCTTTGATCCACTTCAAATGTTGACTACTGTGTTTAGAGTCCTTGTGCTGAGCACTGGGGCGCAGTCATGTTGGATTAGAAAAGAGCCTTCGCCACAAAATTAGAAAAATAACATTTTCCAAAATGTCTTGGTACACTGAAGCACTAAGGTTGCCCTGCACTAGAGAGTAAGAGCCTCAAAAACAGCCTATCTCCTATCTGCTCCACCAAACTTTAGAGTTGGCACAGTGTGCAATCAGGGAGGTAGTCATATCCCGATGTCACCCAAAACCAGACTCACCCATCTGACTGCCAAACAGAAAAGCCTGATTCGTCACTCTACTACGTTTCCACCGCTCCACCACTTCCTCCTGTGGATTGGCATTGGACTTGGTCATGTGAGGCTTACAAGTAGCTGCTCAGCCATTGAAGGAACATTCGATATATGGGTCTGATTCAAATAATAATAATTAATTATAACTATATAACATTTTTCACACAACGTGCTTAACATGATCGCAGAGACTTAGGCACTTCAAGAATACAATTCAATCCCAAATTAGTCAAATTAATATAAATCAATATAAAATTAGCAATGATAATAATTACATTGCTAAGGAAACCAACAGATTGCATCAAAACGTTTGTTGCGTATAACCCCTGATCCTGGGCAAGCACCAGGCGACTGTGGAAAGGAAAAACTCCTTGTTAACAAGTGTGGCTAAATTCTTATTCCATACATTTTCCATATACCACTGCCCAACACACACACAATAATACACACTATCATGTATACACACTCTTTAATATTTAGAGAACAATATTACACATGTGATCCTGTGAAGTCTTGATTGATAAGTCAGATTTTAACCCACTTTAACAATTTCTGATCTTTTCCCTCTGTGATTAGCTCCAAATAAAATGCATAAAACACTGTTTTGCTGGGAATTCCCTACAACAAAAAGCTTCCAAACATTTCCATGTGATTTCATTCAAGGGGGAGTAGATGGACACAGTCCTCTCTCTGCGAGACACTAATTTGGGTTTACACTGATTAAGCTGTCCATCGCACCGCCAGGAGACCGCGGTGCATGTGTGATCCGCCGTGCGCCAGCGTGTATGTGAGCAGAATCTCTTAGCAGCATCAGCAGAGCCGGTGATTCACAGGTAGGAAGGACATTAAAGAGCCGCGGTAACTGGTGGCACAGTGGGATTACAGATGGGATTCTGTCAACAAATAACAAGGAGGGAGCTGCAGGAGAACCAAGACGATTCTGCCGTCGGTTTTGGTCCTCAGGTGCACAGACGAGGAAATAAAGAAAGCAGTTAATTGAATGGAGGTAAAAAATAGAACTGGGGGAGGAGACATGATGAGGAAGCGTTTTCGACTCTTGTCAGCACTTCGGCTTGTTTTGCCATAATAATGAAGGAAAAACAATTCACAGAATGATGCTGAAGCAGCTGGCCATGTCTAAGAATTGCCATCCAGTCATGAAAAAAATCATCATTAATACACCATAACATAAGGAAATACATTATGTCATAAAATGCTCACATTAAAAAATGAAAACTCAGTCATGTGGCGTGAACTGTTAAATATTTCCACATGGTGTCATACGCCGCGATGTGTATGCCGCATTTTGGCATCCTCCTGGTGTTCACTAATCTCCATACCAACTGTTAGCCCTATGGGTCTTAAAGGTTGTGAACTCCAGCTAAGATGACAAGAGCAGCTTTTGACCCTCAACTCAAAACCAGCAGCTTGGCTGGTCACGTCCAACGGGGCAAAGTGGCCTGACAAGGATCCCTGGCCCCAAGCCTCATGCTGTCACAACATTCGCATCAACACATTGTGTTCCCTTGAGTTCCTTATGAGCAAAATTGTATCTTCTAACTACTTTAGCTAAATTATATCAATCCATCAATTTGCTGCATCCTTTTCTTCCGTTCCAGGTCGAGGGGATGCTGAAGCTGACGAACTTCAGATGACCTCTGATGTTAAACCGTTATCAGATGAGAATATGGGAACAACATGGACATATCCCCAGTTCCCCACAGGGCCGCATGGAGGCGTAAGAGACAAATAACCATACACTCACACCTACAGACAATTTGGAATCACCAAACAATCGGATTTGCATGTTTTGTTTGGCCTGTGGGAAACAGCTGAATAGCTAAATAATGATTTTCCCGAAGAAAAACCGCTGCCCCAGCTTCCATGGGGTCACGAGCCAGTCATAGTTACTGGTCCTACGCCCGTACGAATGTGTGGGGGTTGTGTCTGGCATTTCACATAGAATATATGTTAAATCAATATACGGAGCTGGTATGAAGAACCTTAGAGGGAAAAGCCTAAAGATGTTTCTCTGAAATAGAGAAAAGAAACCCCGGCAAACGCCACGCAGAAGAGCCTAAGCTGAGAATTGAACTGTATAAAAAGAACTGGACAAACCCTGTATGACATCACCAATATGTTATCTGAAAACTCTTTTGAAGCTTTTTAATTTTTTTTTTAATTTTAATTATTTATCTAAACTAAATTTGTTTAAAGAAAAAAAAATAAGAAAGCATTTTTACATTTAGCATTTAGAGTTATAGGGGGAATAGCAGGCATGTTGAGAATCAGCTGGTGAGATTAACGATTGCAGGTTTTCTTTATCGGGGTTTTCTCTCATTTTCAGTCCTTGGTGAAAGCTGTATTGAGCTGCAAGTTGAAGTCAATATTTTATATTGTATTTTTTTGTTATTCAAAGGAAGCACCTTTCCATAAATGTCGAATTCCTCTGTTTTGTGCTACCTCATTTTAAAATGTAATGGCAGAAAACAGAGATTAAGGCAAGGCAAGGCAGGTTTATTTATATAGCACATTTCAGCAACAAGACAATACAAGGTGTTTTACATAATAAAAACATGAAAAGTGAAGACGAGAAAAAAAGAGACTAAGCGTACCAGTGAAATGCAAAGAATGTGGATTCTAGGCAGAATTTCTGTGCTTTTGTGTGTAAACGTCTGCTTTGAAAAACAGGTGTAAATAAACAGAAGTAAATGCCGACAGGCTTGTGATCACAAAGTACATTTTTCCAAACAAGGATACACAACATAGTGACTTTCTGATTTAACTGCCAAGCACATGGACCTAACAAGTACCGAAGTTGACTTTGGGATGTTTGCCCTTCTTCATCCATCCATCCATCCATTATCTATTCCTGCTCCTTCCTGTTTCGGGTCAGGGGGGGCAGCTGGAGCCTATCCCCGCTCTCTGTTCATGCAAAAGCCAGGGGTACACCCTGGACACCCCGCCAGCTCATCACAGAGCCACACAAATGGACCGTTTTTGGACTGTGGGACCTGCACAGGCATAGGGAGAACGTGCAAACCTTCACACAGGAAGGCCTGCCCCACGTCATCTTCTGCACAAGCAAACAACTATTTCAGTTTCTGTTATATCGATCAATATTACAGCCTTCAGAATCAGTCAATGAGGAGAGGATTCGCTCATTCTGGGAAAACCCATCTTGACCTGGGATGCACCAGCAGCCACTAATGTATCTTCAGTGTGAGAGGCAAGTGTTATTTTTCAAGCACCTTGTAGAAATTAGGTTCATTTGAAGGGAAAAATGGCAAGGTATATGAGAAAATGTCTAATTCAAGGCCTGTGGACATTTTTTTTCCTTCCTTCAGAAAAGGTCAGTGAGTTTGAGTTCAGATTTTACTCCTGGACTCAGCATGTGAGTAATTTAGCCTGTGGCACAACCGTCCTCACGCATCAAAATACAACACGGGTGCATTTGTCTGGAGAGAAGCACAGGCTGCTGCCAAATACAAATACTGCAATATGATCAGTGATCAATCTCGCTGTCGAGGAGTGCAAACCTCGTCTAAATGTCGACGAAAGCCCTTTAAGACAGAAATCATCTGACCCCTTCTGCTGGCTCTTACAGCCTACTGCTGCTTTACATTTTTCACTCTGCTCTCAGAGCAGCCGTCATGTTACTTTTTTTTTTCATTCCTCTATTAAATGCCAGCCACTGCGTCTGTCTGCACCAAAACAACTCGCAGCCCACAAGCTGTGGATGAGTTACGCGCGCCAGTGTCACATTTTACTACTGTAGCCTCTGTACATGTCAAATTACGCGCAGAGTCGTACACCATGGGTATCTCCGCGGTCCCCGACGCATCAATTTGTCGGAAGAAAAAAAAAAAAGGCGGGTTTGCGGACTAAATCTGTCGAGCGTCGCAGAGGAATCGATGACATCATGTCTGTAGGGGGAAGATGTAGTTTTGTGAGCCGTGAAAACAGATGCTCGTCTGGCCTCTGCTTTGGAGAATCTGGTGAGGGGAGGGCGAGAGCGCGACGGTGCACCGTGGTGTGAACTGCGCGCCTGACACACACACTCAGACATGCACGCACACAAACACACACTTGCACAATAAGCTTTCGGCTACTATACCGTTCCCTCTTTGAACAAATAGGTGCGTTCCCTCCCCACACAAGCGCAATGGCGCACTGTGCTCAAATATTGTGCCATTTCTGTACAGATGTGGCAGTTTGGTGTGGATATTTTTCAACTGTGCCCTAAAGACGCAAAATGACACGAAATGTGCGCGTTAGGCTGAATTTAAATGCAGATGTGCGTGCATGAGGACACTGATTCTTTTATTTAATTTTTTATTTTTTTACCCCAGTCATGTAAGCTCGGGTTATACCAGGTGACAGTCAAGCAGAGGGTAGAGTAAGAGGAGCTGGAAACACTTTGCTCTGAGGGAGTTTAACAGATTCTTTAAAGGCTAAAGTCAAAGTTGATCTTACCTCCACACTTGTCCCATCTGAAAGATGTGGATGACAGTCTGCCAGATCCAGACAGAGAGGCGACAGCACCTGTCTCTTTGAAAACTGGCTAGAGCTCTGCGACTACTCAGCCCCTCCACGGAGCCCAGTCCACCCCCAGTGTAATCCTGGACAAACCACCTGAAGCTCAGGATCTGGACCAGCACTGAGGGCACCAGCACGAAGAACAGGGTCAGGCCTGACCACAAGAAGTTCTGCTTGTGGTAATAGTCGATGGCCAGCCACAAATCGGATCCCACGTCCCAGAAAAAGACCAGCAGCGCCAGGATGATCCACAGGCAGTCCAGCCAGAGGCGCTCCTCCTGCGGTGGTCGCCCCGCATCTCTCCCCTTCCCCTTCCTCCTGAGGTAATGCAGGCAGGCGCTCCGGCAGCCCCAGTAGCACGACGAGGTGTTGCAACAGTGGCAGATGTGGAATGAGCTGCCGTCCCGCGTCTCGTCCTCTCCGGTCCCCACCACCTCGTCCAGGTTGTGCAGCTGGGCGAACCCGGTGACGACCCCGCGACCATCGGATTTCGCTGCCATCTTTCCCTCTGATGTTCCCACCTCTTGCGGCTTCCGGGGCTCGTGACGACACTTCCCTGACACCTGTTTTGCACCCTAAGTGATAGAGCCATCTATAAGCGGGGTGACAGCGCGTCGCCGTCGCTCGCCGTGTCCCCAAATAGCGCACCAAGCGCACCGCCGACGCAGCGCATCTTTCCTTTTCCCTCCACTGCAGAACTATTCCCACCTGGTTACAACAATCTAATCTGCACGTTCGAACCAATTATTTTGCACCGTGTGCGTCCAGCTGCGATCGTGCACTTTTTTTTTTTTTACGCGTGCTCCTCCATCAGCTGCTCGGTTGTTTGTCCTCTCTGCAGCTCGCCTGCCTCCAGCTGCAAGCTGAGTCCCAGGAGCAGACAGTCCGCCCCTCCGCTGTCCCACGCCGACGTAATTCACCCCCCCAACCCACACCCCCACCTCTACCCTTCTCTCTCACACGCACATATACACGCCATCTCTCCCTCCCAGCTTGGTTGCCATCTAGTGTCTCGTTTGAAACTCTCAAATTCTGGAGAGGAGTGCGTGATGAGGATGATGAGTGCACGCAAAACGCCTCTTCACCCACCGAGGAGAACGTGCTCAGTTGTTTGAATATTTGAGTCAGTCTCTGTGACACAGCTTGGGATGACTCTTTGTTGTATGTAGGCTTCCCGCAACAGGTTTCACTGCTTTACAAAAAGATGTCCACTCACGTGGTTTGGGGCATAAGTCCTCAGGCATGATGAGTAACAGATGAAAAGGTGCATGGTGGTACGTCATGGTTCTGAAACTGCCAACACGCTGGTGTATTCCGTCACTCGTGAGCCTCTCATCGCTTTTGACGGTGGTTTTCTTTCTGCACTGGTCCTGTTAGATCTCAATGTTGACCGCAAAGGTTTATTACAAAACGTCAGGTGAGATCAGAGGTTCTGCTCTGGGCTTGGTTGCCATGTGTTGTACACCAGTGGCAGACGGACTGCAGATTGTCAGCATTTCAGACCCAGAATGATGATCGGTTGCACAGGAAAGTAGCTTGAAAACTAATTAGTCGCCTCCCCTTCTGGACTTGACACTGTGGATTGTAAGAAAGACAGCAGATTGATATCTGACATAACATGCAGCCAGGCCATCGAGGGCTTTATATTAACTACTTACGCAGAATTTTGTAATTTATTGTAAACTGAAGAGGCAACAACTGTAGAGAGGCTTGTTGGTACCAATCACAAATCGGACAGCAGCATTTTGGATCAACTGAAGCATTTTAATAATATTATTTGGATCAGTAATCCAGCTTTGATGCAGCAAATGCTAGGATCAGTTCTTCCATGTCGTTTTAGGAAAGGATGTTTCTAAATATACTTGACATATTGCACACATGAAAGATATTCCCCTCTGGAAACCTGTTTGTATGATTTATTCAACAAATCTTTGTCAAATAGGACTGCAAGGTTGCTCAGTAATAGTGCAAACAAAGTAAGGCCATCAAGAGCAATTCAAATGTTAGATACTGAATTTCTATGTTTTTGTGGGACAAAAGATACTTACTTCATTTTTACTTACTTTGAATTGATAAGTGTGAAAGTATGGGTCATGCACATTTACATGTCTGGGACAGACCTGTAGTTACCTAGAAATGACCAAATGACAACAAATGGACCAACGATTAAATGCTGAGCTGAATGATTACCAAAAAACATGTTGGATTCCTCTCTGCAGCTTTTTTTTTTTTTTTTTGTGGCGGGTAAAGGCTTAAACATTTGTAAAAATGTGGCATGCTCCCTGGTTGCGCGTGCAAGCAAAGAGCTGGTGCATAGCTCAGCTAGACTGTGCCCAGAGTTGCCATGACGGGTCATATCCAGCATGAGATTGATTGGTTCACAGCCACTTCACCCCCGCCGCTGTCTGCGCTGCTCAGCCTGCTTGGATTCGATGGGAGCTGTCCACTGCTGAACGTCAACAACTTTCTCTGCCTCACTGAGAGCCCTTATTAAGAAATGTCCTCTCTTAAACCGAGGCCTATTCTTATCCAGCACAGCCTCGAATGTCAGTGTTTCTCCTCAAGGTGTTTTATGTGTTGCACCGGCTTTGGACATCCATGTTGTCAATTCTTGTTGGAAAATTTTTCTTACCATAACGTAAACATATATTTTCACAACAAACCTTACAAAAAGACTTCTTGCACTTACAGATCCAGTAGAGTCAATAAAAAGGTGTTACGCCCTGGCTGCCTGTATTCACATGAAAGATGTGAGGTGACATAAAAAGAGAGAAAGGAAAGTTATTGGAAATTATTAGTCCACGGTTGTTTCTCCAAGCCAATGCATCTAAAAAAAACAAAAAAACTTTTAAATGTGATTGATTGCACACAAGAGGAAATAGAGAGGCTCGATTCTCTGTCCCAAACCTGTTTCCATCTGAACAGTCCTCATTTTCTCTCCTCCCTGGGTGGTGTAAAATCTCTACAAGGCCCTTTAAGCAGCACACTAGATGCAAGCTCAGGGCAGATGCACGGGTGGTACGAGCAAGCTGATTGCAGAAGTGAGTAGCTTACATGAGCGAGTGAATGGTTGAATCTTAAAGCAGAAATAAAGCCAGGGCTTTCAAGAAAGAGATGAGCTCAAAGAGCGGCTAAAGGTTGAGTGTGTATGAGTCCCACCCCTGGACAAGATATCCAGAGAGCAGCTTTACTACAAATGTAAACCCAGCGTCCTCCGAGCACACTATTCATGTAGACAAAATCAGTGATGCAATGTGCGAAAGCTTATTTTTAGTTTCCAAACCTTGATACAAGTGGACTAGAAAGCAGCAAAACAGTAGTAGAGACTCTCACACTAACTAAAACATAACATGACCTGGAGCCTAAATATTGTATGTGCATATTGTGTCGCTAGGTAGTAATGTTAGATGAACCGTGTTCCCATCTCTGAGAAGTTCCTCTGGATGCAGCTCTGCAGGGGTCTGTGGTGTAATAGGACCTTGTGCTTCTCAGCTGCTGAACCTCTTGTTATTTATTGTAAAAATGTGCTTGATCGATTCATTTCTGGACTGGTGCCACTTGTGGTGTTGATGTAATGATGCCATAAGTGATTAAAAGCCTTTACTGAGTGTTTTTACTTTGAACAGAGGGGGTGATGGATCTGATCAAAGATCCCTAGATCTTCTTCTCCCCAGCCGTCTCCCCAAAATCTACTGGGAAGACACTGAGGTTTCTTCAATCCAACAGAGAGGTGCAATCGCTCTATAAAGTCCTTGGTCTGCCCCAATGCCTCTTTCCAGTGGGAAACCTCTAAAACACCTCCCCTGGAAGGCATTCTGAACAGATGTCAGAATCACCTCAGCTCAGAGAGGACTCCAGATACCCCACCAGCATTTAACCCTGAAGGTAGACCTGCACACACAGGTACACGGGCGAACCCTTAGTGATCAGACCTTTGCCTGTGGAGGTGAGGTGGCGTAACAGGAGACAACACTCTTGTGGATCCACCCCCATGGGCCTCATGGGTCTGCTGATGTGCAAATTGGGAAGTAATCCAAGGAAGAGACCTACGTCGTGTCCAAATGAACAGATCCTAACTCCAATTTTACGTTTGTGAGTTCATAAGTGTTTCATTGTGCATATGAAGTAGACCAACACATCTAGGAGTATCTCTAAAAAACAATGTAAAAGGAGAAAAATTAACTCATTTTTAGGCCATTTGAACAGTAGATAAGAGCAACGAGAGAATCGTGTTGGCACACAGTGATGCACAGATGTCAGATGCAACTGTACATAGGCTACAAAATGCATGAAGAGAAATGTAATTGGTGAAAGAGTTTTAGGAGCGTTTTCACCTTTTCACAGTTTTTGTTTTGGCGATGCATGACTGCAGCTGCAGCTGTTCTAGATGTAAAGGTTTCACTGCAAAACCCAGAAACACAAACATGGCTACACACATTTACCAAGCAACAGGATGAAGTTACATTCAACTTAGAAAAATCTGAACCCTCACAATTTCATCAGCCCCTCCATCTGTGTCACCGGCTTGATAAAAAAAAAAAACTAAATAGACTTCCCACACCTTCAGAGTCAATAAGGCAACATTTACTCACAGAGGTGCACAGCAGATTTCGGTATTCAACCCACGACTTTCTTATTATCTGCCTTGACAGAGTGCTCTGATTCACTGAATGAGCCCGAAATAAAATCACACAAACAGAAAATCAACACTTCAGAACAAAATGTTAAAGGAAAAGCGTGAATCATGGGTGAGATTGTTTTAATCAGCATCTGAATGAAAAGCTCGGGTGAGTAATGGTGGAGGTGTGGACCCCAATTACCAGTCCAGAAAATTTCCCAGACAGCGCTGATAAATGTTTTCAGTAAATGTCAAAATTTGATGCGTAACATGACGTTGAGGAGCCGGTATAAACACACAGACCGCCCATGACAGGTTTTGGAAACAGTTTGACGAATGACGTCTATCTGTGTACTTTCTATTTAAAAAAAAATAAAAAGAAAAGTATGTTTCACTCATTTCTATATATTTAATAAAGTCTTTGGCTCATGTCTTAACAGATATAAAAACAAATAAATACCAGCGCATTTGTCCAAGAGCACTGCTAAATAAAAGAGGTCAGGTTACTGAATTGTATCCATGTAGCTCTAAAGTTGGTTTATTCCTTCAAAGCTATTTGTATCATTTTCCTTTCAAGACAGACAGTGAAGCATATTTTCCTCAGATTAAGGGCATTCAATCAGTCTGTGCAGATTTCAGTTTCAAGAGCGCGTTGGCATCTCTTCAGCAACGTCTCTGACATGAGCGGAAAAGGCTCAGAACAAACCATTTATTGAGAAGCTCAGACAGAAACGCAACACACACTCACTGCTCTCCCAAAAAATACGTTCAAAGCACACTGGCTCCCCAGAGCCTCCCCCAAACACGCCGCTTTTTCTTCTTCTACTCCTTCCAAAAGCGCTCACCTCTTCAGGGAGTCGTTCAAGGTCGATGTGGGTCCCTTCATGTGCTTTGGGGTCCCAGCGGGCGCCTGTCCTCACTATACCGAGAACTGAGACAGTATCTGCACGCTGCAGATCTTTCCCACTGCTGGCCATTGCTTCGGAATAAACTCCCAGCTGTGTTTAGGCAGAGCAGCTCATTCGTGATCTTTTGGGGCTAAAACATTGATATTTCTATTCTAAGAGTGTGTCTTTATACCTTTTGCTCTGTTACCCAGTATCTGTAGAGAGTCCAGGTTATCTCCGCCCCTGTTGTCTCTTCATCAAGATATTAAAGTCTGGTTTGTCTGGTTTGTCATTGCCCCTCCTGAATCCCTCGCCACAGAAAGGTTATTGGTTCTATACGAATGCATCAACTTGTCCACTCTCGTCCATGGGATTTCATATTCTGCCATGCCTCTCCGCCATTACTACTCTGAGATCTAATCAGAGAGATTGCAAAGTCATAACAAAGGCTTACTTTTGTTGGAATCTGAAGTCCATTCATGCATCCATTTCCTTTACCCACTTCATCCCCTTCAGGGTCTCGTGAAAGCTATCCCGGATGTCTCCGGATGAGATGCGGGATACACCCCAAATTTATCGCCAGTCCATCACAAGGCAACCTTGAGACTATTGGACTTCTTTTGAAACCGTTTCCTTTACTTATACAGGTCGCTCAGAGATGTCAAAGAAGCTTTTGGTCTCTTCTTTCAGTTTTCTCTGGCAACATTTGTGTCTTTCGCTCACTAATGTTAATCTATAGTTGCTAAGGACCACATTATTTACTCATTAAGCCCTAATATGTCAAATATTGAAGCTGAAAGTATGTGTACTTTCTTTTTTTTTCAATGATTGTACATGATGTGCTTTAATTTGATGCCAGCAACATGTCACCAATGTTAGGAGAGAAAGAGATGTTTAAGCCTGGCTTACATCACTTCTTAATTTAACAACATCCTGATGCTATAAAATACTTTTACACTCTTATTTCATGTAAGAATTCAGGTGCTCAACACTTCGTGGGCTACGTTGCTGTAATTTTCAGCTCATAAAGCTGTATACGGTTGTAGTCTGAACTGCAGACGGGCAAATTTAGCATCTAGACTCTTTCACAACACAGCCGCATCATTAATGTAAGAGTGTGAACGTGTAGAAAGTGACTAAGCATTACCTTTCTGGATGACCAAAGACAAACTTCACAACGATTGTCAGGATATGTCCCAGAGCCCACACAGATATTTCTACGTAAAAACTGCGGTTTGTTTTTAAACCAGCGTCACCTGAGGGCTCAGATATGCTGACCATTCGGTGCATTCTTTTACTCTTGTCCCTTGTGTGCAGATATATTTCCTGATTCTCACAAGAATCACAGGTTTTATCAGTGAGGTGCATTGAATCCCAATTTTGGGGGGGGAATAAGTTGCATGAGCTTTGTTGTCTCTTAGAATTAACCCTCTGTCACCAAATATTACTCAGTCTTAACAATCTGTAATCTTTTTCCCCTACATGGCGAATACAATGATATTTTTTCATTATAATTGAACGTGATCAGAATCAGAAACGTCTTAACAGTGTTCCAGTGTCGCCACCTAGTGGCATTTCTGTACAATAACTGAGGGTTGACAGAGCCAGTGGTAGATTCTGCAGATAAATAAATGAATATAGCGGAGGGCTTAAGACATCAAAATGTCTCCTCTCGTGGACACAAACAAAAATGTATGTGTGTGTTTTTTTATTATCGTAATATCTATCCATCCATTATCCATACCAGGTTTCAGTCCTAATCAGGATTTGCTGGAGCCTATCCCAGATAAGCTCCACATAGTAACAAACAACCATACAGGCTCAATCACACTCATATGCTAGTTTAGAAACATCAACTAACCTAACTATGCAATTTTTAAAAAAAATAAAAGAAAGAAAATCAATTCAGTTGGTGTAAGTCATCAACTTGGTTTCATGTTTGTTTTGTTCGGTCAATGTTTTGCTTAAAAAAATAGTCCTTATTTACTTGTATTTTCTTATATTAACTTTTTAAAATCTTCACACCATAACGGTGACATTAACTGGAAAGCACATTGATTTATTACTATTATTGTTTAAACCTTTATAGCCAATCAATACGAACGTTCCTAGAACTGCCCGGAACTTTACAGCCTCACGTCTTCTGTTTGCAGCCGGTGTGTTTTTGTGGACGTACCAGTCTCGCCCCAAGTAAAAGAATCAGGTAAATGTGAGTTAATGATCTCTAGCACCGATACAAAACGTCGATTGCTATCCTCCACGTCCTCGGTGTCGACCACCCCGACAGCCAGAGACCTACGTTTGACGATGACAGACGTGTTTACACGGCAAACGTCGTCCCTGTGTCTGTTAGCCCGCTAGCTGCCGTTAGCCTCTTCGTTTCCGGACTCAAACTGACGTCAAGCGGCTTAAAAACGGCCCCGCAGCACACACACACACGTATATATTAACCCAGGTGCGGCGGGCCAGTTGTGGGTTTGAATCCGTCCTCTGCGTGTGGCTCTCTCAGGTCAGATGATGGAGTTCGCAGAGCTGATAAAAACACCCCGAGTGGACGGAGTCGTGCTGCACCGACCCTTCATGCCCACCGTGGAGGGGACGCTTTGTCTGACTGGCCACCACCTGATTCTCTCCTCCAGGCAGGACAACACGGAGGAGCTCTGGCTGCTACATTCAAACATCGACTGCATTGAGAAAAGGTAGGAATTGTTGGGGGGGGGACTTCCACGATCCAAGTGAGAGGTGCCGGTCACACTTTGGTTAAAGGTGTGGTGGTGAACGGATGGGGTGCTTAGGGAAGGTAAAGTCGTGAATTTCCTACGTTATTGGGGAAGTTTGTGTGGTTTATAGTTTTCACACTTTGCTGTTTTGTTCGAATGGTTAAACAAGTGACATCATATTCCTTAACTGTCCTCTTTGACCATAGTGGAAGATGTTGGGGTTTCAAGAACAGATGTGAGGGAAAATGTCAAAGGTTCTGATAGTAGACAGACCGGATTGGCATAAAAAGCTCCACCCTGTGAGAATCATTGTGTTTTGTATTTATACGTCTCTTTAATGAATACATATTTTCATCTTTTTGTTTGGGAGGCCTTTTTTTTTTTTGCTTTTTTGTTTTAAAACTATAGATCAAGATGCAAACTGGAAGAGAAGTGAACCACAAATGAAATGTTCATTACATTTAGAATTGTTTTTCATCTTTACGCTCTTGTCCTCTCACGTGTATCAACATGTATACAAAAGTGTTAAAATAGTTCCGGATTTATGGAAAATGGATATAAAATGATCCGCTGGGTGGAGAATCTCTTTGAATGTTGCTGGCTCAAGAAAATGAAGGTTCTTCGTTTGTTTCTTGTTTGAAGATCCAGTGAATTCTGAGAAGGCGACAAAACTCCTTCTATCGGAATTTGGGGAATTTAGTCAGGTCTCGCAGACACTGCTGCTTACATATTTCAAAAGCCATTTCAGCTACTTGTGAAATAACAAAAAGAAGACATACCACTGACTCACTGTTAATTAAACCAATTAGAGGAATTGAAACAGTGGTGACGGGAACTTTAAGCCTCCGACGGTGTTTTTCTTACAAATAAGGGGGTGCACACAAGTGGAGCACAGAGCCGGGCGGATGCAAGAATCGGAACAGTCACAGAGTGTCTAGTTAGGCTGACGGTTATCCAGAGACTCGGGAAAGGATGCACACGTTCTACGGAGAAGGGACACTAACACCCTCGGCACAATCCTTAAAGGGCATTTATCATTTGTTTACCATCTCTGTTCATCCCATATTTTGACTGTGATCAACTTTTTGAGGAAATCGTGATTTTGTCTTTTAGATTCATTGGGTCTTTGGGAAGTATCATAGTTAAATGCAAAGACTTGCGGGTGATCCAGCTTGACATCCCTGGGATGGAGGAATGTCTCAACATTGCCAACTCTATTGAGGTAAAGGATTTAGATCATGTTTATGCTCAGCAAGTAAGGACCTGCAACTGTTGCCAAACATTTTCTTAAATATTATTTTCTTTCTTTCAAGGCTCTGTCCACACTCGACTCTGTCTCTTTGATGTACCCTTTCTTCTACCGGCCCATGTTCGAAGTCATAGAGGATGGATGGAACTCCTTTCTTCCGCAGGATGTCTTTAAAGATTTGGAGTCTATGGTACAGATGTGAATAGTCCTGATTGGTTGTGATGTCAGAACGTGATTGGTGTAGTCTGGGGTTGTGAGTCCGTGGCGCTCCATCGTCTGCTCTCCTAATGTGAATCTGTCCCTTCGTTTAGACAGACGAGTGGAGACTGAGTGAAGTCAACAAAGACTTCAGCGTGTGTCCGTCGTACCCCCCTCTAGTGGTGGTCCCAAAAGACATCGACGATGACGCACTGAAGAAGGTGGCCACTTTCCGGCACGGTGGCCGTTTTCCAGTGCTCAGCTACTATCACAAGAAGAACGGCATGGTGGGCTCTCAGAAACATGAGCTACTCTCTGGCTCTGTTTTTGGTTGAATATTATAATATAACAACAAAAGCATAAAAGGTCTTCAAATCGTTTCTGCTCTAAGGTGATGATGCGAGCAGGGCAGCCACTGGTGGGGACCAACGGGCGGCGGTGTAAGGAAGACGAGAAGCTAATCAACGCCACTCTGAGGCCTGGAAAACGGGGATACATCATTGATTCGCGCACCATCAACATCGCCCAGCAGGCCAAAGCTCGAGGTGGAGGGTTTGAGTCTGAGGGAAACTACCCACAATGGAGAAGGATCCACAAAGCCATTGAAAGGTAGTGCTGAGTTTCTGAAGTCCCAGTTTTCTTGGCGTGTTTGAAAGTAACATAGTCATAAAACTGTTAGAAGTGTCTGGATGTGTTTATATGCAGATGAGTTGTCCCATTGTACAGTATGAACTAGTCACTTTTCTTTGTGTGAAATGTCTGTCACTTCCAGGTCTAATGTTCTCCAGGAGAGCCTGGTTAAGCTTGTGGAGGCCTGTAGTGATCAGTCCCACAGCATGGACCGTTGGCTAAGCAAATTGGAGGCCTCCAGCTGGCAGGCTCATGTCAAGGAGATCCTCACCACTGCTTGTCTGGCTGCTCAGTGCATTGACAGGTCAGGAAGGAGCGTTTCTTTGGCTTATTGCAAATTCTGCAGCAGTACACATCGACTTAGTGATCGAGAGGCTTGTTGACAAACTGCGATCATGTGCGTTCAACTCAGGGAGGGAGCGTCGGTGCTTGTCCACGGCACAGAAGGGACAGACTCCACTCTGCAGGTGACCTCTTTAGCTCAGATTATCCTTGATCCGGCCTGCAGGACCATCAAAGGCTTCCAGAGCCTAGTGGAACGAGAGTGGCTGCAGGTGAGCTTCGCCTTACTTGTTCTTTTTACACCTTTTATTGGAAAGTATTAAACGACATTAAACAAAATAACATTTTGGGAGATATTTGTTGATGAAGTTACAGACACGGCTCCTGGACACAGTTTTAGTAATGCTCCTCATGCTTCTTCTCCTGTTTTCTCTTTGACCGCCTGCTAAGGCGGGTCACCCGTTCCAGCAGCGCTGCGCCCAGTCCGCCTACTCCAACAGCAAGCCTCGCCACGAGGCTCCCATCTTCCTGCTCTTCTTAGACTGTGTGTGGCAGATCCTTCGCCAGTTTTCCTGCTCTTTTGAATTCGGCGAGAGCTTCTTAGTGCTGCTCTTCGAACACGCCTACGCCTCTCAGTTTGGGACTTTTCTCTGCGACAGCGCAGCCGAGAGGTAGGTTTGCATCTCGGCTCGTGTAACTGTTTGTTTCTTGTTTGTCAGATTGTCCAAACAAACCAGTTTCACCCTTCTATGTCTAATTTTATTAGAGCCAGACTGTCTCTGCCTGAGAAAACTGTTTCCCTTTGGTCATGGGTGAACCGGCCGCAGGAGCTTGAGCGTCTGACCAACCCGCTCTACGAGGCCAACAGTCTTGTAATCTGGCCCTCTGTGGCCCCTCAGAGTCTCCTGCTGTGGGAAGGTAAGCAGCAAACAGGCAACTGCACAGAGCATCCACGTTTGAGCCACATTTACATTTGAAATTAATGGACACAAAATCTTGTTTGTTGACGTGGAAAATCAGAGACAAGGAGATGTTTTGCAAGACTGACTGCATTCCTGATGTGCCGTCATTCCAACATGCACTATATTGCCAAAAGTATTTGCTCCCCTATTGAAATAATAGGAATCAGGCGTTCACAGGTGAATAAAATCAGGCACCTCGCCATGCAGACTGTTTTTACAACTATTTGTGAAAGAACAGGTCGCGCTCAGGAGCTCAGTGAATTCCAGCGTGGAACTGTGATAGGATGCCACCTGTGCAACAAATCAGGTTGTGAAATTTCCTCAATAAAGATTCCACAGTCAACTGTCAGCTGTATTATGAGAAAATGGAAGTGTTTGGGAACGACAGCAACTCGGCCACAAAGTGGTAGGCCACGTAAAGCAGCGGAGTGGGGTCAGCAGTTGTTGACATGCATAGTGGAAAGAGGTCGCCAACTTTCTGCAGTCAATCCCTACAGACCTCCAAACTTCATGTGACCTTCAGATTAACTCAATAACAGTGTGCAGAGAGCTTCATGAATGGGTTTCCATGGCCGAGCAGCTGCATCCAAGCCACACATCACTAAATGCAATGCAAAGAGTCAGATGCAGTGGTGTAAAGCACGCCGCCGCTGGACTCTAGAGCAGTGGAGACATGTTCTCTGGAGTGACGAGTCACGCTTCTCCATCTGGCAGTCTGATGGATGAGTCTGGGTTTGGCGGTTGCCAGGACAACGGTTCTTGTCTGATTACATTGTTCCAAGTGTAAAGTTTGGTGGAGGGGGGATTATGGTGTGGGGATGTTTTTCAGGAGCTGGGCTTGGTCCCTTAGTTTTAAAAGGAACTCTGAATGCTTCAGCATACCAAGAACTTTTGGACAATTCCATGCTCCCAACTTTGTGGGAACAGTTTGTAGCTGGCTCCTTCCTCTTCCAACATGATTGTGTACCAGTTTACAAAGCAGGTCCATAAAGACCTGGATGACAGAGTCTGGTGTGGATGAACTTGACTGGCCTGCACAGAGTCCTGACCTCAACCCGACAGAACACCTTTGGGATGAATTAGAGACTGAGAGCCAGACCTTCTGGTCCAACATCAGTGTGACCTCACAAATGTGCTTCTGGAAGAATGGTCAAAAATTCCCACAAACACACTCCTAAACCTTGTGAACAACCTTCCCAGATAAGTTGAAGCTGTTATAGCTGCAAAAGGTGGACCGATGTCATAATGTACCTTATGGATTAGGACTGGGATGTCATTTAAGTTCATATGCGAGTCGAAGCAGGTGAGCCAATACTTTTGGCCTCATAGTGTATGTTAGTTCTCATCTAACAAAATGTTTGCCATCCCCGCGTACGATCACACAGCCCTGCAGATGTTCTGAACACCTACCAGATGGAGGCACTATTGATCATTGCTGCCTGCATCCTGAGTTGACCCTGTGAGATGCCAGTAAATACTGCTGCATGTGCAATTGATGCCCATTTTCATGGGTTCTTCTGTGCAAAGTTACAACCATCATGCATCAGAGCCTCTAAAAATATAACATTACCGCAAAAACTAATTTATTTTTATTTTCTCTGTTACTCTATGATACTGCCAGCATGCAAACCCACTATTAATTGCAAAGATAAACATTTAATCTGAGGAATCATATAGAATTTGAAACCCTCAGCAGCCTAACATCTGACATCTTCTAATCTCTTATGTCTTAGTGAGCATGCAGCTTTAACCTGCCTCGTGAACCTTTTGCATTTTCACCGTTGCTCTGGTTGCTCCGCAGTGCAGCCCGCCTGCTTAACTCATTATGGGCTGTGTGAAGGTCTGTCCTCTGTGACGCCCGAGCACGTTGACTCTGGGCATTGTAGAACATTTTGCAACCAGTCATCAGAGAGTGATCACATGCAGCCTAACCGTAGTCCCGTGGCGCACTCTCAGGCTCGGCTGTCAAAACCGCGATGTATCATTTTCAGTCGTCAGTTCAGTTTAACAGTATTTTATTCATCCACAAAGACAAATCATATAGGATTGATATAGATAAAATCAATTTTTCTTGGAATCCCATTCTTTTATTTTTCATGCTTAGCTGAGGTCTTGTCAGAGTGATCCGACCTGCCCAGACCTGTGTGTTAGTTCGTCATTTCAGACTAACACCAGCCAGCCTTCAGCGTTGTCTTTTCCCTGACTTTCTCTCTTTTAAAGCTTAGTTTTCCCTCTCATCCCGGCGACCATTGTAAGAGAACATAAAGCTGCTTCATTCAGTCAGGATGCGTCAATTCTTTACAAAGAATGAACATCAAACGCCGGCTTGTCATCTCTTTGTTTCAGTCTTTCCATAAGCACGTGTCTGTGATTTTTCTATATCTAAATGGCTTCCAAAATAAGAAACCTTGGCTGCAATATATTCCAACTACATTTATAAAGCTTAAAAACATGTGTGTAACCCTGTATGACAATTTATGAAAATTATTTTATACAAGTATAATAAATAGTGAATATTCTGAATTATAAATTCATTCATACATTCATAACGTTCATAGTACCAATCTTAACTTACACAATCCTAACTATAAGGTTAATAGATATAAAAACTAAAGAAATTGCTGTAATGTGTTATAACAGACTTCTTTAATATAAAAAAAATAATTTCAAACGGTCTTCTAAACCTTTTGTACATAAAGTACTATGGTACATTTTTGAAAACCTGTGATCAGTGTTTGATATTTTTCAGCACATTCTACAACTTATACTGGACCATACTTCGATGTTGGTGTCGTTTATGGTTATAAACATTTAGGCGTCGCATTAATGCGATTATAATGTGTTGTTCAAGTGGACATCAAAGGTGTCCTGGACTTGTTGAAACTGAGTCATAGATATTTCAAGCATAGGAACACCATTGATGAAGATTTTGAAACGGACTAAACTGAAAGTAATGCACTGAAATGATAGCTTTGGAGGACTAATAAAACAAAGAAAAAATTGAATTGTAAAGGAATTATATTTCTCAGTGCATAAAAAAAAAAAAAAAAAAAAGTACATAGCTTCTTCTTGATTGGCTCCGTTTTCAGGGGTTTAGTGTGTCAGCGTCTAAAAGTGTCCGGAGGGAATCCGTGCCGGGCCATCCATTCATAAAGAAAAGTTGGGGGATGGTGAGGTGTCATTGGGTTCAGGCATTCTTTGTGAGGGGCCTCTCTTACCGCCTAAAGCTGTAGACTAACACCCTCATTAGAAATGAAGTTGAACCAGACGGTTGAGAACTCGCCGGAGCATGTGACATCCTGCTTACAGAGCACTTTCCTTAAAAATGACACAATTCTGGGTCAACATAAAAAAAAACTAATGACAGAGCAGATCTCAGATGTATTCGGTTTGGGGTTTAGGGGGGGTCTGGCGTGGCCTGATCAGATGTGTACAGTCTTTGCATTCACAGCTGAGGGGTTTGATTTGCTGCAAAATCGCTGCACTTCCATTTGGTGTTACAAGTATTACAGGTGAAGATGTGAAGCTATTGTGGTGTTAATTGATAGAAATTCAGAGAATCTTTATTTAGCTTTTGATAAATTACAACATCTCCTTTATGCTCACCAAGTCTACAAACCGTTGCACCGTCCAGCCGTTCAGCGGATCTCTGTGGTCGCAGCCGCTCCTCTGCCAGAGTCCAACACCCATCACGGAGGTTTCATAGTCGCTTCACGCAATCTGCGCCCTGTTAGCACCACTTTAACACAAATGTGTTTTAGAAATGAAATTAAATGAAAAGAAAACTTGTTTAAAAAAAGTTGAGTTTTGCATGAGCTTTACTAGAATTATCATCAGATTTTCTTATTAAAACTTGAAAAAGAAGTCTTGGACGCTCTTACTGTATGTATATCTCTTTCTCGTCTGTTTCAGGAGTGTTCCTTCGCTGGAACCGATCCTCCAAGTGTTTGGACGAGGCTTACGATGAAATGGTACATATAATTGAGTACAACAAGGAGCTTCAGAATAAAGTAAACAGTCTGCGCAGGCAGCTGGCTCAGCTGGAGACAGAAGATCCTCTGTTGCAAACACCTTAGAGTCCGTCGAGGGGAGAAACCTGCAAACGGTAGTAAGATGGAGGAAAAAAAGGAGCAAATGTTAAAATAATCGTCAACGAACAAACTTGCAGGCAACATTTTAGTTTTCCGGCATGTTAAGGTTAAATTGTCCTCATACATTTCAGAGAATTCTATATTTCTGTTATTCTTTAGACAGTGGCTTACATTTTACCATGTTGCCTCATTACAAACTAAGCTAAAATGAAGGTAAATGATTTGTCTCATACTCTACTAATATCACTCACTGTACAGGAAAAAAAAAATTATTTAAATTTCAGTGACTGGTCACTTGATTTCACAGTTCAGCCTCATCAAAGCCCCTCGCTCTGTCTTACCAGTTTTTACTGACAAAACATCACGACATCTTCTCCCCAAAACTCTGCATATTTGATGTGAATGTTATCTGCCAGCATTTGTCTTGTTTAATTAGACATCTGGGCATTGGAGAGACAGAGCATGTTATTAAGACAGAGTTCACAATCTCACCAAACATCCTGCTGAATCTATACAGCCCCCAAGCACTGCGGAGTAACCATGGCAACATATGGGGTGCTATAAGACTGCGGCGTGTTGAGATGAAGTGTGTAGGTTGGGTCAGCATCTGTTGTACTGTACAACCAGGGAGTTTTGCATAATATACATCTGATCAAAATGTGTTGACCGGATCATTGCTTTATATTGTGGTTAGTCGCGTTGCC
The DNA here is from genome assembly GCA_014839995.1 of Xenentodon cancila. NCBI lineage: Eukaryota > Metazoa > Chordata > Actinopteri > Beloniformes > Belonidae > Xenentodon > Xenentodon cancila. The sequence continues at coordinate 10,035,127 of CM026209.1, forward strand.
AGAATTTACACAGATGAATGGCACTAATGCTTTATTATAGACGGCATCATCACACAGCGATGATCTTAATATTCCAACCTCTTTGTGTGTGAATACTATTTTAAAAACGCTGGAGAGTGATGCAAAATAATTGTAATGGTGGTACTAAGGGACTTGTTGTCATAGTGATGGCAAAAAGATCCTGTTACAAGGGAAACGTAACTGAGCTTATTACTTGGAGTAAAGGACCAATCTTTATATCTGGTCAAATTATGTAGTAAATGTTCATGTACATTAAGAAACAAAATGCGTACCTGAGGTTTATAGTTTAATATTCTAACATTTGGGAGATTTCCAGTTTCCCTATATGAAATGTACACTATGTAGAAAGCCACACTGTACTTAAAGGAACATTCAGGTGTTTAAACAACACTATGTCTATTATGTCTATTATTAGAGTGTAAGGAGTGATAAACTTTGTTAGGAAACGAAATGACGTGAATCAAAGCAGTCTTGAGTTAGAATTGCAGTTCATGTTGGCTCGGGAGGCAGCAGAACCATGAATAAGTTTCTTTTTTACACCTCTGACTCAAAAATGCCGTTTCACTGGTGTGTAAACAAACCAAAGTGATTTCAAGGTTGGGTATGCTCCAGCTCTGGGTCTGGACTGCGTGGAGATTCCTGAACAAATACTCCTTTTTGTACACTTTATGTGCACATGCAAAGTTGAAATTACTTTGCTTTGTTTGCGAGGACCCTACCCACAGTATCAGAAATATTATAGGTGCCTCGAAGCCTATAACTAAACTGTCATTAAGACCTTTATGGTTGTTTTCTTTTCTTTTCTGTGTTTTCCATGATGATGCAACTCAAAAAGCTCCATGCAAGTAAAATAGCAGGTTGGGGTTAGAATTTAATGCACCAATGGCCAGTTTTGTTTGTTAGTTTCAAAATGCATAATCTCTGTCCTTTTCAGTGTGTAAATTCTATTTTACCTCGAGGATTATATAATAATCACCAAACTACTTAAAACTGCATAAAAAAAAAAATCAAAGACAAAAAAGTTTACATGTGCATTGAAGGTGTGCGCTATTGAAATTGTCACCTTTAGCCAAAAAGACAGCTTACCAAGTTTTATTTTATGTGCATGAATGGAAATGTCTGTTTAATGATTTTCTTTATGGGAGCCTGAATGGACCAATATGTTCAACTACATCACTGGTTTGATGCATTTTGATGCATTAATAATTATACTAATTCATGCTTGCACTAATACCTCTAGAGGATTTTCTCATATATATATATATATATATATATATATATATATATATATATATATATATATATATATATATATAACATTACTCCACTGTGGACAAATGCTTCTTTTGTCTGTTGTGCAATGCCTTACTGTAAAACGGATTAAAATGTCTGTATGTGTACATAAATCTATTACGGCTCAGAAGATTTAAATGTTTCTTTTTAAGTTTTCAAGCAATAAAAACTATAATTAAAAATAAATGTCACTTTAGTTATTTTTTGTTTTATCATTAGAATATTTTAGTGACTGTCAATACTTATTTTAGTGACATCTCTATTTTTAGTTACGTCACACAGCAGTTTTTAATTAAAAGGTGTAAAAAAAACTGTGAATGTAAGAATGAATTTTCTTAAAAGTAACAAATATTACTACTGGCTTCGACAATAAACAACCCAGTGACGTGATCACGCGGTACAGAGGAGCGTCTTTCCAGTGTACGTACACGTGGGATGAATGTTCTGCTCCCCGTCCCGTTATAGTTTGTTCACAAGTTATTAAGCATGCGACAGAGACGGTGCTGCTGCTGTGACGAAGCAATCATCTGATGGGTGACGGGGGAATAAATAGAAAGAGATCACCTGCTTCATCGAGGCATGTAATGGCACACGTGTTTACAGTTGTGCTGCACAGATGTCGATCCGTGTTTATGTTCAGTTCAGAATCTGTAACTCTGCTGGTTTATGGCTGAAAATCCCTCTTTAAAAAACGCACACAATCACAAAACATCGCTGATGACCTCCTATAACCGTTTGAAAGTCATTTCTTTCTTTTGTTTTTCTTTTGGTTGGTACGTTGTTATAGTCGGAGAAAGAAGACTGCGGCCAAGCCAGTCGCTATGCGGCTCAACTACAACTTCCGGTTTTCAAAATAATTCAAGACAAAATTTAAAAAAATACGTTTTTAAAAATCCACACCGTGATGATACAATTGGTTGATTGATTTCAGGACTGTAGCCACAAGTTATGAAATGCCCTACGGTATCGAAATATCGAGGTTTATACTTCAAACATTTTACTTTATTACAAAGGTCAGTCACTTTTTTTTCCTTCAGGTAATGTGTTGCAGAGACTGTTAAAATGTATTTATCCATAATCAAATAACACGTTTGCAAGTTATAGTCTTTGCTCCCAAGGTTCATTTCTTTTAGCTGTATCTAATGTCCAAACTCAGCTGGGGGGGGGGGGGGCATTTAAATATGCTGCTCCCTAAGCTTGGAATAAGTTCCAAATGTACTTAAATGTCAAGGATATGGTCTCATTACACGATTTTAAACACAATCTAAAAATTCTACATGCATCTACTTCTGGTTGTGGATGTTGAAATCTACAATTTGAAGTATTATTTTGAAAAACGGAAGCTCTATTTGAGCCGCATTCACTCTGTTGCCGTAACGACTTAAATACGAGTGCACCCGAAATCTGGGAGCGGCTGGTTTGACCACGCAAGTACTAATGACGGCTGGTGGCCGCAGTAGAAGAAGGGCTGCGATGACACCAAGTTGTCATCTTGCCCAAGTTTCGTGTTTCTGTCATGCGCCCTAGAAACGAAGGGTGGAGACGGCTGAGGTTATCACAGGTCACTCACGTTTTATTTAGGCGCGATCCTAAATTTTCTCATGATAAAAAAAGAAAACAAATTGCCAGTTTATAGATTAACTCGCGTTTCAGATCAGTTTAGTCATCTTAACTTTTATGTAAATAAAACCTCAAGGACAAACGGGGGCTTTGTTCCCTCCCACATCATTATTTAACATTAGTCTAACAAGCAAGAAGGGATTCCGGTCAAAAAACAGCACATCGTCAGGCAGAGCAGGCTGAAAAGTTGTGTTTTACAACCCTGATTCTCTGACTAAATGACTCCGACGGGGGTCACACATTGTTTTTTCTTCGTGTTGACAGCAGCTCCCTTTAAATGACGCACGTGAGCACTTCTGGGACCAGGTGGTTATTATCTGGACTTTCCTGGGACAGCTCTGTTGCACAATTTCAGGATGACATTTGCTACACAATTATGGCATTTTTAATTATAATTCGTAGTTGTTATTTTTCAAATGTGTGAGTAATTTCTTTTATTTGATATAACGACTATTTCTGACCGAGGTGAAGGACAGGATGCATCCCAAACGCTTATAAAGACCAAAGATTGCTTGGCTTTTTTAAATTATTATTATTATCGTAAACCCTCTATTAATTCTTATATGCCTTCGTTAACACTGCCACATCATTGCCTGGATACATGAGACCCCAGTAAACTTATTCTTCGACAGACACGTGTGCAGAACCGCGTCTTTGCGAGCAACACATGAAAGGGGGACATTTGTCAGGCTCGCGTGCGTCTTCATCGTCCTCGCTGATCTGAGGGCAGCAGGGCTACGGATGCCTCGAACTTCAACTTCAGCTCTGTTTCAGCCCCGCAGTGCCAGCTCACAGCAAGTAGCCGTCTCAAATCCCCCTCACGTAAAGAAAGCCAACAATTCAGAACGTGGCGTCATTGGAAGTCGTGGCCTGTGAGGGTGGACCGCACCTCCGCAGCTCCACCAATCAGAGGCGGAGCCGGCTGCGCCTAAAGCCAGATGGCCGCTGATATATAGTTGAAGGCGAAGCTGATGCAACACTTACGTGAGGTAAAAGGCACATCACGTCAGAAAGCTGTAAGAGCAGCTCGAAGCAGGAAGCCCCATCAAAAACAGACATCATAGGCTGCTTTTTCTTCTTGCCTTTTAACTGGTGAGTATTTTTTTTTTGTACAACCAGAATGCATTTTCTTTATAAACCCTCTCACATTAAAAAAAAGGGATGCTTTAAAAATATGCATTTGTGTATACAGTTCACATTCGACGAGAACGCGCATTTTCTCAGCTAGTGTATAATAGTTTTAATAAGAAATTGAGAATAAACCAGAACTGATATTGTAGCAGGTATCGGACAATGACGCGTTGAATTTAGGCCTCGTGCCAAGAATTCGTCTTCTCCTCGCGCTTCCCTCCCCGTGAGTCGGCATCGGGTTTTCACCACGAGGACCCGGCGGAGACGTGAGACCTTTTTAAAAGGTCCGCGTGCCGCCCCTTTTGAAAACTGTTTCTCAGCGGTAATTTTATCACAATTTCTAGAGAGCACTCCACTTTGTCCTTAAGGAAATTAAAAAAATAAATAAATAAATACATAAGCAGCTAACCGGCGAGCGCGCGCCTCTCTCAACGTAGAGCTCGCGAGTATCTTTAAAAAGATGCCACTGTGGCGCGCGGGGTGGGGGCGGGGGGAGTACGTCTGAGCCGTTATTATACAACTGCCTCTCGTGACGTTTACGTAAATAGTTGTGGACTCTGAAGGAAGGGGGAGACTCAAAAACGAAACGTGAGATTTTAAAAAAAAGTAATAAAACTCTTTTTTTTATTTGATATATCAGTTTATATAAATTGTACGTGTTTGGGGATTCTTAAAAAAGGAGCTTGAGTTTTCTGTGACTCCTAAGTCGCACCAGAAATATTTCCAAATCTGGTCAGACAACGTCGTTGACCTGTTCTTGGCGCTGTTGTCGTCTGCTGCCTGCTCCACCGGTTGCCCTTTCTGCTGATTGGTTGTCCGTGAAGGCAGGGCAGTATAAATACTCTCGAGTTACAATTTTCTGAACCTTTCTTTTTTTCTCTCTCTCTCTTATAATAAGCCCTTTCTTAACATGCAAAGTTGAGCACAAACCGAGACTGAGCTGCACGCAGTTTTCACTCCTTACAGCGTCATGTTGTGTTAAAGTTTTGATGGACTGGAATTTTCTCACAACTCCAAAATGTTTTCAGGCGAGGTTTAAAAGTTGATTTTAACAGCAGTGAAGTCTCCGAGACCCTTATGTGTTCGTCTCTTTGGCCCCTTGCATGAAATTGCATGAAATAGATTTGCATAATAAAATTTAGCGTTGTCTCATCCCTAGTAAGCATGTTGGTTTTTTCCTTTTCTATAGATACCAGCATGCCTGTCATCAGAACCCTCAGCAGCGTGGCCAGGCAAGCCCTGCTCAGCGCCCCTGGCTCTGGATGTCAGCCGTTAACCGTGGCCGTGCGCAACATTAGCTTCTCCCCTCGCCAGGTTACATCTGATGCAAGCTTCCACTCTGTGTCCTTCTCAGAAACGGATCACCCCAAGGTGCTCATCACAGGCAAGTGACGTCTGGTTTAGGTAGTTTGCAAAGCTCAGATATAATGGACACAAAGGAGTGTGTGTGTGTGTGTGTGTGTGTGTGTGTGTGTGTGTGTGTGTGTGTGTGTGTGTGTGTGTGTGTGTGTGTGTGTGTGTGTGTGTGTGTGTGTGTGTGTGTGTGTTTTAATACTTTGTACAAAATGTGCTGGGAGGTGAAGGAGCAGAGACTTTTCAAGGCCACCAGGATTTGTCAGAAGCCTGGCAATGAAAGACATTGGATTTCAAGTGCTGTAGCCCATTTTTCCATGGAGACCAAAGCACTATTAGCTACGCCTCATGCAAAGAGTGCCATATCCTCACATGACTCCTTGTCTTTCGCAGGAGGCCTGGGGCAACTCGGAGTCGGACTGGCCAAATTGCTGAGGTGAGAACCCATATCCCTCTGCAGATTTGTGCCGTTTGCAGCTGGTGTCAGTTCTTGCACAAATTGCAACACAAACAGTTCAACAGTTGGCAATGCTGTTTAAGTCTTACAACATTCGCTTCCTTGCAGGAAGAGATTCGGAAAGAACAACGTCATACTGTCTGACATCAGGAAACCTCCAAACAGCGTTTTTCACAGCGGTAAGAAAAGTCAAGCAATTTTGTATTCCACCTGGGCTTTGTGATGTTATCTGTGTCTGCAAAATCAGTATACACAGCTGATCAGAATGTCCCATGACAGAACATGGAGTTCCTCTGAGGACTTTATCTCTGACTAATACATAGCTTCTTCAAAATCTCTTTTATTTACACAATAAAGGACTGTACTCGTACATGTATCATGGCCTGTTTGTGTCATACATGCAAATGATCGTATGAGCAGATCAAACCTTGTTTAATATTTACCTTCCTTTATTTATACTCAAGATGGTTTTCGAGGAAATGACTAGGGATGAGGTTGTTACAATCGTTAATCGGTATGTGATACTGTGTGGCTTTGTTCTGAGGACGCACCGTTGGAGAGAAAACGGAAATGAAACATTCTGTAATATATTAACAGCTATTTAACTGAAACGAAGGAGGACAAATGATACCGCGGACAAAAACATGTCCAGAACTCAGGAAGAGCTGCAGTCACTGTGAAGACGCTTGGTCAGTAACACATGAATTAAAGCTTCGTTCCACAATCGTCTCTGTTACCATCAGGACCCTTCATCTACTCAGACATCCTGGACTACAAAAATCTGCGGGAGATTGTGGTGAACAACCGGATCACGTGGCTGGTCCACTACAGCGCACTGCTCAGTGCGGTCGGGGAGGCGAACGTGGCCTTGGCACGCTCTGTTAACATCACTGGTGAGTGAACTCCTAGACTTTTATTACTGCTCGTACCTTATTTTTATTCGTATTTCATCTATTTCCAGAAGCCCTGAAAAATGCTTTAATATAATATATATATAATTATATAAATATTATATAATAATATATATATATATATATATATATATATATATATATATAGAGATATATATATATATATATATATCTATATATATATATATATATATATATATATATATATATATATATATATATATATATATATATATATATATATATATATATATATATATATATATATATATATATATTAAAAAGGAACCCATAGTAAGACTATTGTAATTATTTTTTTTTTTTTTTTTTGAGGAAAACAGAGTGAAGCAACAGCTATTTTCCTGATTGTACGAATGGATTATTTTCTCGTTTGTCAGGGCTTCACAACATCCTGGACATCGCGGCTGAGCATGGCTTGCGTCTGTTTGTCCCCAGCACCATTGGTGCCTTCGGACCCTCTTCACCCCGCAACCCTACACCGGATCTGTGTGTGCAGAGACCTCGCACCATCTATGGTGTTTCCAAAGTCCACGCTGAGCTGATGGGAGAGGTGAGAGAGACGGTTGTTGTTGGGTTTTTTAAAAAACTCATTTGTTGTGGGTTTCTCTTTTCAACGTGGATTGGTTTCATGGAACTGACAAACTTGACACCTGCCCCATGTCTTACGTAGGTATTTATGTGGCCTTAACAGTTCTTGTATTTACCTTCAACAGTACTACCACCATCGCTATGGCCTGGACTTCCGCTGCCTCCGCTACCCAGGGATCATCTCCGCTGATTCAATGCCAGGAGGTGGCACAACAGGTGGGAGAGATCACACTCAGAACAAATGCAAGCTTTTATAGAGGGGGACTGAGGTCATAATTCACCTTCATCTTGCTGCTACTCAAATTATTTTATTGCATCAATTGCAATTACTGTCTGCTGCACACCAGAGTGTCTAAGTTGTATTCTTTTGGCTGGATCTTAGACATCTGAAATGTTTAAGCCGTTCCTATACTATCGTATTGAATTTGCTGACATTACAGACTTGAGGACCAGTGAGTGTCTTATGCAATGGCATTGGTAAACACTGATGGCATTTAAAATGCCACTTAGAGCAGTATTTAAAATTAGCAGGTGGCAATATTTAAAAACCTTAGAGGCTAGGGAAGTGTGAGAGGAATTGTGACCTCAGTGGCCTCTAAAGGTTTCACGTTTAATGGATTTCTATTCCCACGTGTCTCGTATCGTGTTACAAGCTTGTTATTCAACTGTTTCAGGGTTGTCATGGCTTGTTGCATTTTTTTGTGCAGAAGCTTTAAGCTGGCTGAGATTTTCTTGTCTGAACAGCCACATCATCACGCTTAGCCCTTTTATTTCTTTGATTAACTGAGGTTTCAGTATCATTATTATATTTTTTTGCGGATGAGTTTAATTGGTGTAGTAACGGCGTATTTCCCATCTTTGTCCAGACTACGCTGTCCAGATTTTTCACGATGCAATCAAGACGGGCAAGTTTGAGTGCAACTTGAGACCTGACACACAGCTGCCCATGATGTATATCGACGACTGCCTGCGCGCCACGCTGGAGGTGATGGAGGCGCCATCTGAGACGCTCAGCATGAGGACTTACAACATCAACGCCATGAGCTTCACACCTGAGGAGCTGGCCCAGGAGCTCCAAAAGCAGATGCCTGAGCTGGAGGTCACATACGACGTGGACCCTATGCGACAGGCGATCGGTAAATCTGCTTTTTGAAATTTGTCCACCGGCATTGTTTTAAACTCCTATTTAAACTCTATGCTCTACTTCTCCGCTTCTTTTTAGCTGACAGTTGGCCAATGAACTTTGATGATTCCAATGCACGGAAGGACTGGGGCTGGAAGCACGATTACGACCTCCCAGAGCTGGTCCAGACGATGCTCAACTACCTGGGCGTGGAAACACTCATGGCTCGTGCCAACTGAGACGCTGCATCCGAGCCTCTTCTTTGTACATAATGTAAAGACTGACCAAAGAGAGCAGAGAAACTTGGCCTGTACATAGTCGTTCTCTCAATTCTCTGTAAAACCAGAAGGGCTCTGCTCCGTTGCCGCTTCGCGACCACATCTCCAGAATGTACAAGTCGATGCGGGCTAGACAGTCCTGCCTGTAACCGTCTACCTACCCCTGCTTCGCTTGCTTTCCCCCTTTTTCTGCTTGGATATTTGGGTGAAGAGCAGTCTCTCAGTGGATAAGTGTAGCCAGTGTCATGGGTGTATCAGCAGGGCCTTTAAAAAACTTCTTAGGATAATAATTAAAAAAAAAAAAAAAAAAGGATGAGTTACTGTTAAAGGATTGCACAAAGATTTGCAGTATTTTCTAACAAAATCAGTTTAACAGATGGGGAATTTTGCAATGTGCATTTGTAAGCATTTCTATCTTTTTTTTTTTTTTTTTTTAAATAGACTAGGACTTTGTTTTCTTGTAGATTACCAATGACTGAAAATAAATGTATGCAGGCCCAGAAGTGTATGAGGTAAAATGGGGACAGAGTTATAGAGATGTACAAAGTGTCTGTTGATTCACTGTAATAGTGGAAAAATGAGAAGGTGAGCCTGATCGTCTGTGTGGAGGGATTGTCCGTTGGTGCAGCTAAGTAAATCTTTAGAAATGTTCCTCTGTTTGTTTATTCCACGTAACATTATTTATTCTGTCACTGTTGTATGTGTGGGAACTTCGTCATATGAAAGCATTTAAACTTGCTTTTGTTTCTTAGTGCTTCTGTTATGTTATTTAAAACCTTTTTCCACCAGCTCTTTTATGATTTTTTTTTTTTTTTTCATGTAAGCGAAAAGGGAAATGTGACACCACCAGCCACATTTACACTCAGCCACGTCGGCTGGTGTCTGAAAGAGAAGTGGGAGGCGTCTGCTCTTTCAATCATAAACGAGCTTCGACAATAAAATCTTTCTTTTTTGACATACCTCTTTCTGTTTGTGGTGATTTTTTATTTTTTTTTCTTACTTCAAAAGATGTTTTTTTTTTTTTTTTTTAATCTCCAAATCTCAGATGAGCATGACAAATTTAAACAATGTCTTGTAACCGTGTGAATTTATTTATGTAATATCGACTACTGTAAGCGGATTTACCTCAAGTCTCATCTCACTGATGCATTAACTTTCATCAGATTACATAAATTATTTGATGTTTTAACAAATAAGTGAACGTTTTCACTTTTAGGGAACTGGTAAAATGCATATTAATCATGAAAAATCGTGACAGTAAAATGGATATTCTAACAAAAACGTTCCCCGGTGTCCCTTTTCTCGTGTGCTGAGAAAAGCGTCCTTCTCAGCACATCCTTGAAACCACTAAGTGGGATCTTAAACTGCAGTCCCAAGGCTAGCACATTTTCTTTGATCGCATGTCTGGCAGCTTTCCTTCAATTTCCCCGTCAGTTTCAGGTGGCCTCACGTTTTGTTTCGCTTGCAGTTTGGCTGCAAAAGAGAGAGCAGACATATAACCTTGACGCACACGGATATCAACTTCCTGCCACTGAGCCAGTCTTTGGTTTCACCTAAACAACACAAGATAAACTCGTTATCATTCAAACTAAAAGTACCATATAACATCCACTAGAATTAATTGGTCATTTGTAATCGAGCCTTAATGAACCCAATGAACCACATAAATTGACTGCATTTTGATATTATTTCAATATTTTCTATGTCATAACTGTGTGGATGTGGAAAATCTACACGTACAAAATTAATTCATAACTTACAACACACAAATATATATATATATATAGTGCTTCGGGCTGAAATCTAAAACGGACAAAATGTTCCCATACACAAATTCAGTTTTACATGCCTATGTGAGAACACATGACTGCGTTCAGCATTTCCCAAGAAGTGTGGGAGAGTGGAGGGGACGCTGATGTATATAACGAGGTTTGTGTCTTGCTTTTCACCATCTCTGGGTAAACCAAGCCTCTTGTGTAAGAGTGTGTCAGGGTGGTGCGATACGCACAAGTAACCCAAAGCTCTGCCTCCCACGAAGCCCGTCCGAGGACTTCCTCAGTTACCTGGGCCTCTGGTGTTTTGTTTTTGCACCAAGTGCAACAGTTTTGCGCTGATTTACTGCAGCAGAAATGGAGAACTTTGTTTTTAGAAGGAGGGGTGGCTACGTGTCCTGGGCAGACGGCCAAAGGCGCGATAACATTGTGTACCACAAATATCATTACCACACGGGCTGCTGTTGCCATGGCACTGACACCACTCGTCTACCCGGTGGATTCATGACCCTCCCTCATAGTCTCTGAGGACTTTTACCGGAAGCTATATCATCACCTCACTGTTCCGGCTGTTAGTCTGCTGAGTCACAATGAAGCTTCTCTGTTTTTGACCTCTGGGATTGCTTAAAAAAAAAACCATGATTGCTTATTTGAAGGACATCTGAAAAAAGACAAAGGGTTGTGTTGGGATGAAGATGTTGATTGTCTCCATCCCCGTCTGGCCGCCTGTTACATAACTGTCTCTAGGCTCAAGTAGTTACCTTTAAATGTAATTTTGGTCCAATTACAAAAGGTTCTCTGATACAAAATCTACCATTTAAAGTTGCCTTAAACACAACAAATGTTTCCATTTACCTGTAGTCAAAATTCACTTTTCGTTTCTGGTAGAATTTGTTTTTTTGTTTTCGTTTTCTGGGTCATAAGTGAGTTTAGGACGCTCACGTCTCCCTCTCTACTCACAACTGCAAAGCAGCTATCTATGATGTGGACTCCACAGTGACCTAGCAGAATTCAATTATAATTATTCCCTAAATGTTAAAGGATTGAGACGTTTTTAAGCACTGCTGTAGACCAGAGCGACCCCCCCCCCCCCCCCCCCCCAGTCACTCCAGCCGCTCTCCAGCGGAAGTCCACGCCTGTTACCGTAGCTGCCGGTGTTTTTTTAGGTTGGTACGCCATCTCTCACACGGAGGACACGTTACATAAGACTGGTATTCATGTGGAATTCAGCTGGTCCACATCACCGCCGCGGCTGTTTGCTTGCAGTTAAAGCTGCTATTTTTGTCATACTACCCAAACCTCCTCTAATTTCACTTTGTTCCTTGAGTTTTGCGTGCTTCTGGATAAAAGTGCCTGATGTTGCTCCAGGAATCTAATGGAGGAGCGACCTCTCCCAGTTGTGGGGGGTCAGAGCCCCCTGTGCTCCGATTCCTAGTGCCACCCCTGTTCCCTTCACGTTCCACATCTTACCGTCCAACCCGTAATCAGCACAGATGTTCCTAGACACTATTCCCGCTGCTTGTTTATGCTCTTCCGTGTACACTGCAGCAGTCTCCAGACCAAATATTCTTCTTTTCAAGATAAAATGTCTCAAGATGTTGATCTCAAATGTTTCAAGATAAAACCGTCTCATGTGGTCACTTTTATAACCCTGAGTTGGACATTTGTGTTTGTTTGAAGAAGCGGTTGTATTTTCTGAAATGTTTGCTTCAAATATTGTCACTAGAGCTGCAGCACAAAACGTACCGTTGATATTTCGCAAATACAGCTCACATATGAGATCAGTGAGTCAAAGCAGGTTTTGATGTTGCATTTTTGCTTTGAGGTGTTGTTGTAGACTCTTGGGACTTTTGCAACAGGTTTATATGTTCATTTATCAGGGTTTTTTGGAGTTTTGTTTTTTGCAATGTGGGGTTCAAAGACACATGTGAAGGAAGAGAGAGAGAGATCACAGACAGAACCCTCTGTCGGTTTGGACAATGTTATCTACGTAGATGACCTGAAGCAATGAAAAATGCTATTATTTAGATTAAAAGCTGTATTGCAGCAATAGAAGAAGATTAGGTTTCCTGTGTAGGCTCACAGCGATACGCCGTTGCAGACACAGAAAAACCCAGAGTTACGCCATCACTGCATCGAGCAAGCAGCCGTGCTTTGCAGCACAGGCCTCTAGTGTGTTGTTTTTTACATATTTTTCTTATCATAAATGTCTGTGTATTTAACATACCCAGAAACCAACTGTGACTCTGTACTGGCTGATCGCTGAACTTGGGTAACCTAGAACCGTCGTCTTGATTTTGGATTTTATGCACCAGCTGTTGGGCTGTGGCGTCCTCTGCTGGAGAAAACAACAAGGTTCTGTGGTAGAAGAATAAAAAAAAAAAAAAAAATATATATATATATATATATATATATATATATATATATATATATATATATATATATATATATATATATATATATATATATAAAGTAAAGCAATGTAAAACTTAGAAAGAATGAACTGTTTTCATGGCATAACAGTCTGAGGTGTTTATTTCTGCTCTCTTCATTTGCTGCAGCATCATGAACAGACCTTCGGAGGGATTTGAAACTGGGCTCTGTGTTCCTTCCACCGTTTAACTCCACTCTTCCCATAGTGGACAGGAGCTCCTCTCTCCCACATCTCTTTGGTTTATTTTATGCCATGCCAACATGCTCACTTCCATTGTTCACTCATCCATACATGGTCACCTTCCCTATTGAGCCTACTGATTTCCACATCTCATAGTCCAGGCGTACAATCTGTGTATTTCCCTTTTTTTGTCATTGCTTGTGAGCTGGTTTGTGACAGTGGTTAAGATGATATGAAAAGAAGGCTGCAGGAAAGTGGTAGAAAAAAGGTAAAACATGATTAATGTACTGAGTTCAAACAGGAGCGAATATCTTTGAAGAGCTGCTGGTATTAATCATGACAATGAGCTCCTTAAAAAAACTGAGAAAAATGCAAAAAAAATACAAAACGAAAAAAAAATTAGAGGGGTATGAAAAAGTAAGGAGGATAATGGAGTCAGGTTAAGAATAAATCGTGGAAAGTGGGCGGAGAACAAAGCGGCAGCTGCTTGGCAGAGTCATCACGGGCGCGTCCACGAGGACAGGACTGAGTGGAGGCTGCATAAACGAGACGACTCCGGAGGATGGCAGTAGTGTAACTCTTAGCCTGAAAGCTGCCGTAAAACAAACCGAAGAATAAGAACCAGCGCAAGGACCGAGGATGTCCATGCTCGCTGAGCGTATGTACATTTTCTCAATAAATTCCAAATGTTTTTAAATATTTGTTTTTAGAAATTAAGTGCTTCTATATCCTGTCACGCCAGAATACTTATCGAAAGTCTCTGAAAATACGACGTCTTTAGTACCAGACGTTCTTGTCAAGGTACAGCGGTAGCTAGCATTAGCATTTTCCAGCCAGTTTACACACGTGTTTCCTCCGGTTTCACTGCTGTAAAGCAGCACAACCCGGCCACGCAGCGAGCACTAAACACGCGTTACCGCGAACGTGGAGCGTCGACGTCGGCGTTTTAACACCACGTCTCCGTGTAACGGAGCGGCGGCTCGTGTGGACGTTTGTTTACTGAGGTTGACGGACTGTTACGTAACAACGCCGCTGTGCGTTCAGCCCGCAGGAAGCAGAAGTGGTCGGTGGACCCCAGGAACAGCGCCTGGAGCAACGATGAGTCCAAGTTCGGCCAGAAGATGCTGGAGCGAATGGGCTGGTCCAAGGGCAAGGTGGGTGTTTGCTTTTAAGAAGCAGAGAGCCGAGTTTAATGGTCATAATGGTAACTTTAAAATGAGCTCTGCCAGTGGGATGAGGGATGCGCCCACAGGCACCAGGTTTGTTTGTTGCAGAAATAGGCATTTACGGTCCCATCTCCCAAAATTTTGAAGAGGATTTCAATCAGCATGGCTTTCATAAAATCAGAGGTTTAGAGGAGATTTTATGGTGAACGGGGATCTATACTAGTGGGAGGAAAACGCAAGAGCTGGTGGATTTTGCTGGAGATGCAGAACGGAGGTGGTGATGATCCGAGTTGAAATGGTCCATTTGTGTTACTGATATAAATGTTTTCAGACTTGACATAATGTTGAACTTTACGCCTCCAGGGGTTGGGAAGGACTGAGCAAGGTTCCACAGACCACATCAAAGTAAAGGTTAAAAACAACAACCACGGCCTCGGCACCAACGCCAGTCACGAGGTGACTGCATTTTGTTCTTTTCTGAGTTTGCCTTTTTCGTTTTGAAAGCTGTTACTTAGTTGACGCTATAGTTCCAGTTTTAAATGAATGTAAAAAGATTTATTGTCTGTTTTTGTCCAGTGCATTTTGTTAATATCTGCCATTTATGCAGGATAACTGGATTGCTCACCAAGATGAATTTAACGAGCTTCTTGCTCAGCTGAACAACCATCACAGTCAAAGCACTGGCAGCGGTACGTACATGCACAACAGTTTATGATATATATATATATATATATATATATATATGTGTGTGTGTGTGTGTGTGTGTGTGTGTGTGTGTGTGTGTGTGTGTGTGTGTGTATAATTTTTTTTTTCTTTCTTCCAAGCTTTTATTATTCTTGTCAGTATATATCTATGATGCAGACCAAAATTCTGCCTCTGTTTTTAACCCATCACTAGTTACACTAGGAGCAGTGGGCTGCTATTTTTTCCAGTTCCCGGAGAGCAGTTGGGGCCCGCAGTGATTCACCATTGTAGCCAGCCCAGGGACTTGAACCTGGGTCCAGGTCTAAGCCCACCTCTGTAACCACTAGGCCAGTTGATTCAGATCATACAGAATGTATTGTTCTTGACAGGTGGTGACATGAAAAGATTTTTAATAATGTTTTTATCAATATTAACCTTTCTAGCACTAGTTACAGGCTTTTTTTTTTTTCTTGCCAAACTGCATGTGGCTAAAAAGATATGAAGTGATGGTTGTCCTGCATAACAGGAGAGGGCGCTACAGTGCAACGTGTAGAGTTGAGGCCTCCGTATAGTCACCATCAACTATTGAACATTATCATCAGCACTGCGCCAGGAAAGAGCACGTTTAAAACTGTTGCACTTTTGTATAAGTTTGCAACAATTAAACTCAAATCTGTAACTGTTTTTGGAAATGCCCCCCCCCCCCCTTTTTTTTTTTTTTTTTTTTTTCCTTTTAATTTTTAAAATTATTTTTATTTTATTGTTTTTGTAGAAGCTCAACCAGATGAGAAGGAAGGCTTCAGCTTGGAACGAAAGTCCAAGACCTCCAAAAAGAGGGTCCATTACATGAAGTTCACTAAAGGTGGGTGGAGTATGAAGGTACTTGCAGGGTGAATGGAGGAGACAGGTTTACAAATAACTCAGTTATTTGTATGTGATGTTTTTTAGCTGCTGCAGGTGAAGAACATCATTGATGACCTTAAATCTAATGATCCTGCTACAAACACAACAAGTCTAGAGTTTGTATTTGTTAAAAAGTAGAAGTCATACCTCCATAAAAATATATTTTAAAGCCTTGCGGAACTTATGTGATATCAGCATTTTTCTTCCAGCAGTAAGCTCAACTGGGGCTGCTGCTTTCATAGGTTTCTGGCTCTGTACACCTACATACTATCTAATCATGCAGGCGACCTCGATGAGCCCCGTGGTCTCGTCTCAGACCACAGACGCTGATCAGAGATCTGTGGGCCTGTGCTGGGTCAGTTGACCCGGTGAGTGTTAGGGGAGGTTATTTATAACTCTTCCCACTCCTTTCATTACTCTTGACACGTCAGGAAGTTAAGATTTGCTGGTCAAGGCCAGTGTGCTGATAGGTTGAAGGAGGAATTTTGTGTTCAGGACCATTGGAGGCCAGAATGAGTAAACGCAGCATTTTATTGCTGAGTTGTAATACCTGCAGTATGGCACAATGTTTCACGGCTGCAGAGACGTGTCTTAATGATGGAAGTTTTTTTTTTTTTTTTTTTAGATGTGTACCCCATCAACAACTGTGTCATTGAGTTTAAATATACCCCACCGGAGATCCACACTTGACAAAACAAAATATCTCAACTTTTACCTCACCTGGAAGATCCTTTAATATTTTACGTCATTCAATAGCAGCTTCCTGTTTCCTGTTTGGGGCATCTGGCGTCTCCATTTACTGGTCCCCCAAAAACAACACCTCCCATGACCTATAAGATGACCCTGCCAGATAAGATGCGGCCTTGGTCTCTCCCCCAGACCCTCTCACCCTGTTTTTGTGGTCTTTATTCGGAAGGAGCCAGAAAAAGACAATTTTCCTGAGAGATGAGATTCACCTTTTACAAGTTAGACTTGAAGCTTCAAGGACCAACATCTGGAATGTGATGAGGATGCATGTTTGTTTTTTTTTAAACTTTGCTCCAGATGTTTTACGGTCTTCTCCTTTCTTTATACACACACATGTATGCTGCCAAGCTTTGGTCAAGTTAAACCTCAGTAATTCACCTAAGTTGGCCATTGTCTCCTCTCATGTCCTCTTCTCAGTCTGAATTAGTTTAATGTAACTGAACGCATTAGTAGATGCCAGAAAGTGCATGTCACTATTCACCGTTTTGCATATTTGGTTTTATGGCCATCTTGGCTGATTAGATAATATTACACCTGGCAGGTTTTACATAGTTTCCATTTGACTGAGCTGACCCTGGTTATTCCACATAATCAGAACGACTTCTGTTGACCTTCATAGCTGTTTGAAACTATTTATTTATTTTTAGACTTCTTTGTCAATCATCTTAGATGTAGAACTGCCATAGTTTAATGCCACACGTGTTTCATCTCTGAACTCGATGTGTTTGTTGTGTATTTAACTGCAACACACCACCACATCGCTGTGGTCACACTGCGGATTTAAGCCAATTTAAAAAGTGTGTGTGAAAACTTGGAAAAGATTTTTCAGGTTTATAGCAAAACAAGTAGTTGTCAAATGCACTAATAATACCAATTACATTAAAATTAACCAAATGTCAGTGACATAATGTAAAGTTTATTAGACATTTTTATCAACTAATGGGAGAGAAAGATATTTGACCGTTTTCTGCCCGACTGTTGGGATGAGGACGGTTGTTATGCTTTTTAATTTTTAAACTGGAATTAGGTTAAAGCGTCAACTCTGAGCTTTAATCTGGGCAGGTTTACATCAACATTGTTTTTTAGAAAAGGGCCTTTTATATATCGGGCGACACAGTTCCTCCTGTGGCCACATGGATTTTCCCTGCTTACTCTTATGGTCAGAAACACTCATGCGTGATTGTTGATCTTGTCCAGAGTAGATCCCACCTCATGGCCTGTAGCTGGGATAGGCTTTAGTCGCCCGTTTTGACCCGTAACAGGATGAAGTGGGTTTAGGAACTGGATGACTTTTGGTTCATTTGTTAATAGCACATCTCATTTATTGTTGAACTTTTGTCTCTCATGATCCTGCTGTTCATTGGATTTAAATCCACCATCTTTCCATGTTTTTATTTAGTTTTGACTGTTAAGAAATCAAGAAGGACACAGTTTAGAGGAAATTGGAGATGGGAGTGTTTCTATAGTCACTTCAAGACACTTTTGGCAGTTGTCATGTGAATTTAACTGTCTTTGGCAACATGACACCGCTTCCACCTGTCTCTGCTCAAAGAGGCTGCAACTGCTGTCAAGCAACAGGAGGAACGCGTGCACAAGATGTAACTGGAAACGTGAGTTTAGTTTCCAGGATTTAGTTGAATAGCTCTCATTTTCAGTGCACTCTGTGCTGGTGTGAGTTTTGAGATAATTTAAATGTAAATATTTGCAGTGGCAGCTAGAAGATGTCATACACAAGTCTTTTTTTTTTTTTTTTTTTTTTTTTTTTCTTTCTTTCTCTGGTTGCAATCGCAAAACTGTCACGTTTGTCATCGCGCAACGGGGGCAATTGAGTTGTGTACAAATGTTTTAACCCGCCACGCCTCTTTGCATGTTTGCACTGAAGGCACCGACGCCCGCTCCTCTTACGGAGAGGTTGTTTCCAGGTTAAGGATTAGTAATAGATTTCAGTTGCTAAGCTTGTTATGTGAGAGGCTGTACAGGCCAGATAAAACTCACAGACCTTTGTGCTTACAGTTGATCATAATGATTGACTGAGCAGGAAAGATCAACCTTTTTCAGTTGTCGGAGCAACTTTTAAACATGTGAATTCATATGTAATTGCGCTAAAGTATTTATAAGCAATTTGGTTTAGTTTATCATATTTTGTTGGGAACACAGTAGCATCAAAGGACCTTTTTATAGGTCTACCTATGAGTGCAGGGCCTCCTTATGTGCTCGCTCTCTCTCTCTCTCTTTTTTTTTTTTTTTTTTGCTTTTATTGATATCCTGCTCATGCTGGCTCCCTCTTTGCCAGCCCTGAGGATTGATGTCCTTTGTTTGTGGGGAAAGGTACCAAAATCTCCCCTACTTAGGCCCAGGCTCCACAGCATAAACCAGTAACCCAGTTCTAATTGCTGCCTTCATCTATCATCTGTCAGGGCAGCCAAGGTGGTTGATGCAGGGTTTTTACAACAGCTCTCCATCCGCACCTCTATGTGGTGGCTTGAAGGGCTTGTAATGAAACTCAGCCAAATGAGTTTAACAGCCACATAACCGCTAGTATTTAATGTTAATTGGACCCAAGATTAATCTGTTCAAATTTTTTTTTTTCTTTTGAAGAAAAAACAAAAACAAACTGGGGTTCAGCTTCTTCCTATCAACAGTCTTATTTGCACTTTTCAAGCCAGAAAACATCTGATGGGTGCTTCCTTTTCCAAACAGTAAAAAGGTCAAATTGGGCATAATTTAGTATCTGACCTTGGTTCACTAGATGACAAACACCACAGGCCACCCTCCTCATTTATTTTAGTTTTCAACATACTTTCTTGGTTTTGCTTCTTAGACCCGCGTGTGCAGTGACTTTCAAAGCCAAGAGCAGGGGAGATAGAGGCTTAAAAGCAATAAATAACCAAATGTTATCAGAGCCCCACTGAAGGAAAAGGATGCAGCTGTACGAACAGGACCCGGGCTTGAGACAGACGACTGCGTGCTTCAGGAGTCTTTGAGGCCCGACTTGAAAATGGGAATCCGGAGGCCTGCCGTGGCGGACCTCATGGTCAGTTTATTTTTCTTTGCTGCTTTATCCTTCACTGAAATGGACCACAAACCTCGCCTCTCTTTGCTCGCCGACCACTGTCTTAACGCCCTCCCTCATGTGTACATGAATTTATGTACGAAGGTATTTGTGTAACCTTAAACAAATAATGACACGGAGTATAACATCATGTGTGATTTATCTAATGCTGTACACATCAGTGAGACAGTCACAGTTGGTGTTAAATATACTCATTATAGTCATTTTCTTTGTGACTTTTTGAGTTTCATTTCTTTATGGATAAATTTTGGCCCACTCAGATCTTACCATATGTCTATTTTGTTGAAGTTTGGACTTTAGATGGGCCATTATGATACCTTTTTTTTATTCTTTTCTTTTGCAGCCATTCTTTTGTTAGTTTAGATCATTTGATCATATTAAGCAATATTTTGGTTGTTGGACAGATGAACTCACGTGTGTGTCTATAATGGGTTAATAGGGGAGTTCAAAGTTGATTTATGGATCGCTGGCTCCCGAAGCTGCAAAACAAATCCAAATCATCACCCTTGAGTGAGGTGGATGATGAACGGAGTTTGGTTTTCTCCAAACATGATGCTGTGCAGTAAGATAAAATGTCCTGACTTTGGTTTATTCTGTCCAGAGGGCAGAAATGTTGTGGTTGGTTCAAATGCAACTTGACAAACCTAAACTGTGCATTTTTTTTTTTTTTTTTTTTTTTTAATTATTATTTTGAAAGAAGAGACTTTCTCCTGGCAGCCTTCCAGACATGCTGTATTGCTGAAATGTAGCTCTTGGGTTTTTAGAGTTTTCATACCAGTTTGGTCCAACCGTGCCGGACTGTGATCTGACACTGGTGTGAACTTGTTGGGATGTCAACTGCAGGGAAGATTGGCAGCTGTCGTAAATGTTTTCCACTTTTTAATGGTCTCTCTTATTATAGAATAAGGGTTCTCATTGCTGATGTTCTTCTTAATTGGCATTGGGTTAATACAGATTTCTGCTTTGATAGAGCTTGTCACACTTGATTAATGATTAATTAATTTGCGCGTTGGATTTGCAGTTCCTGCTAAAAATCTGTTCATGTTCATCTAATTCTACATTTTGGTTTAGACTTTAATGATGTAGTATCATGAAGTTCATCTGAGGTTGTATTTACTTCTTTTTAAGAGCTATTGGGACCATATTACCAACAAAAGGGTATACTATGTGTGTATAAATGTTCATCTTTTAAGGCAAGCACAAAAGTAAAAATTTGTCAGGTATGACCCAGATGTCCTCCTCGCCTTTTTCCCGTCTCATCACTATGAGTAAAGCCACAAAAAACATTTTTACTTTACTGCCATGCTGAAATGATTCTTAATTTTATGGGTGCACAGATGTCATTTTATTTCAAAATAATCATAGATTTTCTTTACCTTTTTTTTTTTTTTTCAGGAAAGGATCTATCTTCCCGTAGTGAGACAGACCTTAACTGTATCTTTGGGAAGAGAGGAAGATCTAATAAAGACCAAGAGCAGGTAAGATATTGAACTTGGTTTTGTAAATAACAGCAGAGGGGAAAAAATAAAATCCATTTTTCTTTCTATGAACTTGGTCAATTTTGATGTGTGAGATTTTTCTTAACCCAGAAACCACATCAGAGCGGAGATGGTGCACTCGAGCCAGATGGCCCGAGCTTATTTGTCTCTGACCCTGTAATTCCCGGTGACCATCAGTGCTGATCCCCTCATCAGTGGCTCGCTCCGGTATCATGTGATCCCTCTGCTTCTGCAGGGCGCAGCTTCAGAGCAGCCTCTGGTTATAGATTAGCCATGTCAAAGTGCACAGCTTTAATACAGCCAACAGGCCACTGATGGTGGCAAGAGCACCTAAATCCAGTTAAGGGATTTACACTCCTACCCCATCCTCCTCACTTTCACTCTTCCTCTCTCTTTTTTCCTACTTTAGTCTGGAAGCATCACATCAGGTGGTTAAGTATGCCAGCAGGCATTATTAAAAAAAAAAAAAAAAAATGTGTCGAGGTGAACAGAAATCTGTAGTGATGATGCTTGCAGAAAAGTTCTGTGTGCTCCTGGCATCAGTGGTTGGCCACATCAAATGTCACTTGACCAGGTGACTTTATGATGGGTCTCATGCTTTTGAACTGTCGCTCACAGACTTGGTAAGGACCAAAACTGCATTCTGAGCCCAATAAGGACATTTAGCTAGATATCAAAATGTATTTAAATGCAGTATATTACATTTTAATTTTTTTATATATATATATATATATATATATATATATATATATATATATATATATATATATATATATATATATATATATATATATATATATATATATATATATATATATATATATATATATATATATATATATATATATATATATATATATATATAATAAAAGGTTGACTAGTACCCCCACAGTTATATCTTCAGCCATTAATTAACTTGCATGTAGTAAAATAGGTAGTTTTTGTTGTTACAAGTTTAACTGGCTCAGTAAAGACAGCCAGAAGGACGATGACATCACTAGCAGTGCGCTGAAAAACCTCTTGCTGCCTTCCTGTGCTTATCTCAAGCATTTGGCTGTAAGAAATTGGCACCTTTTAAAAAATCCATAAATTTTACAACCCTCCCCCTCCCCTCCATTTCCCAGTAGGTCCTGAACCATAACATCACAATGGCAGATGCTCCCGAGCTGATTAACATTGGAAATGCGAGAAACGCACACCATCCTTCTCGCGCTAATCGTTTGGTTATAGGTTGCTGTTTTCTTCAGCCAGAAGGGACATGTTTGACCATGTCGAGATACACCAACCACAATTACAATGGCTTCCCATGAGGTCTTGTGTTGAAGCTGGGAAGTGGTTTAAAAAGGGAGATTGACCAATCACGCTGTAAGCTTTTAGCAGGATCTCTTACGATTGTCTGTGACACGGAGTGACCTTCATCTCATAGTGATCTGGTTTGCAGTTGTCTTCTGTTGCTGCAGTAACACATATGTTCTGCGATATGCACACATGGAATAATCCTCTCTCCAAAGGACTGCAGTCATAAACGTTTCACTAGGTGCCGCCAATAGCGTTATCACATCTGCATCCTGACGAAGTGAGGCCTACAAGACATGACCAAATCTGGATGGCCTCCTCCAGTCCTGCCCTCCTTCCCCCTCATCGAATCTTCCCGCTCCTCACCCGCCACCCGCTGCTGTCTCTCCAGCCTCCTTTCCACCAGTCCCTCCACTGCGGGTGTTTTCCTTCCTCCACTGGGATGTTTCCTGCTCTCTCCTTATCGCTGCTCACAACGCTCCGTAAAACAGACGAGCACACACACACACACACACACACAACCGTCACACAGACCTCTGTTCATCAAAGGCAGCATTGCTTATGTTCAAAATACCATTTCAAAACGGATGAGAAAAATATCTTTATTAGTTTTAAACTCTTAAGCTGTAAGTCTTGTCCGTTGTTGGGTTTCACATTACCTAATTTCTTTAAATTATGTTTAGATGGAAACAATCAAAGCGAGTCAGAATCCTTTTTTAAAAAATGGGATTCAAAATTTGACTAATTTTTCATGTTTTATTCAATTTGGCTTTTAGGTAGAACATTGTCACATTTAAGCCATTTAATTTTTTTAAGCTGAAAGGACGCATACACAACCCGAGATGCTTTAAATCAACCGTAGCTGTCTAATTTG
Source organism: Xenentodon cancila (assembly GCA_014839995.1). NCBI lineage: Eukaryota > Metazoa > Chordata > Actinopteri > Beloniformes > Belonidae > Xenentodon > Xenentodon cancila. The sequence goes on from CM026209.1 coordinate 10,058,551, forward strand.
AACACATAAGTTTGTATATTTGAAATGATAGGGAGAAGATTTTCTGATTTTAGATAAGCATATAAAGTAATGCTTAAGCATATTGGTATCAATTCTGGATGTTTCACTTTGATCGTCAGAAATGAACGAATGAACAAGGCGGAGAGATTTGCCTCTACTTGGACATATAAGTCAATTACAAATTGTTAAAAGTGTACTGAATTAAGTAGGTTTTAAGCATTTGCACTATGCCAGTTGTCTTCTGACATGCAAATTTAATTTACTGGTGCAATATGCTGAAAAAGTGTAACATAATAAATTGATGACCGTTGTTTAACCTACAGTTTCATCTTTTATTGTGTAGCTACTTGAAAGTGTGTGCTTAAAACAATTATTTGCAGTATTTGACCGGTGAGGGTTGTAGTGTAGCACCTGTCCATCTACTTGGCTCTCTGTTATCCATCACCCATCCCACGCTTGCGACTTTCTCCATCTCCTGCCTCCTCTTGCGCCCCTCAACACAATTACTCACCGCATGACAAACGACAGGCTCTCGCTGCCGAGATATCAAAAAGCCCCGGCCACTTTTAAATGAAGGCAGTTTGGCAGCCCTGTGCTCCCTGCGCTTATCGGCGGGCGAGCAGTGCCCCTGGCTGTCCTGCTCTCCTTCCTCCCCCTTCTCCACCACCCCTGCTCTCCATGCCCTCCTCAGGGGGTTTAGTTAGGGGAGCCACATGGAGGGCCAGCCCGGCTTGATTTATCTCCCTTGCCCCTCTGCCCAGCCAGTCAGGCAGGCCGAAAGAGCCGACGAGGCTCCAGCGGGCCCCGGCTAGAAAGCCAGGCATTAGCTGAAATAAACCATTCTGGCGCCCAGTGAAAAATGTCCTCTGATTGGCTAATTAATCAGTCAAAGGGGAGCGACGCAGCTTGTGACTTGAGGGACCCAAGCGGGCGACCGCAGAGGGCCTGCTGATAAATAGACTCCCCGCCGATTCATACATCAAGAAAAGTTAGTCATTTTTTAAAGCCGCCAGCTCAGATGAAAGGTGGAAACAAGCTGTAGTTCTTTTAATTTTGTGTTTTTATATATATATATATATATATATATATATATATATATATATATATATATATATATATATATATATATATATATATATATAAAATTTAAAAATTGTACCCTGTTTTTTTTTTTTTTTTTTTTTTTGGGGGGGGGGGTCAATTATTTATTTTTATAATTATGCTCTATCTTTAAAACCGCTTTCCAATTCATGTGAACGGGGGACTGTCGTTGATCATGATGATGATGATGGTGACATTCAGGCTTTGCATAAAAAAAAAAACATGACTGTGATCTTTTCTTACATGACTGATATTTTATTTTTTTCCTTTATGCTGCAAGAAAAGACCTTTCACATTTAGAAAGTTTTTAGTTTTGTGCTCGACTGTTCAGTCTGACCACCACAAACACTGAAGGCATACCAAGCATCGATCCATTCATTAGTTCTCTCCTCCCTTAAAGTGTCAGAAAAGAAAAATGGTTGAGTGTAATTTTGTACAAGGCTTGTTTTGACGTCTGCACCTCCAGTCAGACGGTGGGTAGGGTGCACCCCGCTCTTGGGTCAGCGTGACCCCTGCCGCCTCTCCCACTCCCACTCCGGCTCATGCACAAAGGATGGAGCATAAAGCCTCATCGGGTGGCACCTGTTGCAAGCGTTTGCTGCCCACGCCTCGTCCACATGAAGGATCGCGCGTCAGCAGGTGCTCCCCTGATACAGCCATGTTAAAGAATATGGAGCAGCGGCGACACGGGCTGGGGGCTTGAGCATTTGGCAGATGCGTTGCGATGGCGCCAGGGAGCTCACAGGCGCAGTCGAGTAGTGAAACTTTGCTGACAGCGCAAAAAAAATAAATATCTGAGACCATCTGAGATCACTAATTTCTTATGTTTTAAGAGCCATCAACCACTACGAGGATTCATTAAGGAAAACCGTGCCTTTTAACATGCAGCTTCAGTGTTGTCAGTTTATTTTTGTAATTTTTGATAATCAAACGTAAAAATACAACAGCTCTTGTTTGGCTCGCTTGTCCATCAGCTCACTGTGCTGCGTGAACGTGCACGCTCACAGATTGGTTGCTGCCACTTGAATAGGCCAGTACACTCACGCAGGGTGCTGGCTTATTGTGGAGCCAGGAATCTGTGATTCATTCCCAGATAAGATTTAATTGCCTGAAGCAAAAGTGCTCCCTGTCTTGAGCATGTTTGTATATGGACTTTTTAAAAAAATGTTACCACTAAACTTATGAAGATTTGCCAAGACACCCGCCTCTCCCCCCCATGTGTGTCTTTACGGGTGTGCAAAGACACACACCATGCCATTTACCTCCCTGGCAGTTCTGTGGACTGCTCCCTCTAGCAGTGCCAGCTTGCTGACACTTACAGATTAGCGCAGGAAAAAAAGGAAGAAGGGGAAAAAAAAAAAAAAATTAGATGGTTCCTGTCTCTTAGTTACAAACCTGAGCTCCAATACAGGAGAGCAGGATAATTACCGCCTGGTAGAGCTAACCGCCCAGATTTCCAGCTCTCTCGACTGTTTACAGTCCCAGACTATCGTTTAATCACTGACTCTTTAATCTAATAAATCACAGCTGGGGAAAATAATCACAGCGTCTTCCCTCCCTGGGGTTGGGGTTGGGAACCCCAATATTCACGAGAGGGGCATTGTCAGCAAGCGTTTGCTATGTTAAACAAGCGCAGGGCAATCACACTGCATGCATAATGTTGTCTTCATTTGTTACTTATGATAAACGCTCTTGCAATGGGAACGCACTGCAATTTTTCATTAAACTATGCACAATGTGTGCTTTTAGGTATTTGTTGAAGCTTGTTATCATGTGTTGCATGACTTACAGTGCATCATTTATAGTTTTTAAACTTTTGTTTCTTTCTGTAGACTTTTTTTTTTTTGATGCAGAAGAGGAAGATAAAGGGAGAAATGTAACTTATGAATGTTAATGGACAATTGAAACATTTTTCTTAGTTGCCAGGGAATAAGGCATCCACCTGTTTTTCTGTCCACCCACATCAGGCTCATGAAGGATGAGCTGCTGGACTTGTGCTCTCATCAGGGAGAGACAGCTGGCTAATCAGGCCCTGATCCATATACCCGGAGTATCACCAAATTTATTATTGTGGCAGGACAATGAGGGCATACTCTCGCAATTATAGACCCAAGCTATATTGGTGAGAAATTATTGGAGGGGGGAAAAAACAACAGATAATGCAAAGGCCGTTTTTAAGAAAATAAATGGGCAACTGGAGCGCCTTCAATTCCTAATTAACAAGATTCACAGGGTGAAGCTTTGAAACAATTTTTAGTTACACGTAGCTGTTAATATTTTTCTGTTTTTGAATAACTTTTTAAGGGTTGCAATACTTGTGTACCGTGCACCTTGGGTTTTGATTTTCAAGTCTTGCTATTGTAAATTTATAAGCAGTATATTAAAATATTGTTTTAATTTAATTACCACAATTTAATGGACCTGTTTTTATTTTTGTTTTCGAGCAGTGATGAAAGTAACAATTAGTAGTACAGAAAAACACCAATAAAACAGTTTATACCTGTTTTATCAGCAACTCTCGGTTCGGTCACTGCTTCAGGGGACCAGGTCTGCTAAAATATCAGCTTTCTGCTGGATACCAACCGCATGTTGTGCAGCAAAGAACTGGCTTTAGTTGGACTATAATCATTGTGTTTAGTGTTGTTGTGGTTTTTTTTTTTTTTTTTTTTATTTATTTATTTTTTTTTTTATTGCAAAGTGTCTGTGAAAAGCTAAAAATGGAGGCTTACATCTGATTGTTCCCTAGTGCACATCGGTGATCCCACATATAAATATTAACCGGTGTCTTCAGCTAAAGAAGCTGCAAACAGTAGCTTTTTGATGCAACTTCATATGCACAAATACCAGAGCTTGTATTATCTCGCCTTACCAAGGCTAAGAGGGGAAAAAAGAAAAGTTAAATAAACACACATTCCAGCTGCTGAGCAACACGGTGCATGGCATTACAAAACTTAATTAAATTGTGAATGAGCAGGGAAACAATTACACCCATTGGTTTCAGGACTATATCCACAGCCGAGTTAAAAACAAAGGCTAATCTTTTTTTCTTTTTTTAAAAAATCTCTCTTTATGAAGCAAATTGAGCCAAAGTCTGTCTTGGGAAGGTTCTACGTCAGGTCTACAAGGATACGAAGCTTGAAGCTTGTAAGAAACGTATCTTTCCGAAATGACGTTTACTTGCAACACACAACAAATAATTGCGCCATTTTAAACAGAATTTTTACCGAATAGCAAATGTTTGAGCCACAGCACAACATTTGTCAGTTCAACAATTTTACTGTTTAGGTACTGAAATAAATGAGCGTTAAAGCAAACTGCTGAAAACTCAAGGACAGGATCTTAATCCAGTGTTGGGGCCTTAACAGTTGTTTGATATGCAGCGTAACACGCTTCCATCATTCAGCGCGCCCGCGTCCTAAAACTTCACCTGTAACTCGTCTAGGACATCTATCGCTTTGGACAGTTTTTTTCAGCTTCTGCTTTGTTTGCTCTCACTGGACTTCAATATTGTAAGCAGTTTTTATGTCTTTTTTTTTTTTTTTTTTTTTTTTTTTTTTTAAAAGTAATTTCTTTGCTTGTTGAAAATGTGCTGGATGAATTTGAACTCTTGTGGAAGACGTGAGAACGTTTTACACTGGAGGACATCCAAGCAACAGAGGATGCTGGCAAAGGTGTTTTTTTAAAAAAAAAACAACAAAAGAAACAAAATAAGTTGAACAAATGGCTAGAAAAAGTTAAATAAATTAGGATATATCTAAAAGTATAGGTTTGGATCTGTTTAGCTTATTTTAATATGGGTTCCCTGCTTTGCAAAACTAATTAGTAAAACATGGAACAATGTTCGAGAAGTTTCTTTTTTTTTTTTGTTTGTTTTTTTCGATAGATAAGACTGGGGAGAAAAGTTCCACATTCACTACAGTGAACCTTTTGCATCATCTCTCCTGGCTTGATAGACTCACTGAATATGTTGGCTGCAGTATCTTGGCACTTTGGCGCGTGTTTTGCGATTGGCTTTCCATTGGCCACATTAGCGGGGAAAGATGGAACTGGAGTGTCTTGAAGGAGGCGGCCTGTTGAATGTCTTCCCACCCTCTCCTTTTCTCTGGGACCCTCTGTGGACCCTCCCTGTGTTCCCTGCCCAGCCCCAGCCCCCGCCAGGGGAGAGAGTGGAACAGGAAGGACCCGATAGCCAGCCAGACCGCTCCTCTGCAGAAGGAGCCTTATCTCAGAGCTGCACACGGTGAACTGAGCGCATCCTTTTCCTGAGGTTCTGCGTCTGGAAGGAGAGGAGGAGGAGGAGGAGGATGAGGAGGAGGTGTGGGAGGAGAAGGCGGTAGACACGACTCGGTATAGGTGTGTTCTCCAACCTCCAGTTCTCTGTCTTGCCTGTTTTGCCATTCCTCAAAAAAGTTTCAGGAGTTACGTAAAATGACCTTGTAAATTTGTGGAATCTTTTGAGATATAAGTGGAGGCTTATTCCTGCAAAATAGTGTCATATTTACATAGCTTTCCTGGAAAATGGAGCACTATTAACACTACAAACAGGTGTTTCATTTTCTTAATGCGCTTTTACAGTATAAAGTGGTAATAATATGAAAATAATATACTAAATTTAAGTTCTTGTCCCGACCTGTTCACTGAGTGCAACTATTTGCTGTCCAACACGGGAAATTCCACATGCAGATCCACCCTGGAAAAGTGTACAAAAAAACTGACAGAAGGCCCTTAGTAACCAATTTTAAACAAACAAGGTGTGCAAGACTTAACTTTTAGTCATATTTTAGTGGTCAACCTCTACTCCTGCAAAATGGTTTGTATTAGGAGCATGTTCTGTTTGATTATTTTATCTGTTCAGGTGTTTAGTCGAAAGGCAGTAGCTGGAAAACAAAACCAAGTACGTTTGAAACATATTCTTTATATCTTTATAACAGAAGAATCAAGCAGAGGTTACAAAGTGCTGATGGGATGGAGATGCGTGTTGTGTGAAATACGTGGCCGAAGGCAGTAGTAGTAACAATAGTCGATATCCGTCAGCTGGGAAGATACATCACCTAAATGTATGAATAAATGTCAAGTTTAGTAAAACTAATATACTTTCATCACTATGTTTGTTTATTTGTTTATTTATTTATTTAAAGTTGTTTCATGCATTCTGAGAACATGACTGCATGGTGTGTCAAAGACATAAAGGTCATAGACCTGAGAAGGAATGGCCAATATGGAAGTAGAGGAACGTTCCAAACATTACTGCCATGCAGTTTTCAGTAGCATGTTGCCTTCAATACTCCACGCCAAGAAAGGTCTCCGGGGCTGCCAATAAGGCTGACTGCGTCTGTATGCTTATATCCTCGCGATGTGTGTGTCCAGCTTCTGCCCCACGCAGCACTTCTCCCGCTGTCGGATCAAGAGTCTAATGGAGATCCCCAGGCAGTGAGAAAGATGCACATCCCAAGCTCCGGCCACTTTTGCTTGATGATGAAGACGACGTTTCTCTCAGTCACTCTCCCCTCTCTCGCTTTCCTTGCTCATTCCCCTCTCCCTCTCCTGAGAGTAATTTCAAAGGCAGTTCTAAAGTGGCCCCCAGCCATCTTCCCAAATCCCAGTTACATGTTGTTTGGCGCTGTCAGCTCTAAGCCCCGTCTCCTCTCTCCCAAACAGAGAGGATGCCATTGTGCTGTAACAGGGAGTATAGATTTTTTTCAGGGAAGTTGAAAAGTTTTCTTTAATGGCACCTTAGCTAAAAGGCCTTATCCTGCTTGTTAGAAGTTGCTGCTTTTTTTTTGTTTTGTTTTGTGTTTTTCCCCTATTCAAGGTCTTCAGTGGTGGAAAACTTTTGGCCTCAATCATGCTGTTCACCTGCTCTTTTTTTATTTTTTATTTTTTAAATCTCTTTTTGATGTTATCATTTTTGTTTACTTGGATCAGTGACCATCCCCTGTTATGTAAAATCTGATACTTGTTTATATTTGTAGAGAAATAATTTCTCAGTATTTCAGCAAGTATATTACACCTCGATGATGGTGGATGTTTTCCATAAAAACAAACCTTTCAGGTGGTTTTGAACTTCATTTTCTGAATAATAATCAATAACCAAACTGCATATACAATAGAAAAACCCTGGACAAGCCTTAGAGAAAGTTCAGCACAAATCTATACGCAGCTCTCTTTATTTGACTCTAAATTTTCATTGTTTTACATGAACATCAATTAGCTTTTGTATCTCAGTCGGCACCGAGGCTCAAGCGTAAACAGGGTGTAAAAGCTTAAAAGCCAAACCATGAAGCGACTCCACATAACTCAATGTTTTCAATTTATCTCTAATCAGTAGGGTCTGAAAATGCGTTTCACTTCAACATCTGAGATAATACATGGAGCACTAGTATTGTTTAGTGTGATCCTCCAGAGGAGCTTCTGTATTCTTCTGGACAAATCATTATGCATTGAGTAGGTCATTAGGAAAGTGAAGACAAATGGGTCACGGGGGTGAGGTGACAAATTGTTCATGCTGCGGAGTTAAAATCTGCAGCGCGTTACGGCTAAGTTGTGAAGTTGGCCCTCTCTAATTTATAACTTTAATGTTGGGAAGGTTTATTTTGTGACGGGACTTAATCATATTATGAGACGTGAAACAAATATAGGAAGACTGGCGAGTTTATTTATTTTTATTTGAAGCATTATGGCTCATTTTCAGATTTGTGTGTACTCGTTTCTCAGGCAGCCAGAAGCTCGGCAGTCAAGCCGATCAGTATGTTTGAAAAGGCCTTCAGGCAGAAACTTGACTTTTGCATTTGGCCAACATTGATACTGAAATTTTGGGGTTAAATGTAATATATTGAGTGCATTCATACTAGCTCGTGTATTTTAAACTGTTTCACACTTTTCTTTTTTTAACTTGCGTGGCCACTTATTAGTATCATTATTGTCCTTCTGTTGTGATTCCTTCCATCCGTTAACTTCTGCTTGTATGGGGTTGGGTGGCGGGGCACCAGCCTGTCCACCTCCACCAGCTCTTCTGCGGGTCGAGACGGAGGCATGCGTCTCCCTCAGGACCTCCTACTATTAAACATGTCTGAAACGCCTCCTCGAGGAGGTGTCCAGGAGGCATTTTAACCAGATGCTCAAACATCTAAGAAGGCTCCTCTCAGTGAGAAGGAGAAGCGGCTCTACTCAAAGTGTCTCTCCAAAGTTCTCACCCGATCTCCACAGGAGAGTCCAGCTCTGGGATGAACCCCACTTTTATCACTCGTTTTTGCCATCTTGTCCTCCTGGTCGCCACACAGCTCATGACCATATGATCTCAAGTTACTTGATCTCCTCAACTTGATGTCAGCACCTCATATTTTATAAACTGGATGAGTTTAAAAAAAACACACAACTAAAATTAGACTTTGCATCGTTGCTGTAAAGGTTTTAATCTCTCCTATGAAAAAAAGTAAATCACCCTCTACGCATTTTTTTAATTTTTTTTTTATTTGTATAGAGAAGCTTTACACCCCTTATTATTTAAAAAAAAAAAATTTTTTTAAGCTGAGTTATAATTGGTTGGGTTGCTTCATGATGAGATGAGCTATAACAGAGGAATGACACTCGGGAGCCGATTATGCAAAAAACAGTCGTACGTTACTATGATGCGTTTTGAGAAGCGGGTGATAAATGTCAGAAATATGTGGTTAATGTTGAAGACGTGCATTTTAAAGGCTTAAATCCCATCGTTTTCTTAGCATCCTAACTTGGCCTTACGCTCACTGAAGGAAGAAAGTGATCTTTGCATGGTTACTGACATTTAAGCTCCTTGGTGGTGTGTGTGTAGCTTCTGTAAATGGTGCAAAGCATAACAGTTTCCTCGTTTGTGTCTTTCTGGTGCAGGAGAGCAGCAGCAGTGATTCTCCGGGTGAAATGGAGGAGAACGGGACTCCTGCTACTTCCGAACTGGATACAGAGTCCATCACGAAGACTGTAACGAGTAACCTGACCATGCAGGAGTATTTTGCGCAGCGAATGGCTCAGATGAAGAAGGCTCGTGGAGCCCAGGGTACAGCGGCGGACTCTGCAGGGGCCAGCGAGTCGTCAGGTCCAACTGGGGAACTTGGTTCAGTCCGCGGCGAAAGCAACGATACTGAAGAACCAAAAAAGAAAAGGAAGAAGAAGAGCAAAAAGCCTGCAGAGGAAGTGGAAGATGACGAATGCAGCACGCCCGTTGTTGTGGAGGAGAGAGAAGAGCAGGAGCAGGAAAAGTGCTCGAGGAAGAAAAAGAAGAGAAAAATGGCAGAAAACCACTACGACGTAAATGAGAACGGTAGTGCCACTAATGTTCCGGAGGTGAACTGCGAACAAGTGGCTCCGTCTCAGAAGAAAAAGCTTAAAAAACACAAAGGGAGTAGAATGTTAAACGGACACGATCCCACTGAGGATGAAACTGCTGAAGTGGAAGTTATACCGAACAAGAACCTCAGCAAGCAGGAGGATGGCGTAGTAACAAAAGATAAAGAAGAGCCGGGGGAAAAGAAATCTAAAAAGAAGAAAAAGAAGTGAGAGGATCGGGATTAGGCCAAAGTTGAGGGCAACGTTAAAACTTTTAGCAGTCCAGACAACTGTTTACCCCTTAATGAAATATCCAAAACACTATCTGGTGCCTAAAACATGAAAAAATCGGTTAAACATGACAAAGGAAACCTTGGAGCTGTTCAATAGAGTTGTAGAATTGTTTTATTGGACTCTGCCAGCTTAGTGCTAAAATGAAATGAACTCTACCTTTAATCTACTTGATGAACTTGTATCTTTCCCCTTGAGCAAAGCTTTATTACAAACATCAAAAGTTCAGATATCATTCTAATGCCTTTTGTTTTAAAATTGTAAAACTTGTCTCACATTAAATGTCTGATTTTCAAAGTTGCCACTATGAATATATACATGCATTACTATTTATTTAGGCATATTTTGCAGTGGATTTTTACCCTGTTCAATAATCAGATGCTGGGTAATTTTGTCAGTTGTGTAGAAAAACTGAAGCTTAGAAAATTTGAGGCCTTTTCATTCTTTAGGAGAAATAATAAAAACAATATTGATATATATTTAAGATCTCGGAAATGAGACGCACTTTGGTGCTTTACTTGGTTTATACTTTAATTTAAAAAAAAAAAAATCTATGATAATGCAAGTTTGAGTCTTTCAATTTTCAGGTGGAGGAAAATAAAAACAAAAATGCATGATTGTTGTGAAAACGGTAAGAATTTGCACAGTCTTGCAGTGAAAAGCATATACCAACCGATCAGCTATAGAGGTAAACACCCGTCCCTTCTTAAACCCCCGTGTCTCTAGTCAGGCTCAGGGGGTCAGCTGGATCCTATCCCAGCTGGTTTTGGGTGAAATGTAGGGTTACGCCCTGGATAGGTCTCCGGTCCATCAGAGGGTCTCGCAGGCGCACAGCCAGGCGTAAAAATGTACCAGGAAAATCTACAAAGATTCACGGTTCAAGAGTTTAACAAGGCACCTTTTGACTTCAAGATGTGATGCACGATGTGCAATGATTTGACAAGCTTTTACGCCCAACTGACTTAACATTGCTGTTTTGTGAGTCAAACGAGCAATAAGGAAACGGTAGGTATCAAGACTTAACAGTAACAAAATAAAAGCAGGTTATTCAATGACACAATTTTTCACTTGCATGTTTTCAGATGATCAGAAAAGGGAGTGCTCAGTTCGACGAGGAAAGTCGTGACTATTATGTGTGGATGCTATTTTTGCTCCTTTGTCATTGTAGACTGCTGTAACTAATTAAGCCAAATAAGTAATCCCCAAAGGGGAAATTGGTGAATGGACATTTTAAATGTGTAAAAAAATAAACCAAAAAGAAACCCCAGCAAGCTTACGTCTACTGAATAAGTTAGAGAGAAAGGTGTGGGGTCGCCGAATGCGTTGGAGCAACCACAGATCTGTTGGCGCCACGTGCAGTCCTGGTCATGGAAAGTGAACTCCTACGGTGAACGACGTGGATGGGAGCTCAGTATCTGGGGTTCTTGCATCCACGATCACACCATCTGTAGCTACCAATCGCTCCTTTACGTTTACCACTCTTGTTCTCCTCGTGAAGTTTTAGAGTTTTGAATATGTTCTAGTTTCCATCTTCAGGTTAATCTGTTAAAATTAGGGTTTATTTCCTGAAACTGCTGCTGTGTTCTTATCGCTTAAAGCTTGTCCAATTTATTTTCAGTCATCTGACATTCTTTGATGATCCTGAAAGAAATGGTTTAACTACCTTATCTTGCCCTGCAACATCTCTTCAACTTGTCTGGACTTGGATCAGTCTGCTGTGCCCATATGTCAACAACCTATTACGGTGATTGGAAGTGCCAAAACTATCACCTGAAATCCTTCAAACAACTCAGCATGTGAACGTGTGGAGAAAAAAATCAGTTTTTTTTGGAGGGTTACTTTTGAATTCATATAATCAGAAGACTTTCAAAAAATGATTATTGGCACCCTTCCTTAGTATATTTTATGCAGAATCTTTGGAGCAGTAACTGCTTCCAAGTGTTTCTTAATTCCATCTAAAAGCATCTTGCATCTGTCCGCCGGTTCAGACACTTTTTTTCATGTGCTGAGCTAAGTTCTTACGTAATAGTGGATCCTGACTGCCTTTGAGTGTTTCCCATGAGGTTTAGGGTGAGGACTTGTGTCTGACCAGAATGAAACGGTCCGTGTTTTTCTCGTGAACCGTTCTTTAGTTGTGTTGGATGTCTACTTCAGCTCATTGACTCTCCGGAAACCCAGGACCTTCGGTAACATGTTTGTCACCGAATAATCTTCTGATTTGCTTTTTTACTTTGATAAATTCCTTATCTCTAGTAGGAAAGCAGAAAAGCAGCTCCAACCTGTGATAAAAACTCCACCATGTTTTACACAAGTTATGGTATGCATCTTATCCTTTAAGTGCCTATAAATAAAGACGCAGTGCATTACCAGACAACTTTATTTTGGTATCCTCTCTGCAAGGACACTCTTGTAAGAGTGTTGCTTATTGTTTTTGCAGTTCTTTTAGTAATGTTCATACTTGATACTTGATATGTTCATACTTCAGTGTGCAGCCGTTGGTACAGTATGTGCACGAAGGCAGCCCTAGCTGTTTCCCGCCCCAAGTTTAATTTTTTATGCAGATTTTAAGTAAAATAGCTTGTGAAAAAAAAATAATGTTGGTTAAAGAGGAGGGGAAAATAAGATTTTTTTTTTTCATGACTATTTCGACATCTCTTGATTCAAATATCAATCTGGACCTACATTTCTAGAATTAACAAATCACATTCAATGACTCTTTGCTGGTCATTCTATTCAACCTTTTCTGCCTGATTGCTTTCTTTCAAGCCACAAACATTTTAAAGAAGGGTTTTCACATGATGCCAAAGCTCTGAAAACCAATTAGCTCCAAACCAAATATGGGGAAGTTACAAAATATATGAAAGTGGTCATTCATGACAAAGTTACATTATCTCCAGCAGTTCCCAGGCTCTGGTTACACATTCTGCAAATATTTTCTCCTTTGAGTAATGAAAAGTCTGATAAAATTCTTCCATGAAAATTCTGCCGCTGGTGGACTGAATTTCACTTATCTGCTCCTCCTCTGTCTGCCTCCACCCACCACTTAGTTTTCTCTTATGAGTAAATTGGCTTTTCCAGGAATGTATACTGGAATCATTTCTTGAAATAAGTCTCTTTTGGACAACTTCCTTATGAGCATTTATGCAAATTCTGCCTAAACGTATTTCAGTTCCCGCCCCTATCCTTGTGAAGTTGGGGCTGTCACTGAAAGCTCTTAAACCCGTGTCAACCAAGATAAGGAACGTAAAGTAATGATTTTTGAAAAAGAAAAAGAAATCCACAAATTTAGATCCAACTGTGCACGTTTGAATTCTCTAGTGTGATCCCATCTCATCAGCCTGCAGTTGTCTCAATTTTTAACAGTTTTTAACAGGGACAAGTGTCCTTCTACTGTTTGTAACATCTCTGCATGTGTAATCTTTATGCTTTTATCTCCCAGTCTAAGCTGGGAAGAGATATCCCAATGACTAAAATCTAAGGTCTATTTTTTTTTGCTGAAGTCTTTATTACACGAATAACTCAGGTATAAAATCAGTGCTGCTCTGCAAACGTCTTGGATTCAGTCCAAACCAGCCATCACAAGCTTCTCTTGTTGGACGCATCTTCACTGCTTTCATAAATATAACGTTAAAACCAACAGAGTTTTCATCATATTTATATCTTGTGGTGGGAATTATACCTCTGATGCTCTCGGTTCTTATGATGACCATTGCAAAACAAAACAAAAGAAATCTCAACAAATTTTGCATCACTAAATGAGAGAGGAGTGACAGATGATTATTTTGTTATTTATTATTGACATATGCTTGCTTCTAATTAAAAGCACCCCGCCCCTACACACACACATGCACAGCCCTTCTCTTCTGGCTCTGACCGCCACATGTCTTTTGAAGTGAAAAGGTGAACGACAGCAGGCACATACAGCTCCCACCCACACAGCGGCGGATGCCGTTTCAAAAGCCCACTGACTCTCAGTCTCAATAATCCTAACTCCAAGTTGCAGAAATGATGTGAGACTTGGTCTCACACACACATATGTCTGACTGTACGTGTCACCCCCCCCCACACACACCCCCTCAATCAGGTCTTGCCAGCGTGGCCCGTGTCAGAGCACCGAGAGGAAGCGTGGCCCTAAATATCACTGGTGTGCATGCACCATGCACAATCTGCGGCTTCAGGTGCCGTATCCTGTTCCTGTGCGGAGTAAGCTAGAGCTGACGCTTCACTTTGACCGGTGGGAGGGTAGGGGGCACAACCAACCAAAAAGATGTGTATTGCAACTTAAGCTCAACATTGCCTGTAAATCAACGCTGGATATTCTCCCAATTCTGTTGTCAGTTGACTCCCTTCTCCATAGACATTACAGATAAGATACTATCTGACCTGTGATCAGGAGCTCTGCTTGAGCTGTGTGAGAGCGTGTGGGAGTGGGAGCTACTCCGTGGCTGCAGCCTGTGAGTATCCTGTCAACAGGAACTCCTGAATTTGATACGCACCCGCTTCTGGCCACAGAAGGAAACTGATTTGTTTGTAGTGTGTGAGGTCAGTGATTTTATTCCTCTAGTCAACCACAAATCTTTCCCAACTGCCCATAACTGAGAACATTTTTCTTCTTTTTTTTTTTTTTTTTTAAATTGTAGATGATAGGAGTAGGGGATTACGAGGCTATAAAAAGCAAATTAAAATGGAAATGGAAGTTTTTTTTTTCTAAAATGCAAAGTGCTGTGATTTGCTTGGCACGCAAATGCGACAATAACCTGACACTTGAAGTGCAAAAGAAATCTTAAAATCTCACATAACCAGTGCAGTTGTCTGTCTAGTGGACTGCAAAACAGGTTAGGTAAGTTTGTCATGTATAGTTTTCCTTGTTGCCAAGGAAAATGAAACTGTGACTTCTAGTGACTTCTAGAAAAGGGACATCTAGAAAAAATGTTTGTGCATTAAAAAAGAATAAATAAAATGCAATGTCTCTTTTGACATGTTATCCACTTTTGGAAATGTAAACGGTGATCAGCAGCTCTAAAGAGTCGTGCACGGATCTGTTATGAGCTGCCCTGTTAGTTCGATGGATATGAGGTGAAAGGAAAGTGGTGTTTTGTTGTGAAGCCAGTTTAAGGAGTTGGTTGTGTTGAAATGTTGTGAAATGTTGTGCTCTCTCGCTCTCTCTCTTCCCTTTTACGGGGCTCGAATTGCAATCAAGGAGGAGTCCAGAGTCCTCCGGGGTTTCTCCTGGAACCTGCTCCTCAAATATAAACCGCTTCCCCCATCCACGAGAAAAGACTTAACCATAACCCACGAGGAGGAGGCTCCACACGTGCGCATCTGCGCCTTCTCCCAAAACCTGTATTGACATCCTTTTCCCAATCACATCCAGAGAGCGGAGTATCGCAGGATTTTTTTCAGTTTAAACTAAGTCTGCTTTCTTGTTTCGCTCTGGCAACACACACGAGAGAAGAAAAGCTACAACTTATTACCTGAGAAAGTGGGAGAGAGAGTCCGACGCGCTTCTGAAGTTTGGAGAGGCGAAAGCGCGCCGCAGATGGCTGCTCTCATCAGCGCGTACTCGTCGTGGCCGGAGTCCTTCGAGTGTCCTGCCGGAGACGGAGACGTGCCCGACGGACATGGCTCGCACAGGACTCCCGTGGACAAGGCTCCGGAGCCGCGAATCAGGCGGCCCATGAACGCGTTCATGGTGTGGGCCAAAGATGAGCGCAAACGGCTGGCGGTTCAGAACCCGGACCTGCACAATGCCGAGCTCAGCAAAATGTTGGGTGAGAAAAAACTTACGAAAAGTTTTCTTTTACTACTAACATTATTATATTTATTATTACTATTATTGTCATTATTACTATTACTATCACTATTACCATTATTATTAGTCCTTCTAATGATTCCTGTCAGGCCTCAGCTATTTAGAAAATGTTGTTGCAACGCTAAAAAAATATAAATAATTCAAATCCATAGCCTGATTTAACAAAAAAGGACGTAAATTACTATGATATTTTTTTTCTTGGCGGATATACTCTTCGTCTTGCGCCAAATAAACGAGTCACAATTCATAGCAGTTAAAGTGGCCTTAAAAGTGTCTGTCCTTGACTCGAAATTAATTTAATTCACAGTCACCAAACACAAATTTATTAAGGACGAGATTAATCAGTGAAAAAACTTTTTTTTTTACATAAAGCATTAATTGCTTGTTTCCAAGATTAAACTCCAAATCTCGCGAACGCGCGAATCCGAAGTTCATCTGTGATCAGTTCCAGAAGCGCAACAGCCCAAAATATGTTTTAATGAAGATATTTACAATATCTGCTTTTTGTAGAACGTGATTAAAATTTATTTCTAAATGGCTTACGTTTCCTAAATAAATAACTGAGCTTGTGTCAGTTTCAGTTTTTTTCTCTCCTAAGTTTTGATTTCCTGAAAAGTTAATCAAGATCAGAACAACATCTTTGAATTTTATGCTGTGTTGGTGTTAATTTTTAATTATTGGGATTTAACATCTTAATTATCAAATGAAATGCTGGGATGAAATGATGCTGAAAATTTCTTAACATATTTTGTCAAGATGTCATGTTTCAGTATTGTGTAATATCTAAAATAAAGACATAAAAAAGGCGAGAACTATGAGTGTATCTTTAACTTGTTGGGTCATTTAGATTTTCAGTTTAGATTGAAAAACTCTTCTGTCTTTTGTTTTTTGCAGGCAAGTCGTGGAAGGCCCTAACTCCCCCTCAGAAGAGGCCTTACGTGGAGGAAGCAGAAAGGCTTCGGGTGCAGCACATGCAGGACTACCCCAACTACAAGTATCGGCCTCGCCGGAAGAAACAGCTGAAACGCATTTGTAAGAGAGTGGACCCTGGCTTCCTCCTGAGTGGACTGGCTCCCGAACACAGCGGCCTTCCTGAGCAACGAGTCCTTTGTCACCCCCTCGACAAAGACGCCGGCAGCCCTAATGGACTCAGCGGTGGGTTTTCCGGCTCCAGCCCCGCTCTGCCCAGCGTAAGGACCTTCAGAGACCCCGCTGGCTCCAACAGCAGCTTTGACACCTACCCCTACGGCCTGCCAACCCCTCCCGAGATGTCTCCCTTAGATGCCATGGACCACGAGCATGTTCCTCCCACCTATTACCCAACATCTGGTAGCTCATCCGTCTCCTGCTCTTCCACAGCCTCCTGTCCAGAGGAGCACCACCAGAATCAAACACACTTGGGCAGCCCGCCTCCGTACCACACTGACTACACTCAGAGCCAAATCCACTGTGGAGGCACACACTTAGGTCACATCCCTCACATGCCTCAACCTGGAGGCAGCAGTGGACTGGTGCCCGGCCTCCCCTTGTCTTACTACAGTTCCTCGTCTTTCCCGCAGATTCACCATGGGCTCCAACAGGGCCACCTGGGTCAGCTGTCCCCCCCACCAGAAACACAGGGTCAGCTGGAGACATTAGACCAGCTGAGCCAGGCTGAGCTTCTGGGCGAGGTGGACCGCAATGAGTTTGACCAGTACCTGAACTCCACCGGGAGCGGGTTCCACCCCGAGCAGGGCGGCAGCATGACCGTAACGGGACACATTCAAGTGGCGTCGGCCGCCACTGCCTCCGCCTCCGCGTGTACCAGTAGCAGCACAGAAACCAGTCTCATCTCCGTGCTCGCGGACGCAACTGCGGCCTACTACAACAACTATGGCATCTCGTAAGCCTGCTCATTACTGGCCAATCAGAAACACTGCGCGAGTTGAAAGATTTGGGACGATGCTGCACTGGGGTGCTGATAAGGAAAAGAATTCTTCCTCACCTTTATAAGCACCTGCAAGCAACTTCATCCGACCGTGACAAGCTGAACTACTTACTGAGCAATATGATTGTTTGGAGCTGTGGAAAGAACAAAAAAAAAAAAAAACCAACAAAACAAAACAAAAAAACAACAAAAAAGATGAAAATGAAGGACAGAAGATGGACACCTCAGGGAAGCAGACACAACTTACAAGAGTATGCCACTTCCAGTTGTCATGAAACTTTCTAAACCAGTAGAAAAATGGTAAAAAGCTTGTTTGTCCACTTGTAAATGCCACCACTTACTGTTACCACTGAGACATGTACAGATGCTCTATAGAAGCTAATTTAAGTCCTTTGATGTTTTGCATAAATGTAATGCTATTATCCATTCGAATGTTTGTATCATGTTTTTGCTCTCATCACGTTGGGAGTCTTACCTCAGTAGCTGTATTTGAATGAGGTTTTAGTAGGACGTTTCCTAAGAACGTGGTGTATAATGAAGAACGACAGGCATTTTAGACTTCTTCTCAAGTACTTCGTTATATATAATCAACCTCTACAATGGAAAAATAATAACGTGAACTAATAAATGTATGCTGATTTAAGTTTATGAAAGACAACATTTGAAAAATAAAGGTCAATTTTTATAATAACGCAGTTGCTACTTGGATGATGCGCCCATCGGCAACTCAAACGAAGGAGCGTTCGTCACTACGTTGTCATTAACGGGAGATGTTGGTAATAACGGATATATTGAAGAACCACTGAGCTGCAGGAGTTTAGAACATTAGATGCCTAAATAAAGAATAGACAATAAAAAAAAGTTCAGGAGTTCTGCTAGCTTTTGTTAACGTCTATCCCGAAACTGGGGGAGAACGTGCATACGATTCATTTCAATGATTTGGTTGATCTTTGAATAGAGTGTTACACCATGTATTGTTCCTTTTGAGGTTTTTTTTTGAGCTGCGACAGGCCCACTCTGACACCCACTTTCACGACGCCGCTTTTCCCGCCCTCCGTCATGTTTCCCCATCGTCTCCTTTCTCTTTTATTTCATCCCTGTTTAGAGGATTAGTGTAAAACAGGCGCATTCGTCACCAACCCACCTTCATCTCAAGTGTCCTTTGTTTTCCCGGAGTCTTATTCTGGGTGCCATTCTAAGGCACGCCGGAATCACCCCCACCCGTCTCCTCCATCCCTTCCTTGCCCGCCCCCTCAGCTCATGATATATCTTGCTGATGCAGACCTTTTGTAATCTGTGCAAACTAAATTAAAAGAAACTGTATTTCAGGGCCTCGCTGACTGTTTTTAGACCCTCCTTATTTTTCTCCTGCTCCCTTCTCTCTGCTCCTCCCCTTCTCACCCGCTCTGGTTCTTTTGAAATTTTTCTTTTTCAATAAAAGGAATTCAGGGGGCTTTTGACAAATCCTGGAGTCTGGCTGGCCTTCCTGCATTTTTTTGGGGGAATGGTTGAGTCGTGCTTCTTGTAAAGAGGATGTGGCGGAGAAGCGGTGTTTCCTGACTGATAAGGGAAAAGCCTCTCTCCGTCAGGATGTTTGGGCCTGGCTGGGCCCTGCATTAAAGAGCCAGAGAGAGGGAAGGGAACCCGCTGTTCAGCAAACGGGAGGAAGCACTGCCGGGCTGATTAACATCTTACCTACCAGTCTTTTATCCGCCGTTTTCCAGGACAGGCTTTGTCAACCTGGCCTCATGTACCTTTACCACAAAAATGCCGGTGGTCGTGCCAAACCCATGTGCTAAATGTGATCTTTGTTGGTAACCACATCCAGCTTTGATCCTGTGCGTTTGACACACATTGCCGTGGATGTGATTAAACTGACCAGAATGACAACATTCATCATGTGGCGGTTCTTGCAGCTGGCCGGGGCTGTGCTCATTTCTTTGCAGTTAGATCATTACCCCGTGTGCCTGCAGGGTGTAAAACACTGCAGAGGGTCAATCTGAGCACAACCACATTTTGAGTAGGGGAGCCGGACGGGTGGAGCCCCAGGCGTTAGGGGTGAGAAGGCAGTCTTATGATGGGGCATCAGCCCCAGAGTTGTCAGGGGGTCTGCTCACGGCGCTGCCGCAGACTCCCTTGGTAAAGACGACCTGCAACATCGAAGCAATCACACCCACCTCCTCCGGGCAGGGCACAGTAACACGGACAAGGACAAAGGCTGAGGCGTCAACCAAATATCATCACATTAGACTCGGACTGCTACACGCGAGAAGCTTAAGTAAGGCGTGAGCTCAGGTTCCTGAACATGAATCAAAGAACAAAGTGTGTTTTTAAACTACCATATTTGATGGAGTGTTTTATTAGAATAACGTCAAAAGTCATTATGTGTAAGAAGAACAATTACCATCAAATAATTACCGGGCATGAAAGATGCAGCTGCAAATGTAGTCGTCTATCGAGGAAAATACGTTTTTTCCAACCATCTATCTATGCATTCGTTCATTCATCCATACTTATTTCAATGTGGGATCGTGAGGATCTCCTGGAATCTATCCTAACTCTCTTAAAGGTAGGATTTCACCGTGGACAGGTCACTAGTCCGTCACAGAGCCACACACAGACAGACAACCACACACATACTCATACGGGCAATTTAGAATTACCAATCAATCTAACACATGTTTTTGGGTTACGGGAGGAAGCCCACGTAAGCACACGGAGAACACGCAAACTCCACACCGAAAGACTCCAGCCAGGAATCAAAGCAGGAACATTCCTGCTGTGAGGCAGCAGCGCTGACCATCAACCCACCGTGTTGGGTTTTACACTTACTCATTTTTGCTGTTGTTAATGTTTCATATAACTCAAGTAGGATATTTTTACTCTGATTAATTTCTTTTTTTTCTTTTTTTTTCAGATTTCAGATTCTGAGAATTGCTCATACAGTAGTTTTTACTCACAGGATTGAAAAAAACAAAACAAACAAATAAACACCCATTATTGTTATTAGAGTAAATATTGTAAAAATCTTGTAAAAATAATGCACGTAATTACAATATATATCTGGGGTAAAACTAAACGGCAACGGCCTGGAACCAGAGCTGCGGTTGAGGATTCATAGCCGGTAAGAGAAGGTCCAGAAGGAGCATAGAGAAGCTGCCTCTTCAAAACACACATTCAAAACCAGTCACAACAGCACTCTCAACAAGAAAACACAGCTGCCAATATATAGCATCAAAACTGATCAAAATTAAGGACATTGGTGTTCAGACATTTACTAGAATATCTCCCAAGGAAATCTTAAGTGACAATGTTGGGAGATTGCCTTTTATTTATTCCCAATACCTCAAGTCACTGCAATGGAAAGATCTTCCTACACTTTATAAACAATAAAAGGGAATTTCTTATCTGCAAATGGATTCAAACTCATGCTGTAATATAATATTTTGCCAATGAAACCATCTGAAAGAGAAAAACAGCACTATTTATCTTAAAATCCTGTTAAGAAACGATCTGTCTTGAGCATGCTGGGAAACTACACCCAACAAATCCCAATTTAAAGGTTGTTATTTAAAAAAAAAAAAAAAAAGTTTTTTTTTTTTTTTTTATGGGACTTTAGACTCAAAAAGCATTGGGTTGTTCACATCCATGGCAATGTGTGTTTTAATAACAAATTAAATCCCTTTTCAACCCTGACATTATCCATACAAAAGACAATGTATTAGTTCACCTCAGCATGTTAAATAAATGCAAAGAACAGATTTGTTTTGGTTTGATTTGCAGTGCTACGACACGCAACGGCAGGCAACGGATAACAGCTTGATACGAAACATTTTATAGTTTAGGAAAGTGGTCAACTTCCATCAAGGGGCAAATTTGTTCAACACATAGTGCAGTTTAAATGTTAAACGCACAGGTAAAAGGATATAGCATCTTCTACCTGAAAGAGCCACAAGGACGTGTTTACAGACATCTGTGGACCTTGTAACTTTAACATTTTCTGGAAGTGAGGGCAAAACACTCAACGTGTCAGCCTCAATTGTTTCTGCCTCAGAAGTTGACTCATCATCAGCATCTTAACCTTTAGTCAGAGACTACCACAACAGCCAGAAGCGGCTATTGCTGCTGCTTCAGCCGCAATAAATCAACGAGAACAGAAAGAGAGAAAAATATGACAACAAGCAGTGGCATGACATTTCTGTGAACTTCAGAAAACAAAGAAAAAAAAAAAAAAGTCAACACTTTATACTCACTGGCACCGTTGTGAATTATCTCTATAAACTGTTTGCCCCTGAGAATGGAGTTCATAATATCTGAATGAATTTAATTTTTCATTTCCAGGATCACAAGATTCACAATATTTGAAATTTGAAGGATATAGGCTGAACAAACAAAATAGCCTCCTCTTGTTATTTTTCTCTGATTGCTGACTGGCTCGGTTCCAGTCTCAGGTCAAGCCCGCGGAATGAGTCTGTCAGGTAGTCTGTTATGTTTCCTATTTCCTCCTCTGTCGTCATGTCACTTCCTTGAGCAAACAAACAACATCGCTGGTCTAATGCGACGGCAAACTGTCATAGTAACAACGCAGGGCTCGTGTGCGAGGACAGCAGCCGGAGCAGTAACAGCTGTGTAAAGTATTATCCGTTCGCGGTGGACCGAGGGGGAGCACTGATCACTGATCGTGTTCTCAGGAGGCACCGAGGAGGCTGACTGTCTGGTTGGACCAGTGGCCATTGTGTAGCTCGGGAGGGAGCGTCCACTCGCGTCACATTTTGAAACTGACTATTTCAACTATATGACGTCGTTAATGTATTTACTGTAGGTCAGGAGGAAGTGGCTGATTTGAACTACGTGACTAAGGCAAATATCACCGACTGAGACTCAGATGTCCTTTAAGTTTCCTGTTCAGTACTGTGTTATGGTGTTATGTGTGAGATAGATTGTGTTCTTGCTTCATAAAGGTGTGTTCTTATTTATTTAATTTATTTATTCAAATTGTTTTGAGGCGGAGCAAGGCTGACATCTCTGGTATGTTTGAATGAATAATAAAAAGACCATTACCGCAGCGTCATCAAACTGAATGTGGTGAACTTTACGCCAAATTAAACTTCTCTATGTGACGGATAAGGACACATTAACATCAGTAAACGCTAACTGTTGTTGGAGTGCTTATCCAGTTGGAGTGTGTTACAGCAGCATAATAACCTGTTTACAAATTGTACTTGGCCCTAAATCTGGCCAAAGGAAGAGAAGAAGGGTAAACACACACACACACACACACACACACACACACACACACACACACACACACACACACACACACACACACACACACACACACACACACACACACACACACACAGACATTTCACAGCAAGGGATTATGGGTGCAGCTATTCTTCATCTCATTGTGGCTCAGAAACAGGCAGAGTGTGGGGTGGCAGGCAGGCAAGTGCGTCGCCGGACGAATAATGGACCAGACTCGTCGAGGGACAGGTGCCATGTGGCAGTGGATGTGCGGGGACACAGATGGGGACCCCTGGAAAAAACTCAGGCCACTGCGCGAGCGGCCAAGGGCCTCCCAGCCGTACCTGAGCTGTGAATGCTGCAGCTGAACGGGATCTGGCACCTGTTCTGAGCAGATACAGGCGGCCAGCGGAGCGCAGTGGGAAGCCAGCGCATGGCTGCCAACCCAGAGAAGGAGAAGGCTAGATTTCCATTTACCCGAAAATGCAACCTGCATACCAAATCTGCACAGGCAGTAAAGCATTTGCTGTATATAGCAGAATGTACAAAAGAAGAAGAAGAAGAAAAAAAAAAGGATTGAGAAATGTGCTTTTGCCAGAACAATATCACTAAACTCCACCCTTTAAAACAAGCTTTCAGATTGCTTATAAAATGTTTAAAAATGAAACATGATGCATCATTGCAGAATATGTCACACGTTTACAGCCTGCTCTGCATTCATCTCTCGCTCTCTCTAACAGCGTGGGCTGCATTGGTCCACTGTAGGTATGCTGCAGTGCTATTTGACTTGTTTTTGACTGCTGCAGCTTCTCCCTTGGGCGGTGTAACTCTTCACCTCAATGTAGAGGAGGATGTTCCTATTGTGCTTCCTAATTGCAATGTGGTTGTTCCATTTAAAGGATAGAACATCCTTATGTGTTCCACGCGTGATCTCATAATGTGGGAGTAACTGCAGAGGGCCTCTGGATTCAAGGCTTTCTGTTATCTGCAATGTGTAAATTAATGCTTTAATTATCTAACAAGTAAACAATAGTGGAGCACAAAGATGGGATGTGCAGTTATATTGTAGAGTTTACTCTTAATTCCTGCTGCAGAATTTGGAATGCTGTTTCTTGTTCATGTATGGAAAACCTTTTTTTCTTTAAAAAAAAAAAAAAAAAAAAAGAAACATTTAGGGAATTTCGACACAGGTCTTTCAAAGGAAAAGGGGACATGTTTCTGAACTTACGTCACTCCCGGCCTTTTCCATTTTAGTGGACTCTCATACAGCCGTCCTGCACTGAGTATACCCAGCATGCATCCTGAAAAGCAGACGGCGTAATGATTTAGTTGAGTGATGTTATAAGTTCAGCGGTGTGAGAAAGCCCCTTTTAACAGCTACTGTGGAGGATAGACAAAGCAAACCGCCAGGAGGCCCGATGACAGCCTCTGAGACACACCAGGAGCCTTTAGGATTTTTAACAAATGGAACTCATTTATGTAGCCACAGCATAGCTGCAGTTATAATCACCTTTATAATATGGTTTACCTTGTTTACAAAACACAACTTAAATTTGTGATTTGCCAATTACACAAGTATAAAGGAAGTTATTTTTAGTATCCTCACCGATCAATTTCATTGCAAGCTATGTAAAAAAAAGAGAAGAAATATGAACAAAGCTGCAGCACAGTTAAAAAAGATAAGCATGTTACCCTTTGTTTTACATCAACCTTTTATCGGACTATTGGGAACTGAAGACACTTATTGTCACACTCTTCCAAGAGAAACCTGAGTCCATTCTCACTGAAATCAAGATTTCTGCTGCTGAAGTGACTGTGGTTGTCACTGACTAAGTCTCTTCTTTGTGACGCGCCATGCGCTTTGAAAAGCAGACACATCTGGACTGCACAGGACACCAGCCAAGGACACACACGTGGTTATAGTAAGGAGTCGCTCATTTGTACATTGTGCAGAATGAGATCTGACATTGTCCAGTAGAAATAACCATGGACATCTTGAGAAAAGACATCATTTTGTCATTTTGAAGTTACAAGATGCCCCCCCCTTCTCTCAGAAAAAGAGAAGATATAAACAAAAGATATCATACCTCTAGTAAATGGGTATATTTTCCCCCAAGATCATTATTTGGAACTAAATCGTGAAAGGGGATAAAAAATGAAGTAATGGATCTGTATTCCAACTCTACTTATTCAACACCTTATGACTGATTTTGGTTTCTAAAAGACTACCTTTATATGTTCTCTTTTAGCCATTTTGTGTTGTTTTTTTTTTATTAAGGAATGCAATCATTTAGATATTGTTAGCTCAACAAAGAAGAGGTCAAAAAACTACAAACTATTCAATATTCAAATGTCACGTGACTGAGTAAAGATAGTTTAAATTTATTAATGCGTAGCTTTCTGACACAGAGGTAGATATTAGTGTTTAAAATCAGATGTCAGATTCATTGATAGACTCTATCACCTTATAAATATTTTAAAACAAAAGATGTAATATTGTGGGAAGTTGTTACAAAAATAATGATATAATAGATTTGCAGCATTTTCCATTGAAACTATGACTAAGATAACCAACATATCATGTGGAGTGTTTTATTTGTATAAATGAATTGAAAAGAAAAAACACACACACACACACACACACACACACACACACACACACACACACACACACACACACACACACACACACACACACACACACACACACACACACAATCGTGTATCGTGCAATTATGTGAGATTATGAAAAAAAAAAAATATTAATAATCCCCTAACAGGACTGGGAATAGACAATGCATGTATGGATGGATAAAGAAATAATTAAAAAACTGAGATTTTACTAAATGTTGGGCTTTTAAGCCAATATATATTTTCCTAAACCTAATCATGTATTTGTGGTGAGCATCTGCAGCATGCTGTGCAGATTAATCTCCAGGACTTCACTAAAATTCCTTTCAAGAACATTCTGTTGCTGATCCCCTTCCATAACAAAACAAATATCCATCCCGAATCTAAAACCTCTGACCAGGGAACAGATATCAGGTGAGACGCTTGTGACAGCCCGCTGAGGGCATATGTTTTTACTTTTACAAGGGTGCTGAGGGTATCTCTGGCATAACACTGAACGAGCAGCCTTGAAACCTTGAATCCTGTGTTTTTGGACAGTCTGGAAACAACAGCGTGTCTTTTGGCAATCTGAAACCTTTTCTATCTGTACTTCTGGAAATATTTCCTTGACACTAAAATCGATGTGCAGACTATGATCCACTGTGGCGACCCCTCCATGAGGGATTAAGCCGAAACAGTTAATGATGCATCAAGATACTGTTGGCAAAATATGACTGTTGCCCTGAGGCATGTTCATGTGGCGAGCAAAAAGCAGTGCTGAAAGACACATGTGCACTTATGCTGTTTTGTCCGATGCGGAAGTTGCATGTTAAAATGAGTGAAACTGTTTTTGCCTAAACCTAACCAACAGCGACCAAAAGCGAGAAAAAAAACTATTTACTGACACCACTGCAGTGACCCGGTAAGAACAGCCCTCCAAAGTCAATCCAGAGTTTCTTGGTGAAAACCCTTGCATCACTACCACTCTGTCGGCATCTCTTCATGAAAGGATTTGTGTTTTTAGTCAAAGGAGGGAAGAGAGGTGGCCTTAAGATCGAAGCGGAGACATAAAAAAAAGAAATTTTTTGGTTTAAAAAGAAAAAAACCCACAGAAGTGGTACAGTAAAATGTATTACTAGAAAGAAACCTGTTGGTCAAATAAAAGTTCCCCATAAATATGAATTATTTTGAAACGAGTAAAGTTTTATTGCATCTATTTATAATAATGTCTCTAACTGGATTACAGCTTGCTCACAGCCTGTGTCAGTGGACTACTCAGACATGCGAGTTCCTACAAAAATAAAACAACAACTTCAAACTTAATTTACTTGTATTTATTCAGAGAAAAAGTACGTCAGTTATGACACACTTTATTTCCTGTGCCTTGATGTGCGCTGTTTACACTCAGAGTTTCTGTGTACGAATGCTCCTCACTGACCTTGGCATTGGCTAACTCTGGCATCATTTCCATGCTCGCTCCCATTCCTCCAACCTGACGTTATAGGTTTAATATCTGGGATGTTGTTGATGTCTGAGCTTGGAGGAATCCCTTCCTGCTGGATGCACGGCCCCATTTCCTTAAAGACTCAACATCAAAAATGAGACGCATGGAAATGACTCACATGGTTTTCCCAAGAGTTCAGACACTTCAGCTAAAGTGCCGTGTTGACAGGTTCAAAACAGGATATGAGCTTGATAGGCCAATGTTTATTACACATGGCAGACTACTTAAAGAGCAGTGATAGCTGAAAGCTCTGATAGCAAATCAAACATCCACAGTCACGTATCCACTGTGACCCACATGTCACCACACAAAGGCTGCTGCAGTCCACAGTCCATTTCTTAAAGCTCAACTTATGTTGGGAGTATTTACTATTCCCAAACACAAGAAAAGACTTCGCACAAAAGTTTAATGTGCCAATGTATAAACATGGACATGTGGGATCCATCAGTTAAACTGCGGTAATATCCAGAATTACTCAACTCCTCTTCTTTAATGTACCAAATTTGAGACCGGATTCTGTAGTTTGGTAAATTTGTCTTCTGCAGAAATATCCAAGCACTCATTCAAAAAGGCAGATTTCCCTAGGTGTTTAGAGAGAGCGCGAAACAAAAAGTTTGCAGTGCAATCCCGAAAAAAAAAAAAAAGTTACACAAACTGTTGGAGGAGGCTGTAGAAGAAGGAGGCTTATTGTTGTAATGTGCAGAGATTCGCCATGAATGCGTTAGGCTGTTTTGTTTCCAGCCAGGTAATAACGAGAATGAAGGTGATCCAGTGTGGCCAGGTGAAGTGGATAAACTCTCAGGGTAGAAAACATCCACCATGAAACATCCAGGGAGGCCAAGAGTCGAACCAGGAACCTTCTCGCTGTGAGGCAACAGTGCTAAGTTGGTATGAAGACTCAATATTTATCTTTATCTCAGCTGTAAATCTTATGATTACAGCTACCAAGATAATTGCAAATATGTGTATAAAGCCTTACTATTTACAATAATCTCGGTAGCTGTAATTGTGAGATTTATAGGTTTTGACTCTGAGAGCTGTACAGGCTACAATAAATTTAAACTTTCTGTTTTATTCATTTGAAGCCACTGAAACAAATCTAACCATTTCTGTCCTGAATATTTTTCCTACCACTTTCAAAAATTAATTTTAGATTTTTTTGGTTTAATTTTACTTTCCTGATACCTAACATACACCATGAACCTGCTGGTAGTATATATATATATATATATATATATATATATATATATATATATATATATATATATGGGAGGCTAAGGATGGACTGGGTATATAATCACAAACCTATAATCTCAGTATGGATATATAATGGCATACCTATTTTATCAGTATTTCTTACAGTTATAATTTAAGTGTGCAGAAAAAAACTTCTAAAAGTATCCTCCATACCATATAGTAAACAATGAGATCTTATAGTGACAACATGAAGGTATGACATATCTATTTTTTTTCTTTTTAATTATATGCTGTGACTTTGTACTGCTCATTCGTGCTTTAGAGGACCTGTTGTAGGATCATGTTCAGTAGCAGTGTTCTCACACTCTTACTTTTTTGTGTTAAAGATCCCACAATAGCGACTGTAGTGTGTGTATTGAGGGTGTTGTTTATGCGGGTTTAAGCTGCATTCTCGCATGTTTCCCTACTTTTATCTCAGTATTTTACCTTTAAAGTGTTTGTGAGATAGTAGGGGCACTAAATAGTTCCTCTTTTACCTGGTTAGTTATTTCAAAGGCGTCAAGCATCTAGCGGAGATGAGGGGAACCGCAGGCGGAGGGATACGAGGGAGACGTAAGGACAGACTGCACCGCAGCTGGACCTAAGTCGTCCTGAAGTGTCCCCCCAGAGAACCGTGAATGTGCTTATTCCGCTCCTTACATCCCACGGAAGACGCTCAGCGTGACTTACCCTTTCCGGACGTTTTGTTCTCCAACTTTACACAGACGTCAGGGTATATAAGATTAGATGTTAATATATTGCCGTTGCACCAGTGTTCGGTATTGAAGCCGACAAGTGAAAAGTGGTAAACTTAAGTAGTACAAAAATATTTAAAAAATAGAATGATACACTAGTTTGACAGAATGTTGCTCTGGGAAAATGCCAACACGATATCCCTTTGATGTGTCAGGATGGCCGAGCGGTCTAAGGCGCTACGTTCAGGTCGTAGTCTCCCCTGGAGGCGTGGGTTCGAATCCCACTTCTGACAAGTGCACTTTTTAAATCCGTACTGGCGGCATAATCTTGAAAGAAACGTTATTTTACTCCAAGCTAAATTCTGTCATTTAAATAAGTGAATAACTATTTTAAATATAGACATAATTACCGACTTTCAAGAGCTATAGACAGCACACACACACACGCACGCACGCACGTACGCACGCACGCACACACACATGTGGGTGTGTGTGTGCTATAATGCCGCATGTATCATATTGTATCAAATTGTATTAAATACTTTGCCTAGTAACATCTTATTATTTAAGGTAATAATACTTTTGTATGGCGAAGTAAGACAAAATAATTTTGAATAACCTGATATTTACAAAAAGAAAAACTTTTCGTTAGTGTCATGCCAGAATTGTCCGTCTTAAGCACATTGGACGCAGGGACTTCTGGCAGCGAAGTTTATGATGAATAAGTGCTCCACTCTTTCTGATGACTGTTGTGAGGGTTTGACAAGTAAACATAGTTTGCTCCAGCACCAGCAATGACAGAGTTTTTACCATTTTGACTTACGTCACAGTGGATGAGGTCAAAGTGTAGACTCCGGGGGGTTGAGATCAAAGAGAAGTTATCAAACACGGCCACAGCTTGTTCTGAATGCACGGCAGAATAAGCTGTTTGAGCACTTTTAGCTGTCGCTAATGGGATTATTGTGCACTTGTCTTATATTGGCACACTCCTGCTGAAGTAGTGGTAAATGCCAGCGTCCATACATCTGCCACATATGCATCACCACAGACCCCAGACCACACGTGCACGTGGTTGTATCCGCTGCTGCACTTCCCACTGTTTTGTAAACACGTGACTCAACACTGCATTTTAAACGTTTGGTGTAACAGAAAATGCATTGTGAACGTTAAAGCAAATAGTTAAACACATTCAAATCTATTTAAAGCCTAAATGTAAGTAAGTTACAATTACTACAAATGGACTGTGACTTCGGTGTGCCAGGTAAAGGTCAGAAGGTGAGCCCAGCTAAAGCCTGTCTGGTCACACTGCATTGGGATTGTACAGCTTAACCTCTTCAAGGACTGAAAAATTGTCTTATGGCTCATTTTCACTAATTTGAAATCTTTCACGTCCACCCATCCTCGCATGCATTATTTTTACCCGCTTCTTCCTATTCAGGGTTGAGGGGATCAGCCGGAGCCTGTCGCACCTCTTTGGGGAAACAAAGCAGGGGCACAATTTAACGGAAAATCGAGTACTGGCAAGTATGAGACATTCTGGGAGTTTACCTATGCGGTGTAAATATGTTAGTGAGTGTGTTGCTGCATAATGTCAAACATACAGTTAAAAAGGAAACTGGTAATTTTTTTTACAGGAAAAACGCTAAAGAACAAGTGGCTTAACCTGGATTAAGGCCGTTTTCTCACATTGGAAGAATTAGTTGAAAGTCTGTAAAAATGATTCTTCATTTTTGCTGTTCAAGAAAAATATATTAAACCATTTCATGAATTTAAAAGTGACCTTGAAAAATAATATATAGATTTTACCAGCTTGTCATCTAAATTACAAGCGCCTGTGGTGTAATTTAGACATGCAGTTTCACTGATAGTTTAATAACCTATTGTGAAACATTGAAGTTTTTTTTTTCTCTTTTGAAATCTCCTCAATGAAGCCTAAATGAACATAATTACATGAAAAGGTCAACATTTGTGACCACTGATGCACCTTCTAACTGAGAGTATTTGTCACATCTTATATTCAACCATTAATCGGTGTCTCAGGCTCGTTACTGAATATAGCAGGAGTCCTGCTGCACAGCAGGCTGCTCACTAATTAGTGCTTATATTTTAACCTCGGCCAGGAGGAGGGGGTGCTAAGCCTGAGCGTCAGACCCACGTGTGAGCTTGATGAGTGATGAGCTTCAGGGCGTCCTGCTGTGACCGTGATCCGAACTGCATCCTCATGGTACAGGCTAGACAGCTGACAGATCAGAGTTTGTTCATTTCATCTTACTTTTTCATTAATGTTTTTTTTTTTTTTTATGTTTGTTTCCTTTTTTGGTGCGTTTTAGTCCCCATGTGACCTAACAGAACAGTAAAGAGTATTTTTTCTCCTCATAGCTGCGACTGAAACTTGCACAGGAATGTCCATGGTCAGAACTGCATCCTCTGCAGTTTTGAAGTCATTCCCACCACTATCATGACTCAGCAGGAAGGGAGGGGGGGGGGGGCGGGGGGGGGGGGGGTCTCTTACTTTGCCTCATGAGTCAGGATTTATCCAGTCAGACCACCTTGAGTCAGCTCCCCCATACCATGACCCATCAAGCTGCTTAAGGAAAGGAGACAGATGGCACACGAAGGCTCCCCCCACTGGGTGTGTGACTGCCTGCGTAGGCTTCGTGGGGACAGTTGCTCATGTGTGACAAATCATTTCTTGCAACTCCTGGCATGATTGGGTGGGATTGGCAGACTGTCTGAGAGCCTCTGATAGGGGGTAAGCGTTCATGTGCTCCGGGGCAATTCCTTTGTGCTTCAAGAAATTAATCAGGTCTAAATGACACAAGAGAATATGATGTGTGCGTCCATTTAATTTATGATATATAATGCGGCGTCACAGTCATCTGAGGGAATTTTACATTGTAAGATCAAAGTCGTACATTATATTTTAGAGAATAGGTCAACAATTTATTTTAGGCAAGTACTTCCTCGCTCAACTACCTTTTAACAAATAGCCTCTGGTAGAACAGGAGGCGTCGAGCACGGATAAACAACAAACCCTGGAAGCAAGCAGCCTGAACCAGAGATACCAGAGAAAAGTTGAAAGGACAGGAAATACAGCACCCAAAGCCAAAGATTTTCAGAGACCCTCTCACATCTAAGACTTCTAGGTCGCAGACTAAAGAATTTTCAAAGATTGGGGATCTTGCAGGGGTCACTTTTTCAAGACCCCACCAAGATTTCTTCACATATCAAATGCTCTTGTTGGTTGTTGACACAAATCCTGCATGAGACAGGACGAAAGACTTGACTCAAACAAGACTCTAAATTATTGTCTTCTGACTAGAACCTTGAAAACTTCTTGTTGAAAATCATGAACTTTTAGGTAAGCAGCAGCAGCCTGCGTGTCAATCAAGACTGAAAGGGGTGTATCAAAGGCAGTTCCCATGGACACCAAACTAAAACCATAAACTAAAGCAAAAAGTAATTTTTTAGAATTGTTATTAAAAATAGAGAATGTCTAACGTCTGATTGCAAACAGATCCTGACAGAGCTCCTGCTGTGACATTTGGGATCAGCTCGCAGCTTCTCAGACCATCATCCGGATATCCCGATAATAGGGAATAACATTAGCCCAGTCCTGACTGACAAGTGCATCGACCAGTTCTCAAGACAAGCGGTCCCTGATTTTGCACTTTTAAATCCACAAAAAAGTCATAGGTGTATATTCTGCTTTATTGCCAAGACATGAAGAGAAATGCATTTTTGAGAAATAAAAGGGATGTAAAATGTCTGAACCTTCAAAGATCAAGTGTCAAATGAAGAACAATGTGTCTTGGAAGAAGCTGTGATTACGACAGCGTATTTGGATTTGCTTGAAAAAAGAAAAACAAATCTTAGAGAGCCAAACTAAAACAGCTTTGTTAATTCAGAATCCTTTGAAATTACAGACAGCTTGGCCATTTATATTCATTTTGTTATTATTTTGAATATGTCGTGATGCCGTGCTCAGGAAAAACCCATAAAACAAATAACCAACAAATAATATACAGAGTCAGAGACAAAACACGCCGGAACATGATCGTGACTGAAGAAATGAAAACAGGCGACAGACAGATAAAACATGGAATTATGCTTAGTCATGGGCTCTTACTGCGCATGCAGTTGCTTTCTAAAAGAGAGTTTAACTCCCTTTATGCAATACTAAGGTCCAAGTCATGTGTCCAAAGCCTCAGCAGATTTCAGTCCAATCTCAGAGTGATTAGCCAGGCTTTTCAGTCTATCCTTAGCCTCCCATGTATCTGATTAGCAGGTAGGGCCGCTTCTGCAGGAAAGCTTCTGGACGGGTTTCCTGTTTCTCTGCTTGCAGTAGTACTGCTGTTTCTTTTTGTTTTTAGGAGTTTGCATCTCACATTCTGCAAGTTTGGGACTATATTCTAGCCCCCCCACACCCTTTATTTAACTGTCAGGATTATGGTTGCGCATCATGTAAGTATCCTTCTTCAGAGTTTATGGTGTGTCTGGTTAGTGCTTGACTGCTGTATTGTTTCGTGCAAATTCTAAAACATGGAATGTTAACATGAAAATGGACCTTCAGTCTCAGCTAGAAACTTTCTTAGTGCGATCCCAGCAGAGAAAGAGGCAATGATCTTCTTAAGCTGGGAAAACTCTGACGGGCCTGTGTGCAAGGATGCAAGTTTTACTGTCTTCGTTCAAACTTTTTAAACGCTGCATTCAAGCCAACAAACGCAGCATCTCTCAGGTAGTGTACCAGTAAAGAGGTTCAAGGCTTTTCGTAAAGATAAATAAAGAAATACTTTTTGGTCCCATTTAATGTCAACCATTGAAAAACAAGGCATGTGCACTGAAATATGTGCAAACTGGACCAGAAAACTCTTTGTTGTGAATTTGCACCCACAGACCAACTTCATAATAATCCAGCTATAACATTATAATGCATTTTGTCTGTTGTTCCTATCACTATCGATCTTCATCGTTTTAAATTCCTTCTTGTCTCTGAGGGAACATTCACTCTCCATAAATGTAGTTAGGAATAACAGGCCTCTTTACCACTGCAGGAAAGATACGATATGACGCTTTAATCCGTAGACTACAAGACTTGCAAACGCTGCTTTTTGGTCACATTAATAATTTTTACTGAAGGCAGTCAAATGCATTTCTTTATTCCAATGTATGTAGGTGTTTAGGTGCAACTCAAAGGTTGGTTACGTGATGTACAACACATGCAGCAGTACATTTATTTTCTTTGCCAACACATTTAACTTCAAGGACAGTCACTATTTTACTACTATGTCTACCCCATAGCTAATACCAAAACAAGGATGACAGCCAAATCTGTTCTTTATAGGCATCAGTCAAGCTTAGCCTATTTTATCATTTCCAGAATTTCCAGCTTTTTATTTGCATTTCACAGTGGGTTTGCATCCCTGACATCAGGAAACAATGGTCTGTATTTACCTCTACTTATTGCCACATTGAGAATGCATTGTGCTTCTTGCAGATATTTTGGATTTTTGTAAGTAATCCTTGCGTTTTAATTGCAGGAGAGGCTGGATAACAAGAGAATGAAGGGACAATCACAGAGGTAGCGTCCACTTCCACCGCTTACAGACTTAAGCTTGTTATTTAAAGTCACTCGGCAGATTTATTTGTGGCTGTATTCTCATTATCCCTGCCTTCATTTGCTGTTTGATCTCCACAGCACTTATTATGTGACAAAACATCGCCTGTATGGTACTTTAGAAAGATACAGAGTTGCAATGCTGAGCTGTTATAACATGTAGATTAATTTTTACCCTGCAAAGAAGATAAATGAAAAACGTTGTTTTGTCGCGGCAAAGTCACTCTCTTCAAGGTGAATGTCTGGTTAGATTTCCAGACATGCAAGTAGTGTGATATCCAGAACTAGAGAAGATTCTCGGAAGAGCAGCTCAATATATAAAAGAATAAAACACCAAATCCAGGCACTTTTCACTTTCTCTCATTAGACTCTGTATACATCTAGAACATGTTATCCCGAATAACTACGAGACTAAGAGCTGTCTCTTTGATGTTATCCTGTACATCCTGTACGTTTTATTTTTTGTTCCTTTTACTACTCCACCTGTTTCTCAATATGCACACTTGTCTCTACTTGTGATCTTGTGAAACGTGTTTTCCTTCTTATTTTTCATCTCTCTTCTAGTCTTGTTTGAGGCATGCAGATGAAATAGGCATCCCAGGAGAAACATGACAAACCTCTGTCACTGTTTGCCGCAGCTGACGTCCCACCGTCTCCTGTTCACCTGAACACCCAAACCTAACCGTCAACATCCCGACACGCCAACAATGTCCTCCCACAAACGCAACTTCCAGTGCTTCAATGCTGTCGGGGGAGACGGCAGCCACCATTCTTCTCTCCCCTTCAAGCATCACACCACCCGGCTACCCAGGATCCCCCAACATGGCGTGGCAGCCCATCACGAGCTCATAGATGAATGCTGCCTCTGTGCCGAATACAGACATGCCCAGGCCGTGGAGGCGGTGGAGAGCCAGTCTTTACCGTTGTATCACGCTCACCCACCATATCACCACTATCATCCGCATCAGTATGTCCTTACGGGGCCAAGCAGACCTGAACAGGCACCGTTGGGTCATGAACGCCACGGTCATCATCACAGACATAATAAATGGGTGGTGCTGGTGAAGAACAGTGACCCCTCCTTCAGGAGGACCATCATCTTGCACCGCAGGAGTCTGCGCAGCTTTGGTCTTTTCTTGGAGGAAGTTTCTGACCTCATGCAGTTCCACATCAGGAAAGTCTACACTCAGGAAGGCCGCAAGGTGAGCTCAAGAAGATTTGGCAGTTACATGCAAAGTTTTCATGTCTTCCTTTTTGTGGTCGGATATCAATCTATAACCTATCCTGGGAAATACCTTTACATTTCAGTGAATAGAAACGACAGTTAAATATAAAGTTTAACGTAATACTTAAAATTAGTTTTGGCCTTATCGAAGAACTTAAAACTGTTGGTTTTAAAGGTTTTGATAGTAAATTATTATTCATGCTTTTACTTCTGGTGCCAAAAGCATTTGTGAACAGAAATGACTCGACTCCTGCTTAAATTTGGCACCATCCACACCCACCTGATTTCTGTTTTAGTCATCCTGTCAGTTTCTACACTGCAGTAGCTTTGCAATCAGTGTGAAAAGATCAATAAATCAACTGCTATAAACGAGATAAGCACAAGTTACATGCACACGTCACAAGCATGGATATTACTTTAATTGGTTTCTACTGATAAGCTTTTAAAGTTTAAAAGAGATGAATGAATGTCTTTAGTGTGTGAATATGGCAATGAAAATGGGATCGCCCCCCCCCCCCCCCCCCCCCCCCCCAACACACACACACGCACACACACACACACACACACACACACGCACACACATTCAGATTGTGGATCTCACTCTAAATCCCATTAATCTTGGTCAAATCAGAGCTATTTTTGAGGGAGGAGAAACGGGTCAATGTTGAAACTCCCCCTGTTTCGATACCAGGGGTGTCTCAGAAATGTGTCTTCCACGGTGGCAATTAATTATCTTCACCTGGGCTTTGTGTGACCACAGGTGAAACCATTCATCTGCCTTTTTTCGACACAGGGTTTAAAATTCAAAACTGCACTGTCATCACAACCTGCGGCACATAAGCAGGTTGAACTCAGAAGACTCAGTATTTAAAGGCTTCTTCTTTCCACACGTTTTATAGCTGCCAATAGAGAAGACAAGCAGCAGTACTCAATATCAGAGAGCACACTTGAAAAGAAAGTTAGGAGGAAGAGAAACCCTCTTTTTAAGTTCAATAATATACATCTGCTTTTACGTATCCAGTTGTAGTGTTAAGGTCACCAAAAGTATTTATGGTTTATTTGGTTGCTAAATAACAAAGGGAAATCTGTGTTAAGATAAATTAATATATTTTACTGATGTGCTCAATTTAAAGCCAAAATTATTACCCCCCTGATAGGTGACAACAATCTCTCTGGCACATGTCTCTTGAGGGATCTGAGCGCGTTCGCTCATGGCAAATTCTTCAAGCTTATCCAAATGGACATTAATCTTGAGCTCACCTCACAAAACCTTTCAGTGCGACTGAGATCTGGGCTCCAAGACGCTGTTGTTCAAAAGATATTGGACAAATTTAGATGCATGTTTTTACTCATTGTCTTGTTGGAAGACCCAACAATGACCTAAAGCTGGACTAGGAGCAGATTTCTTTACATTATCCCTCAGAATAACAACATAATCCTCTTTTTTCATTATCCCGTGCACCCAAACAAGGTTCCTAGAGGCTGGAGCGGCAAAACAGCTCCACACCGTTATGCTTCCACCACCGTGTTTCACTGTGGCAGCTGTGTGTTTTTTCGGGGGGTTGAAGGCATCTCCCTGACATGGCCGAATGAAAGCCGCGATCCATGTACACCAAGCGCGAAAGTTTGTTCTCAACAAACTCATCAGATAAAGGATTTCTTTAAAACTCGCCCTCATGTTTCAGATGCTCATGTTTGGATGTGCTGCTGGGTGAGAAAAGGCGTTCTTGATGATTTCAGAGGACTCTCCAGCTCCTTCACCAGCTCCTTCAGTCTCCCACTAAACATCAAGTTCAGAAGAAGCCAGTTCTGGAACAATCATTTTTGCCGCTATCTATGGAGTCAAACTGATGTCGCTCACTATTTTCTTCTGCTAAGTCTTTTAAAAACATTAAGTCGTTCTCAAAATAATTTGAGATGACATGAACTTTCAGTGGGCTTCAAATGCTGATTAATTATTCAGATGTTTTTTGAAGGTCTAAAGTCATTTAGGGCCAAAATGTTTGACAACCTGGATTCCCACCACAACTTAGATATATTTTACATTCAGAAATGAACTAAATAGGGCCTTTAACATTGAGGAACTTTTGATATGTGTAACTATGAAGCCTATAAATTATCATATGTCTTTCTTAAAACCAAAAAATCTTTAAAATGTAAAAATATGAATGGGTAAACCCAGATATGTGTATATATATTTATATATATATATATATATATATATATATATATATATATATATATATATATATATATATATATATATATATATATATATATATATATATATATAAAAAATCAGATTGTTTGTGCCATATTATTGTATAACAACTCTTGAACTGCTATTTTGGTTTGTTCACATCATTTAGTCAAATCGTTTCACGCTCTCAGCAAGCTGCTGAAACCGCTGAGCAACGCTGGCTCTCGGGTGACGGTCATCATTGCAAGAATGCACTGTCATCCAAGGAGGTTTCCCACTGATCATCCAGGATTAGAATATTTATCGCGTCCAGACTCTACATGACTCAGGCTAGTGCAGCATGTCATTGGGCTCAAGGAGAGAACAGTGTCCTGACACTTCTGCACTGTAATGGTTAATTTTGAAGGTTTTTAAATATTATCATTCTGGTCCATTAAACTTGTGAGACACATTCAAATTGTATTTCAAGGGTGAAACTGTGGATTTGCATACTATTACATCCAATTATATAAATGTATTGGTTCACATGCAACAGATGAGTTGACGTGCTGCAGAAAATAATAGCTTTATAATCTCCTCGTAGTGTCTTAGAGACATTAAAGTTAGTCACACCAGCAAATTTGGTAAAATAGAAAATATGTTAAAGAATCCACATTCCTATATACAAGTCTATTTTATTTTGGAGGTCTAATTAAGGGGGTTAACATTATTTCATGTTTAAAAAAGTGCTGAAAATGGCATATTGTGAGATAGATGCTTAATTCTTGCAGTCAAACAAACCAAAATGCAGACATGGAGAACTGTTTCATGGTGATATAAGTGAAAAAGAAAATAAGTAGAGTGCAGACAAGGCATTTAAGACATTCAAGAGCTGAGAATAAGTAAGTAAGAGTTTCAAAAAGTTATCTACACCACTAAGGGTGAGGAGAAAAGCATAATCTGTCCTCCTTAGTTTACCTCAGTTCCAAAGAAGAGCACTGACAATGATCCATCGTGGGTTTTTTTGTTGCCCTGTGCAATAAAAAGACTTGTTGTTATACTTGTACTATAATTTGTTCGCTCTCTAGTATTTGCTTGTGTCACTGTACATAATAAATAATAATAATATTACTTCTAGTAATCAGAAAAACAAACAACTTTTGGAACCGCGCCTCTGTTTCAGATCGACAGCATTCAGAGTCTTCTGCAGTGCCCAGGTGTTCTCATCTGTGTGGGACGAGAGGCAACTCACCCTTCGATCATGGAGAACTTCCAGAAAACATTCACTGACAAACTTCCAAAGCTGAATGTGAAGCCGCACTCCACTGGCTGCAGTGATGAACACGAGAGTAAGAGAGACAGTTTGTTGTTCCTGACACAATTTATTGCTCTGATATCTGTTAAGTTATTTAAATTTGCTCTAGAATTTATTTTCCATTTCAGGCTCTCTGTTTCGCATTTATTACTATAGTTCAAATCACACATAGCAAGTATTTTTGTATTTTTATTGAGCCGTATGGAAATTTCTGCAAGATCTGCATTTAAAGGCTGCATTGTTTATAATAAAATTTTTTTTGTCTCTGTTTGTTTGTTTTTTTTTTTAATGATGGCTGGATGATAAACCAAGGACTCGTTACAAAGAAAAGTGTCATCCTTCCAAATGTGGAATCTGACAAGAAAGCTACCAAGCAGTCCGTGTCATCCGATAAGTCTGTCCCTGATGGGACCGACTCTCCGGACGTCGTTGATTCCTGCCCACCCACCAATGACTGCGTGAAAGAAGATGACATACAGAAACGGGTTCGTGTGAACAAGGACGGCAGTTTGTCCATGGAGATGAAAGTGCGCTTCAGACTGCAAAACGACGAAACTTTACACTGGTCGACAAAAGTAAGGAAGACCACAGGCGGGACCTGTGAGTACATTCAGGGACACAACGAGCCCTATTTTGCGCAGAGGATCTATTCGGAATCTGAAAACATCTCCGCTGATGACGCCTACGTCGCTCAGCGCTATCACAGGCATATGGAGGAGCCACACTGTCCTCACTGCTGCAGTCACTGTCAGGATTATGACATATGGAAAAACGTACCTGGGACACATGATGCAAGCCGCCATATTCACACTTCTAGCTCAAGCGCATCCTCGCACACAATGGTCTCTCGAAAGACCGTGGTGGAAAGGCAGACAGTATCCAGATCAAGTGAAGAGATCGCAGACCAAGTAGTGGAGAGGCAAACGTGTGTGCAGGAGACTATTGAGGCAGCCGAAACTGTGGAGTATTGCACCATCAGGAGTGAGATGAGCTCACCAAAGTGCGATGTTCAGTCCTCCACGTTGGACAAATGTGAATCTGTTGGCTTGTATAACCCACATGATCAGTTTAATGTCAATGCTGCTCAAACATCAGAGCAAGAAGACCAAACAGGAGCTGTTTCGTTCTCTTCTATAGAGAAAAATCAAAATGATGAGGGTGAAGATAGCTCTTTAAGAACATTTTCTAAGAATAGCAACTCTGAAACCAAAGAGAACAGTGAAAGTGGTTTGCCGGATGCAGGGTCGCCGTCCACAAGCCCCACAGACAGAGGGTCTGATTATTCAGGGCGCTCTAGCAAGTCCAAAAATTCAATAACATCTCACGTCTGCCAGTGTGGCGCATCTGTGGGCCAGGATGATGAAACAAATGGACAAGCCAAGACACAAGCTGAAGAGGAAGATGAGATACATTCAAGTGCCATGTCTGACAAATCAAATGCCTCCTGCACATCGAATGAGTCTGAAGAAATCTACATCACAGAGTGCAATGATAAAAACGGGAGGGGGTCCAAAAGTGCCATGTCAGTCCACTCGAATGCCTCAACAAGATCCAAATCTGATGTTTTAGATGTTGCAGCAGAAGGAATACAAACAGGTGATGACAAAGAAACACAGGAGAGGCCATCTAGTAGCAAGTCTGCAAAGTCTTACAAGTCCGAAAAATCTCTTAAATCAGAGGCAGCACTTGAAAACCACGAGTCAGAAAAGAATGCGGAAACTCAAAGAGCATTGAGCTCTATGTCAGCGAAATCCAAAGCATCAATCAAATCAAAAGGATCAAGAGTAACATCTGTTCCAGGTGAAAAACAAACGGAGTATGATTCAGAGCAGAGGACACCCAGTGCCATGTCGACAACATCAAACGTCTCTGCAGAATTAAAACACATCATATCTGAGGCATCTGAAGAAGAAAGCAATCAGAACTCAGCTGAAGAAAATGACAATGAAAATGAACTGAGAGCACACAGCGCAAAATCTGAGAGGTCCAATGTTTCAAGAAAGTCAGGAACATCTCAGGCTGCACCTAAAGAAAACTTAGAGGTCAATCTGGATGAAAATGACGAGGGCGAAAGAACACAAAGTTCATTATCTGCTAAGTCTGCCAAGTCAAATACATCTACAGCTATAAAATCAACATACCCCGAAGAAACCATTGGAAGAACAACTAGTGCTATGTCAACTAAATCTAATGCATCTGCAAGATCTAGAAAATCAAAGAGCCCTGGGCCTCATGCTAAGGAAGGTGCTGACATGTCCGATGATGTAAAGACATCATCATCAAAAGCCTGCTCAGAAGAGTTCGGAGAACTCGGCAATGATGAGAAAACAACTGGAAGAGCAGGGAGTGTCATGTCGGTAAAATCTGCTAAGTCAAATGCTTCTGTATTGTCTGCAAAATCAAAAGCTTCTCAAGTTCACCAAAAACGCAATGACGATATCGGTGATGAAGAAGATGCCCAGCAGGAAACCACTGGGAGATCAAGTTGCATGTCAGAAAAATCAATCAAATCAAACATTTCAGTAAAATCGAGCAAGTCAAAACACAGAAATGAGTCAGATAGAGAAGATGAAGCAGAGCATGAGGAGGAGAGGGCACTGTCAGTGAAATCAGCGAGGTCAGATGTGTCAACACGATCAAATGTTTCAGCCAAATATAATCGGTCGAAGCCTGGTGATGTTTCAGCGGAAGGATGTGATGCAGGTCACACTCATCATGGAGAAAGAGCTCCAAGCAATATGTCTTGTGTGTCTGCAAAGTCTTCAAAGTCAAACACCTCAGCACCAAATGTGAAATCAGTTCCATCTGAAATCGGTGGTGATGCTTCTGAGGAAGGACTTGCTAAAGAAGAGATGGAAATTAGATCAGTCAGTTCGATGTCTGTACAGTCTGCTAAGTCAAATATGTCTGCAAGATCAAACAGGTCAAGTGGCTCTGCTCGTCCTCCAGCCGATGGAGACACTGAGGTCCCTCATGAAGAAAGCGATGGAGAGACTGAAGACAGAGCAGCGAGCAGCATATCAGCCAAATCAGCTGAGTCGCATGCAGGGAGAACGCCAAGTGCTCAGTCAACTAAATCAGCAAAATCACAGGCTTCTACAAAATCTGTCAAATCAGATACTTCTAAAGTTTGTTCAAGCAGAAGTCCTGATGAGGGAAACAATGACGAGGAAACTTGCGGGAGGGCAGAGAGTGCTCTGTCAAGCAAAAGTGTACGCTCAAATTATTCTGTAAAGTCTAATTTAAAAGGAAAGGATGGTCCAGAGGAGGGAAACGTGTCTGATCATGAGGAACATCTGCAGAGATCTTCAAGCAACTTGTCAGTGAGATCTGGAAAATCAAATCTCTCAACAACATCTAAGAAATCGAATGGTGTTGAAAGTTTCTTAGAAGATAATCCTGAGGAAAGAATTGTGGAAGGAGAGAGTGATGGCAGACCAGTGTCAGCCCAGTCAGTGGACTCGAATGTTTCTGCAAAATCAAATAAATCAAGAAGATCGGCTCATGCTCCAAAGGAGGAAGGCTCAAGGAACCTTGACGAAGGAAATCTCCAAGAGCAAGCTGAGGAGAGACCAACAAGCTGCATGTCTGCAGAAAGACCAGCGAGTGCTCTGTCAGCTAAATCAGCAAAGTCACATGCTTCAGCAAAATCAGTCAAATCAAACGTTTCTGACATTAAATCTGCTCTAACTCCTGGAGAAGGTGATGCAGATGAAACTCAAGACAGAGCACAGAGTGCTGTGTCAGCCAAAAGTGCAAAGTCATCAAGTTCTGCACAATCTGCTAAATCGAAAGGAGTCGATGGTCCAGCAGAAGAAACCACAGCTGACGACAAAGAACATGCGGAGAGAGCTCCAAGTAGTTTGTCAGTCAAATCAGGAAAATCCACAAAGTCAAATATTTCAGCAGCATCTAAGAAGTCAAACGTTTCTGAAGTTTGCTTGGAGGATGGAGCAGATAATTTTGAGGACAGAATTGTTGAAGGAGAGAGTGAAGAGCGAAATATGAGACCCACCTCAGCCCAGTCAAATGACTCAAATGTCTCTGCAAGATCAAAGAAATCTCAATCCTCAACAGGCCTCCAGGTGGAAGAAGGCTCAAAAGCCAATGATACAGAGAATTACAAAGATGAGGAAAGACCACCAAGCAATATGTCGGCCAAATCAGTCAAGTCGTGTGTCTCCGAAACATCTATAAGGTCTGCAAAGAGACCACCAAGTGCTCTGTCAGCTAAATCAGCGAAGTCATGTGCTTCTGCAATATCAGTCAAATCAAACCTTTATGTTGGTTCAGACCAAGATCCTGATGAAAGAAACAACGAGGAGGAAAATCCGGAGAGAGCGCAGAGCGTTCTGTCAGCAAAAAGCGCAAAGTCAACTAATTCTGCAAAATCTGCTAAAACGAAAGGAGTCGATTGTCCAGCAGAAGAAACCACAGCTGAGGACAAAGAGCATGTGGAGAGAGCTGCAAGTAGTTTGTCAGTCAGATCAGGAAAATCAGCTAAATCAAATGTTTCCACCACATCTAATAGATCAAAGGCATATGAATGCCATGAGACCACAAATGAAGAAAATGATAAAGAGGAGAGTGAGGAAAGATCACCTAGCTGCACATCAGACAAATCGACCAAGTCACATGCTTCTGAGAGATCCACAAAGTCTCCAGACAGACCGATAAGTGCTTTGTCATCTAAATCAGTAAAGTCACACATTTCAACAGAGTCAGTCAAATCAACTGTTTCTGGTCGTCAGTCTGGCACTGCTGCTGAAATTGCCGATGAAGGCGATGGTGCAGATGAGAGTCCAAAGAGAGCACATAGTGCTCTGTCAGTCAGAACTGCAAAGTCAACTGGTTCTGCAATGTCTACCAAGTCAAGGGCATCAGATGGTCCAGCAGGTGAAAGTATATC
Organism: Xenentodon cancila; assembly: GCA_014839995.1. Classification (NCBI taxonomy): domain Eukaryota; kingdom Metazoa; phylum Chordata; class Actinopteri; order Beloniformes; family Belonidae; genus Xenentodon; species Xenentodon cancila. Next base: position 10,102,520 of record CM026209.1, read on the forward strand.
TGATCACCAGGAACACATGGAAAGAGCTCCAAGTAATTTATCTGTCCGATCAGCCAAATCAACAAGGTCAAACATTTCCACAGTATCCAAGAAATCAGGAGTTTCGGATGCCGCTCAGGAGCTCCTATCGGAAAAGGTAAACAGTGAGAAACTTCAGGAAGAAGAGACTGAAAACAAGTCAGTAAGTTCAATGTCAGTCTCTTCCGACAAGTCAAATATTTCTGCAAGATCATGTAGGTCGAAACGTTCAAACGATGTTCCAGTTGAAGAAAAATTCACAAGACCGATGTCAGGAGCCTCTACAAGATCTATGAAGTCAAATGCTTCTCGAGCACCTTCTGATATTGAAGGTAGAAATGATGAAGAGGAAACTCAGGACAGAGCAGAGAGTGCAGTGTCTGAAAAGTCAACTATTTCTGCAAAATCAAATCCAGTGTCATCTGCTCCGGCAGAAGTAATTGCTTATGATTCTGACCACCTGGAAAGACCTGCAAGCACACTGTCAATCAAATCCACAAAATCAGCAAAGTCAAATGTTTCTGAAGCATCTAAGAAATCTAAAGCCTCTGGTATCTCATCTGAACACAGTCCCGAAACCGCTGACGCAGAAAACGAAGGGAGAATGAGCTCCTTGTCTACTCAGACGAACAGGTCAAACATTTCTGCCAGGTCGAAAATATCCAAGTGCTCTGATGTTGCAGCTGCACAAAGCTTCGACAGCCTGGATGACGACGGTGACGGAGAGAAAGGCGAGGAACGCACTGGAAGCTGCATGTCAGTCAGATCAAGACAGTCTCATGTCTCTGGTGTTGCTACTGAAGGTGTGGATGAACATGAGAAAACCACGGAGAGAGCCCCTAGTGCTTTGTCAGCCAAATCAGCCAAATCAGCCAAATCCACACAGTCAGCCAAGTCTGTGAAATCAAGCAGGTCAAAAATGAATGATGAGAGAACTTCTCAGGTCTCTGCTGGCAAGTCCAATTTTGAAAATACAGAGGAAGAAACCGATGGGAGGTCACCAAGTAACATGTCAGCCAACATTAACAAATCAAATATTTCTGTAACCTCGAGGTGTACAACACCGTGTGAGGCTTCCTGTGACGAAGGCGATGCAAACGAAGAGGGAAATGTACAAAGACCGTCAAGCACCTTGTCAGCAAAATCAGCAAGATCTGCCAGATCGGCACGGTCAAGCGTTTCTGCCAAATCTAGTAAACCAGAAGACAATAACACTCCTGGTGAAGAAAAACACGAGGACAGTCTGAACCGAGCACCAAGCACCATCTCCATCAAAACAAATAAATCTGGGAAATCAAATACCTCAGGGAGGTCAAAGAAATCCAAAACTTCTGAACTTTCTCCTGAAATTGGTTCACCAGCCACTGATGAGAACATTGTAGAGGATACTGAGAGGAGATCAGTGAGCCCAACAGCTGCAAATTCAGAGGAGTTTCACAGGACAGAGGATCAAAGAGAGAAGACGCCAAGTGTTTTATCAATGAAGTCAAACATTTCTACTAGAAGCACACAGTCAAACAGGTCTCAAACCAAACAAAGTGAGAAGTCAGGACATGAAGAAGAGAGTGGCGCTCGAGTACACAGTCCCATATCAACCAAATCAGCTAAATCAAATCATTCAAAAAAATCAAACAAATCAATTGCTCTTGAAAGACCTACTGATGGAAGTTTGGATCATCCTGATGATGGAAATGCTGAAGAGCAGTGTGAGAGAGCAATGAGCTCAACGTCAGCAAAGTCAAACATGTCAGTGAGATCAAAAAAATCAAAAGTCTCTGATGTTCCAGCGGATGAAAGTAGTAATGAGTTGGATGGGAGAAGACTTTGTTCAGTGTCAGCAGAATTAAATCAACCTGACATAATAAACCAATCAGAAGTCCCTGCGGTGACAGTTGAAGCAAGCGAAGACAGATCGCTTACAGCCATGTCATCAAAGTCCAAATCTTCAGCACAATCAAAAAAATCTGGGAACCAAAGACAGAAAAATGAAGGAAAGTCACAAAGTTCTTTAAGTGTGCACTCTCATCTGTCTGTTAAATCTAAAAAATCCAAAGTAAGTCATACGTCTGAAACCAGTGCTTCTCCCCAACATGCAGAGGAGGCTGTAAACCCCCCAGAAAAGACTACACCCTGTTTACATGACAGCGACAAACAGGATACAACTGCTAAAAGCAGTAAGAGTGCGAGGCAATCAAATGCAAACAACCATCCAGTCCTTTGTCACACAGCATCAAATGAAAGTGAACTGTCACAAACTCTGTCCAGTTCAGATGTCATCAAAGAGCTTTGTGAGACTCCAGCAGCTACAGAGACAAAATCATACTTGTCAAAGATGATGGTGAATGGTCAGGTGGAGGTTACAGACACGAGTGTCACTGATACAAGTGACAAAAGCTGCACACACAAGAAAAAGGATGCTGACGACTTTGAGCTGGTCCCATCTATCCTCCCCAATGCATCTCCTACTGAGGTTGTAAATGAATGGCTGAAAACAATACCAGCAGATGGGGAAATATATGACATGGATGAACTCGCTGAAAACTGTGACGGGCAAAAGAATGATCCCACCGCAGAGGAAGTCAATAAAGAGGAGGATGAGAAGAAAGACGAGTCTGCAGCTGAAAAGTCAGGTGACACAGGTGAAGGAGATGGGCTGAACAGTGTCCCTAATAATGACTGCCAAATGAGCGCAGAGGCACCAAATGAAGATGATACTCAGAGGGATGATACCTCAAAAGTATTCCACTCCTCCGTACATGTTATGAAAGTGCTTTTAAATCCAAAGCTTGATAGATGTAACAGTTTACCGGAAATCTCTCCTGTGTATGGACGTAAGCTGAGCACTTCAGCCAGAGGTTTTTTGGATTGCCTTGTGAAATTACAGTTAATAGACCATAATCCAAAAAATGCAGATGAAAAGGATGCAAGATACCAAGAGCTAATGAGCATCCTTCAGTCTCTTTGGCTCCGTGATCCTCAGGAAAATGAGCAAGTGCAGAAGACAATAGATCACCAATATGGGGATGATGAGTACAATCACACATCATCCTCTGGAGTGGATGTCAATAGTGGCTCCACAGGCTCTGGGAAGAGTAGTGATGGAGTAAAGAGTAGTAGCGGTGTGAATGGTGACGAGTCTCAACCTCAAAGCAGTACAGATATAAAGACGGTGCACAAAGAAACAGAGGACGATGCTGAGAGAGAAGGAAAACAAGAGGAAGACACTCAAGGGACAGATGACACAATTAGAAGCAATGATAGTCCAAAGGAACCACTTGAAACACCACCATCCTCAAACAAGAGTTCAGGAGATTCAAGCAGCAGTGGCCAGAAGCTTCCCGAGGAAGCTGAAACAGATTGTCAAGAGGACACTTGTCCTCAGGGTCCTGTCCTTAGTCCAAGAGCACAGTTATCCAAAAAGATCCAAGACCCAGATCCTGTTTGGGTTTTAACCTTATTAACCAAAATACAAAAGCAGTTCATGGCACATTACATCAATGCAATGAAAGAGTTCAAAGTTCGATGGAATCTTGGAGATGACGATCAACTTGAAATAATGATAAATGAGCTCAAAACAGAAGTTAATAAAAGAATTCAAACAAGCATAAACAGGGAGCTGAGGAAAATTCAAGACCAAGTGGGTCTACCAAGACCTCCTAAGGAAGGAGTGTCCCGGGCCTCGACGACACAAACAGATGACAGAAGACAGAGACTGAAGATCATGCTCCAGCAATCTGTAGATTCACAAGCAGAAAAAAGTGATGATTCTGCAACTGAGACATCTTACAGTGACCAGCGCAATGAAAACATTGATGAATTCTGCCCGTGTGAAACATGCGAGAAGAAGAAATTGTCTTGTAGGCCACCTATTCCAGCAGAAGTAAGGAGTATTGCACCTGTTGCTATGGAGTATGATCTAAAGAGGATTCTGGTGATGAAGACTGGTGTTTCTGCTAACACACAAGAGGCACTCGATCGTGCATCTCCATCTGGAGACGACAATGAAACAAATGCAGCAGAAACTCTTGTGGAAAAAGTTATTGCTACAGCTATACAAGAAGTGAAAGGCGGTGCAGTACACCAAGCCACTGAGGATGCGCTGGCATTTGAAGCAGATGAAAAGGAAGAAGATGATATTTGTCAAGATGAGGCTCATGAAGATGAATGGTCAGCAGCTGAAGAGTCAGAAAAAATATTTGAAGAAGATAAACATGAGGAAGAAAATGAAACAGAAGATGAAAGTGAGTCTAGAAGCAAAGAAGAAAGCGAAATCGAATCCGAAGTAGAGAACGATGAGGCAGACGAAGAAGGAAAAGAGTCTGAAGATGAAAATGCAGAAGAAACAAATGATAACGTGGATAATATTAAAGAAGAGCCAAATGTTGGGAGAGATGAGACCGATGCCTACACGGAAGATGAAACTGAAGAGAACATTCCAAAAGATGTCACTGAAGGAGGTAAAGAATTGCCAGACTTTGAACACCAGGGGGATCATGGTGAGGCTGTAACAGTTAAAGATATTGTGGGCACAAGTGTAGATGAGCCAAAAGAAGATGCAACAGAACTTTCGGTTGAAGAGAATTCCTCAACTAAACATGAAACTGACAGTGAGGAGGAAAAGGACACACAGGATGATGACACAGCTGCTGCTGATGAAATGTTTAAAGAAGAAGCAAAAACTGAAGAGGACATTGCAGTGGAAAGAGAGGATGCAGACTCAGCTGAAGATGAATTACAAGAGGTTGAAGGTGAAGGCTCCACTGCTGAAGATGACGATACAACAGGTGAAGCTGTGGCAGCAACAGATGAAGATAAATCTGAAGAAGAAGAGGCTGAGGAAGAAGAGGTGGCTGATAATGAAACGGCGATTTCTGTTGGAAATGAAGATGAGCCTTTGGCTGAAACAGTAGTGACCACTACACCAACAAGTGAACATGCATCTGAGAAAGACGAGGCTGTAGAGGAGAGCAGTGATGGAGACGACGAACCGCCTACTGCCGGTGAAGATGACTCTGCAGAAAATTTAGACGCTACCACAGATGAAGATGAAACTGCTGATGAAAAGGACACCACAAGTAATGATTTATCAAGTGAATTAATTGAGGATGCAACTGAAGATGAGCTTGCAGCGGAGAAGGAACCTGCACTAACAAGCGAAGAGGATCTTAACAAAGATAAAACAGAAATCACTGCAGATGAAGGTGGAAATGCACAAAGGTCCACCATGGAAGAGCCCATTCCTCCCACCAGTGGAGATGAGTCCTCAGATGGGGCAGACATCGTTGATGACTCATCAGCAGGACCTACTAAAATGGCAACAACTGAAGATGATGAGGCTGTAGAAAGACAGTCTACTGTCACCGGAGAAGATGAATCAAAAGATGACTCTGCTGACGATGAAACTACTGCAGAAGATACTGCTGTGGCACTCTCCACTGATCATGAATCAGAGAATGCGGAAGCAGGGAAGGAAGGGAGGGGAGGAAAGGAGCCTGTCTCTTCCACTGAATCAGACTCTGCAGAAGATCTTGAAGCTATTTCTGAAGAAACCACAGGCAATGATGAAAATTCTGCAGCAGAAACCTCCGTAGTAGCTACAAGTGAACATGATTCCCAGAATGATGATGCTGAAGAAGAAGGAACGGCCACTGATGAGGAGAAGCTTCCTGCAGTCAGTGCAGAAGAATATGTAGATGAAAACAGTGACACACCCACAGCTCTCGAATCATCAGAAGAACCAGATGAAGTGGGAACGACCGAAGATGAGACAGCTGTAGACAAAGAGGTTGTAACAAAGAATGAGACTGCTGAAGATGAAACTGCAGCAGAAGGGAGTGAGGTGATGGATGATGGAGAAGAAGCCACTGCTGCCAGTGAAGGTGAATCTACAGAAGATATAAATGCCACTACAAATGAGGATGAAACTTCAGAAGAGAATGATGCCATGAGTAGTGAACTGTCAAATGAACAAGCTGAAAAGCACACAGAAGATGAGCTGGCTGTTGAAAAGCGAGATGGAGCAACCACAGCTGAAGATGAGCATGGAGGAGAAACCACAGTCGAAACCACAAGTGAACATGAATCTGAAAAAGATGACGCTGTCGAAGAAGAAATGGTTGACAGTGAAAAAGAGTCCGTGACTGCACAAGTTAAAGATGATCTTGCTGTCACAAGTGAAGCAGGAGATGAGAGTGGAGAAGATGAAACTGGCGCAGCTACAACTGAACTTGAATCTGACAAAGATGCAGCTGCAGAAGATTCCAGCACAAGAGAGTCTGACTCAGAATATGCATCAGCTGAAGGCAAGGAGGTCACAAGTGACGATGAGATGAAAGAAGAAGCTGTTGGTGAAGCCACTGTGGCTGAGGAGGAAGATGGGACAGCTGGAGATGGAGATGAAGCTACTACTAGCAGTGAGGACAATTCTGCAGAAGGTGGAGATGACACCACAAATGATGAAACATCAGCCACTGAAAGGGAGAACTCCGGTGAAGAGGAAATCAACAAAGCTCCCGATGAATCAATTGAAAAAGAGATTGAGGAAACAACAGATGGAGAAGAAGCTAATCAAAGTGAATCCACAGGAGAAGAAAGCTCCAGAGCTGTGATGGAAAATGAATCAGAAGAAGAAAGCAACAAGTCAGCAGTAGATGAGAATGAATCTGAAATGAATGCAACAACAAATGAAACAGCACAAGAGGATACATCAAAGGTTACAGATGATGAAGAGGATTCAGAGGCTAAGCCTGAAAATGAGACAGTAGACGAGACTGCACAAGACTCCACAGATGAAGATGATGCTGAAAATGCGGAAGTGGCATCAGACGAAGAGCCCTACGAGACAGAATCATCTGAAAAAAATGCAGAAAGCAGTGCTACTGCAGATTTTCAAGACGGAGAAAAAACAGAGGATGATAAATCGCCGAATGAGGAACTAGTAGATGGTGAAACACCTGGAGAAGAATCTGAAGACGAGACGGCTGCTGAAAATGAAAGTGAAGACTGTGCAGAAGTTGTAGCAAGAGGGGATGAGGCAGAACATGAAAGTCCAGCAGGACAGGAAATAGAGAATGAGATTTCAAAAAGTGGTAGTAGAGAAGAATCCAGAGAAGAGAGCGCATGTGAAGGGGAGGAGCTTGGAGTTCAAACTGAAAGGGAAGAATCCACAGATAATGTAGGAGATGAATCTTCTGGAGATGAGATACAACAGCTTAGAGAGGATAAGGAGGCAGTGAATGATGCTGTTAGTGAATCTGAGTCGAATCCGGATAAAGTTGAACAATTATGCAAAGACTGCGATATGGCAGATGAGCATCAAGTAGAGAATCATCATCTAAATCAAATCCGTGAGGATGATGAAAATAATTCTGAAGCCTCTGAAAAAGAGGACGGGGAGACGGAGACGCCTAATGAAGACTGGAGTGAAAACCAGGGGGATTCGGCCGATGGAGAGGACGAAGCAGAAGAGGACTCAGATGAACCAGAAGAAGAAGCTCATGATGAACCACAGCCTTTTGTTGCAGGCAAGGCAGACATCCAGCAAGAAACATCGAACAGAGCAGCCAAGGAAGCGATGTTAATGCCTCTTGATACTTTAATTAAAGAGAGTGCTGAATCAGAGGATGGCACGTACGCTGATGCTGAAGATTCTGAGACTGAAGTGAACAGCCGAGAAGACACTACAAGCCTTGAGTCAAACAGTTTGAAGAAGAGGTCTTCATAAGCTGACTGTGACTCTGCCAAAGATAGGGAGAATAGGGAGATAGGGAGATGCACAAGGATAAATGAAGGCCTCGACTTAAATGCTGAAAAGTAGTAGATTATCACAGTTATTTTAAATAAAAAATCATATTTACTAAGACCTGCCTAGGGAAGCAAGCACATGCAATGGTCTAATATTACTCTTAACTCTCTCTAAGTACTGTATAATTAGTTCATGGTGAACAAGAATAAAAAGTCATGTCATTCTAATGTTGTGACTGTACTGCAAAACTATTCATGCACCAAAATGAAAAAGAATCTTAAATACTTGAATGTATATAAAGTACATAGGAGGGTTGCATAGTTTACATGCAAATCTCACTCATATAGAGCAGTTGTACATGTTACCTACTGTAACTTTGAGGCATTATAAAAAGCAAAACATGGTCCTAAAGGTAGGTTAAGGGCTTTCTGGAGGGCGTCACATCTGTTGATATTTAAACAATGCATCAAGAAAGTATGGAGAGCGTACTCCTCCCTTCCACTTCCTACTATGCTCCTCCAGAGAACACACCCCTTCATGAGCATGAACCCTCCCCCCGTTGGTGATTGGCTGCATGAATTATTATTATTATTTTTTTGTATGTATGTATGTATGCACAAGACAGACAGCTAACAGATGGCGAGATATTTACTGATTGTGACAGAAAATGTTCTGGGTTAGAAATAGTTCAGAATCACTTACTCTATCTTTAATTGTTTACTATGTAGACTGGATATAATTGGTGACTGTTGTAACATTTACAAAGGAAAAACACACACTTATTCTGTAGTTTTATCTTTAAATTTGCGACAGTGCATTCACACTGTTCTTGCTGCTCAGCATGTTTTGTAGAATTAAGAAATTGTCTGGTTATATTTCATCTAATCCAAATACTTTTGGTTGTGTTAAAATAAGAATAATATATTTTTCTGGTTAATATTGCACTCTTCTGGGAATCCAGAAACACTAATGATATTCATTTTGAATGTATATTGTGCTATTGTTGTGCAGGTTCAGTGCTGTTCATGGCAGGGATTTGTGTTGTCCTAAAGCGCGAAACTGGATGATGGTTAACGTCAGTGTGAGCATCTTTTCAAATCCACCAGGTCTCATATTATGGTAGACAAACGTCTTTAAAATGTAGCCAAAGTTAATTCTGGGTTATATGCTGTATCGTGGCCTGCTCTCCTATTGTTCTGTATTTTAGAAAATTCAGCTGTATTTCTCAGTAACAAAATACATTATTCTCTGTGATACACAGCTTAATGTTTTTGGCGAATGTACTGCACACGTTGTCTCTAAAAATAAAATGTACAATAAAGTCACCTTATTCATGTCATTTTGTCATCTTATAAAAAAAAATCTAAGATATAGCAATGATAATAAAGATTGACGTAAACAATCATGAATACCCCAAAAAAAACTTGTTAGAAAATATGTATCATGTTTTGAATAGTATTTGAATATATGGTAAGTCATGAAAAAAATACCATAAACATTTTAAAATAAATTTGTTCAAAATTTCTAGAAAAAAATGTTTGAGCACATATATCACAGGATTATCCACTTTGTGGAAACACGTATTATTAGTTGTTAATGATTGGTTGCTGTTCGGTTGCACTTGAAACACCACAATTTACTCTAAACAGTACCAGATGTATTTGCCATATCAAGAGATTATTGTTTAGCCCCTTTAGGAAGCTGCAGTTGAGACGCTTTCATTCTCTGGTTACAGCGACTCCCATTAGATAGAGCTGATGGATGTGCCCTTCTTAGAGTTTCCCTCAACAGTCTCCTGCGGTCATGTGACATACATAATTGGTGTCACTCTGATTGACTGCTTCACACGAATAAAAGTAAGACTTTTACTCTCTCTGCATGACTGTCTACATGTTATAGTCTCTTCCTGCTCCTCAGCGGACTACTGATACTGCAGGGAATGTGGAGTATACTTGCTTTAAAGGGATAGATTTAGTGGGGAAACTGCTACATTCTGATATTGAGTATAGCCAATGTTGAAGCATGTTGAAGGTGTGTACTGGGTTATAGTTGTTGAATCTTTCCTTTCTGAATCCATCACACCTTCTTGGTTGGGAACAGGTCAAGATTGCGGGCCGGTGTTGCAGTACCAGGGCTTCATTCTTCCTCAGTCAAGCAAAGTCTTCACTGACTGTTGTTTTTTTTTTTTTTGCATTTGTTTCTGATAACAGCCCGGATGGTCCTTTTTATCTTATAGACTAGAGCACACAGCATCCAGTTTGTCCAATAATATCTCAAATCTGATTCATTTAATAAAATTTCGTGTTGCACTTTGCGATGAGCCACCCTCAGATGCCTCACCGCGGAAAGATGCTGACGCCGTCTCTGAAGGAGTTGAAATGAGACACAATAAAGTTTTAAGTGGCATTTGTGAGTACTATTTCCACGTCGCAGTGCTTTAAAGCGGTTTCCTAACATTATCGTTTGCCTACGTGGTTATATCAGCTCTTGATCATCAACGGTTCTTTAAGCAGTGCCGTTTAAGGGTTTGGAAATCCCGGGAGTTCACTTATAACTGTGTACTTATCCTTTATACACAGAAATACACAGAAAACTATGCAAATGGTATTGCTGTTTAACAAACAAACATTGTTTGTTTGTTAGCTAATTTAGTGAGAAAACATTGTTTTCTCACTAAATTAGCTGTAAGCCTATAAGCACACAAAAATTAACTTTGCAAGATGACACATGACGTATCTCCGGTTTATGTGACAACATCATGCATTAGTCCCTGACTGTATCCCTGTAGCAACATCAAATATGGGAAACAGAACAGCACGTTCTGTGATGCACATCCAGAACAAAAACAAAAGCAAAAACAATTCTGCCTTTGATACTGTTCAGCCCGAAGAACAATATTTGACCCTACCTTTGATGAAAGTGGATTTCTCCCTGTCTTGTGATGGAAATTGCTGTCCGACCCTCCCACGGAGAAGGTACGTCGGTAAACGGCTTGTACAGCCCCATCCTGTCCAGGTCATAATGCTGTCGAGCCATTTAGTTACAGGAGGCTTTAACAATCAATCAGTGCGGACATGTTCCAAAGCAAATATGTGGAAATAAACACTGTCCTACCTCCTCTTCACTGTGATCACATACTTCAACACACATATGTAGCTACTGGCTAGATGCTTAAGCATCCACAGAATATAATCAGGAAGGAGGTGAGTTTTCTCAGAAAAAGGTCTATAATTCAGAGCTAAGAAGAGAGAAGAGAGTGTAGCCTCAAACATATCATGGTAAAAAAAGGTATTAACCATGAAGGCACCCCCTTAGTTTCAAATCAACTTCTAAAATCAACAGTTACATCAGCAGGTTCAAATGTCATGTTCCCATCATTCTCATAAAAGTGCGGTAAGCCGTCTTAACTAAAGAATTTCAACTCATCATCTGCATCAATTTCTAAATGAGGAATCATAGCAGCATGCAACTGACATTTGTATTAAAGTCTTTGGCAGGAGTGTTTGATTCACTGAGATTTAATCCTCAAATCTTCTGGAAAAGAAAGAGTTTTGGAGGAAGCACCTGCTTGCTGCCCGTTGGCAGTAATTTCCACCGTAAACACTGGAAGAGTGAGGAACGTCATCCGGAGCACAATAATAAGGGGCTTTCCCGCAGCCATGTTTACCTCAGAGCAACCTGCCGCTGGAGCAGCTGCAGACACTTGCTTCCAACCACTGAACAGCACCGCAGCAGCACACAAGTCCCCCCAAACCAAATGTGGCAGATTTTACTTTTTACTATGCAGTTTTAGTATTGATGGCATTAAAAGAAGAAAATCAAACTCTAAAACTATAATATGATGAACTGAGCCATCATATGTGATGTGTGCCAAGTTGCCTTTAAGCTTACAGGAAACCGTGAATTGCAGTGAAACCCTTAAAATCACTGTTTGTTTTCTCCGGTGCTGACAGCTTAATGCAGGCCGAAGCAAGCCATGCTCGACCAAATAGCGCACGTTGGATGCATCGCAGGAGCACAATTGTTCCTTGCTTATTGACACTTTGTCTTTTTATAGCAAATAAAGAAGAAAAGAAAAAAAAATTCTCTCGCCTCATGTGTGACAGAGGATAGAAAAGGTTCCCACACTGACAGGAAGTCAAAGAGGGGCCTCTTGTGATGCAAAGGGGGATCAAAATTTGCACGTGTGTGTCATTGTGTGTGTTTCTGAGTGGTTGACCAAAAGCGGGAATAATAAGAATAAATCAAACTTTAGATAAACTTTGAAACAAACTGTGCGCACAGCTTCTTTTACATGTTCTATTTCACACAGGACACTTGCATATATACACACCTACATGCACACACAAAAGCCCGTCAGCACACGTAGAGTGCATGCGGAGCACACTCACATTAATAATGGGAATTGAGAGCAGCTATTGGCAGCATGTAGGCCTTTGGCACAGAGCTGGTCAGAACTGCATTTACCAGAGGAGACCCACGCTCCCTTTCTTTCCCACTGTTGTTCAGGTTATCCTGTGGGGCCACTTATGACCCTTCCACAGGCAGGATGCAATGTCTGGGGACCCCAGCAGAGCTGTACACAAGCATCCGCCAAGCCCTGGGAAGAAAACAAGGGCTGATGGAAAACTGGGAGAAAAGGAGTATAAAGAGAAACAGCAGTTAGTAGCCAGGACGTACTCAATAACACTCACCATGCACCTGCAGCCTGTGTGTGTGTGTGTGAGTGTGTGTGTGTGTGTGTGTGTGTGTGTGGAGTGAAGTGAGGCTGTTCCGTCACAGAACTACAGCGCAGCACGGTCCCCACACACAGCACAGGTGGTCCAAACAAAAACCTGTGAAGTGTTGCCCAGAGAGTAATATCCCCATGTTGCGTGTTGTATAAAGCCCCCCATAGGAAACAAACACTTCCGGTGCTGTAAGATTTATTGTTCTCTGCACTTACAGGTTACAGTATGATGTGAACGATGCCATTCTTACAAGGTTCTTTGATTCACTTCTAATAACAGGCCACAGAAATCTAGCAATAAAAAGTGCAGATTAAATGGTCATGATCACGGCCAGATACATCAAGGTCATGTCGTTTTGTGTTTATTGTTCACCTTGCTGAAGAAGAGGGGTGAATTCCCACCTCAGTGCATTGTCTGGTGAGAAAAGGAAAGACCTGGTTAACTGCGTTGTATGGTGTGAAAATTCAAACCCATTGTTATACTTTGATAGATTGACCGTGTACTAGCTTGCAAACCCCCCCTCAAATGTGCCTGATGTTGCATCTGCAGTCACATCTGCACACCGTCCCCTGCACCGCATATAGACAAGAACAGTACACAATGAAAATCCCCACAGCGCCAAACTCTTTTAAATGTTCATGTATGAGGTCACGGTGAGGTTTATTTATTATTATGAATGAAAGAAAGTTAGAGAGAAGTTGATACAGAGGCAAAACGTGGACAAACCTTTAAGAGTCATGGATTAAAACGTGAGTATTTACCCCCTCTTGTGTCAAAGCTGAGGAACAACAGCAAGTGACAGGATTTTGCATCAGATAAAGTTGAGACAATGGAAGGGAATTAAACAAAAATACGCTTTTTTTATGAAACTGAAAAAAAGAGAAAAGTTAAGTTTTTCAGTTTCAGTTTTTCATGGACACTACTTTTGCACCAAATCGTAATCCCAATCGCCCGCTGAATTAACATGTTTTGGCATTAACTTGAATTAACACCTCCTTACAACCACTTCAGTAAACTCCTCCAACTTTGAGGGAATGTGCTGCAGGCCTGAAATGCAAAAACTGATGTTTGTTAACAAGTGAAAATATTTTTGGTTTAAACTGTGACACGATCTAGTAATTACCATATTATAACAGGAACCATCACAGAAAACACCAGTTTCAGTTGCACACATCACACACGAAAGCAAGTCCAAGTTTGCACACTGCAAGAACATCCCCTCTACAAATAAGCCTAATATTCCTAAATCTAGTCAACGGTGCCCTAGTTTAAGCAAAACTATATTTACCAATGTGGGACGATAGACTTTCTTGATTAGAATTCTTAAATCTAGAAAAACAAGTCAACACCCTTGTAAGTGTTGCTTTACCTTTAAAGTATTGTCATATATTTCAATCATTCATGTTTAAATGTAATCTTTCCTCATGTATAGATGTAGTTACCAGTCATGTGTGATGGAAAATAGTCCTCCATGAATGCGTTTCAGCTCCATCCAGTCCCTCTTGTGGCGACAGTGTCCATTGCTAGTGGAGTGCAGCATGCACTGGCTTTTGCTGAGCCGAGTAGACGAACTGAAGCGATAAGCATGCACAGACCACTAGAGGAACTAAGTGTGTCATGACAGCTTGGCAGTGCATCTTATTTAACCGCAGCTTTACTACCCACCCAGACTACACCAGCAGGTTTCCACTGAAGAAGCCACTGCAAATGCAAGCATGCTGACACATTTATACATAGAGGATGTACCTCGATCAATATTCATTGCATCAACGTACAGCCGAATAACATATAGAAGTTCAACCAGCAGGAGGTATTTGTGCTGCTTTTGTGCTTTTTGTGCCACAGTGGTTAGTGAGGGAATTAAAGGAGTAAATAAACAGGCTACATGCTTAACTGCACCTATTCCCTTAAGGGTGTGTCTCAGAGTGTGTCTGTGTGACAGAGAGACAGACAGACAGACAGACAGAGAGAGAGAGAGAGAGAGAGAGAAAGAGGGAAGGAGACAGTAACAGTAAAAGAGAAACTTTCCGTGTCAGCATGAGAGAGTGAGAGTGACACACTGTATTCACCAAGGAAACTCAAGACATTCTTCAACTGGGCCACTTTTGAGGACACAAGCCAGGAACAAACGGAAGGTAATTATTTTCCTAATGATGATGAGACACATTTACTGCACCGTAAAACAGTATGATGTAACTGGGAGACAAAAGAACATCAATCTGGTATTAACATGTCCAGATGAATGCTACAACATCAGTATCATGACGGTAAATGAAAAGAAACTAACTCAAGTAGGTGCTGACGAATGATAACCTCAAGAACGAGCACTAGTCCTTCAAATGATCACTTCTTTTTTGACATAGTCATAATATTAACTTTGTTCTTTTAGACGTCATTTTAAATTGAAATAGCAACAGATCGTTCTATTCATGATGTAATTAAAGCGTATTTATTTTTTTAACATCCTGGTTACAGTCCTCTAACATATTGCACATTTTTACTCACCATGTAACTTAATGGTCACAGTAAAAAAACAAACAAAAAAGAAAAAAACAATGTGTGAGGTCTATGAAGGTTGTTTCCATCATGACTTTTGCATTAAAAGACTGTCAACTTTAACTTCCGTCACAAACAGTAAAGCCTTTTAGTTGTCGAATAGTCCCCTAATGGAAAGCTGAATTTAAGCCTTTCAAATGATTTTTTTAAAACAGTTTCATAAACTTAAGTTCAGAGCAACATTTTTATAATTTATCTGACAATCAAACGTTTGACCTTCAGCCGCTTATTATACAGTCGCTTCAAGTATTTTAATAGAGCGCCAGAAGCACGTATGCAGTCAACCAGAAACATGATGCAGATAACGACTCAAGCATCAGCTTCTTCATCAGTTATTTTTAGTGCTTCGTGTTCTTGTTTTTAAATTCTGACAATAAAGCTGTATCATGCAAATTCTGGTGATAAAGCGCTCATCGTATTTTCCACTTCCAGTCAACACGTTGATTGGGACGGCTCAACACCAACAAAAAAGACATAAAGACACTCGGGGACTTCAAGTTCACAATTTTGATTGCGTTTGACATGTTTTTCAGGAATGAAGTCAAAGAGCGGGACCTGCAGTCGGAGGAGAGGCGACTGAAGACAGCTAAAAGTGAAGCTCATCGGTTTATCAGGTAAAAACATGGGACTCATTCTGAGTGACGGGCCTTTTATTAGGCATGTGATGCAATACTTGATCAAGGTTTTTTTAATTAATTGCAAAAAGATTTAGCTGAAGTAGTTTTCCACTGAACACGCAGGATGGGCTGCACCTGCAGTGGCCAGAAGCAAACAAAAAATGGCACCTTTTACAAAGGGAAACCCAACTTCGAGACATCACATTCACCAAACAACACAGTAAGTTGAAGTAGAGCGTATCGTTATTTTTTCTCATTGTTAAATGGTCCAGCAAAAACATACCTTTCTTCTGATTTTTCTTTTTTTTTTTTTTTTTAATAGGCCAGAAGTGGAAACACCTACACAAATAACGGTAATCATAAAACGGTTTGCATGTATCCAACTTTCCACTGGAAAGTAACAGGCCGGCGTTAATGCGGCCAACAAGACGTTAGCAGCGGCAAGACGAAGTTAGAGCTTGTGATTGAAATCTTATCCGAGTTTCCTCTGTTCTCCTCTGGGGATAAGATAAGATGGCGAACACAAGAAAGTCATTTAAACATCGCAGGGTGCGTATGGCTCGCATGAAAACACTGTGGAGCTGTACTGGTATGCAGTTGGATGCCAATATAGCTGGACTTCACGCATAAAATATTCAACGAGACACTTTTAGCAGTGAATAAAGAATATTGTTCTTGAACTCACTTCTTCTTGTGCTCTACGGTTCTTCAGATGAAGTCCTGTACGTGGCACAGCACGACTTTAAAGCGACCAACGACACCGATCTGCCCTTCAAAAAGGGAGACAAACTCAAAGTTTTGCAAGAGTAGGTGTCGTCCCAGTCCTGGCACTAGTGAAGTAACCTGGAGAGGCATAATTGTAATTTTTTTTTTTTTTGTTTCGTTTTGTTTTCTTGTTTATAGAAATGGAGAATGGTGGCTGGCCAAATCGCTGATTACCGGACAAGAGGGTTACATACCGTCGAATTACGTAGCCAGAGCGGATACACTGGAGGTGGAGAAGTGAGTGACGATTTAAAAAACACAAAACACGCAGTCAAATAAGATAATTGTATTAAGGTTTTTTTTTTTCTTTTGTCTCTTGCAGGTGGTTTTTCAAGGATTTAAGCAGGAAGGAAACTGAACGACTGCTTTTAGCTCCTGGAAACAGACCAGGAACATTTCTGGTTCGAGAAAGTGAGACCTCTAAAGGTCAGTCTCTGTCCACAAGTCAGACTTGTTTTTTCTTTAGTTTTTTTAGCCTACTCACAAAACATAAGAATGTGTCCAGTTTTAAAAATCAGCGATGCAACAAAAAAAGGATTAAACCCAGCCCGTAACTGTAAATATCCTGCCTTTAGGGTCCTACTCGCTGTCAGTCAGAGATCATGATCCACAACAAGGAGATGTGGTAAAACACTACAAGATCCGCTGTCTGGACAAAGGTGGCTTCTACATCTCCCCCTCCAACACATTCCCATCCCTACAAGAACTTGTCAGCTACTACAGCCGTGAGTATTCAACACATGCAGGCCCTCGTGTTTTAAAACATTTCCTGAGCAGAGTCTATTTATTCACATATAACGCGTTGATTTGAAACGACGTGAATTATAACAAACCTCTACCGACTATGAATTAAAAGGGGAAGTAAGACACTTGTGATGCATTTTGCATTTCCTGTGGGAGGGGATTTACAGTCTTTCCACATCTGTACCACAAAACAAAAAAGGTAAATGTGGCACATGGCCACCGACCAGCAGCAACTTTTCAAAAAAAGAAGTGCACGCAAGTGTGTGCCAGATTAACAGAACCTGCACAAGATAAGTATCTATATTTATCACAACCAACGAAGATAGAGTGGAACATTTGTTTGTGTTCAGGCACTGCAGATGGGTTGTGTCAGCGGCTGCATGCGCCTTGTAAGCAGAAGACCCCTCAGCAGCCATGGGCACAGGACGAGTGGGAGATCCCCAGAGAGACCCTGAAGATGGTTAAGAAACTGGGAGCTGGGCAGTTTGGAGAAGTGTGGATGGGTAAGGGAGAGCTGCCCCTGTGGTGCTTGAGGGCACCCTATGAACCAAGACAGTGTAGTGGATCAATCATCCTGTTTGAATCTCTACCGCAGGTTACTACAAGAACACCCAGAAGGTTGCTATTAAGACCTTGAAGGAGGGAACGATGGCGCCGGAGGCCTTCCTTCAGGAAGCCAACCTGATGAAGCAGCTGCAGCATGAGCGGCTGGTGCGACTCCATGCCGTGGTCACCAGGGAGCCCATCCTCATTGTGACCGAGTTCATGTGCAATGGTGAGCAAAACAGAGGGGGTACGGTTAGCAGATGAGGGATAACGTGCATGACTCATGCTGCACCTTCGGAAAACTCATTCTGAAATATGAGCGTTTGCAAATTTATTAACAGCAGTTGTTTACTGTTGTTAACCCAAATAGCAAAAACCCTAGAACACTGACCAATGACGTGGCCATTGGGAGGTACTGCGGCAGTCATGCTGCTGTTACCCCTCCGCATGGTTTGTTCCTATTGCTCCTTTATGTTTATGGGTCTATTTAATGAACAAAAGATAGTAATCTCCGCTCACATGTCTTCAAATGTCTATCGCCTGTCAGGTTCGCCGCTTAAAGTCCCACCTCCTCCCCAGTTTTCAGCAGTAGGTTTTAATTCCGTGAAAAGGAAAGTTAAGTTAACCCACATTGAAACACACTGGGGTGGACGGCACGTTATTGATTGGTTGTGGTTGTGTATGCAGGTTTACATCAGGACCTATATGTGTCTACGCATAAATGCGCATTAATGTCAGTGGTGCTTTTTCTGACCTTAGAAGGCGGGGGTGTTGAATTGAAAGGCTCTCTTTCAGATGATCTGTTTTAGTCAAATGCAGAACTAGAGGAGTCGCGTCGCTACCGGAATTTTGCAGGGATTCGAATTAGAGGAATGGAAAGTGGAAATTCAGACAAGAACACACCAAAAAATAAGGGTCGAAATGTATTTCCATGATGTCAGCCTTGTCTAACGATCATAATTCAAACATTCAGGCTGCACTGGAACCATCAACCCTTCGTATAACCTGTCTACATTTGTCATTGTGTTGACCCGTGTTGTCCATGATGTCTTACTTACATTCAAACTATGTTTTTACACAAAAAAGACACAAAATAATAAAGAGAATGTCGCATGCTACATAAAACCTTTTGTTAAAGAAGAAGAAAACATTCAGATGTTGGCATTTGCCAGCAAAGTAAACAACTGATCTGAGTAAACAACTCCATAATCGTGTAATATTGTAATGTGTAAATCATTAAATCCAACTCAACAACTAATGTGCTTCTTTAATTAATTACAAATACTTTTTGTTTGAAAATTATTTAGAAAACACACACAGATCAAACGTGATATAATTACTGAAAGAAAAAAAAAATCCAACATTACAAAAGATGGAATGAGATTGGAAATTAATATTTTGTTGATGAGACAAATGAAATGATACGGATTGAGCTCTAAAACAGTTTAAGAAGTGGGTGAACCTTTTATAGACGTCTTTGCTCCGTCTTTGTTGATGTACAGTATAAGAATTTTTACAAAGTTGTGAAAAAATACGAAAAACCTACAAAACAACAAAGATAAATGCAAATTAAAACCCTAATTTGTGAAGTTCATAGTATTCGTTGGAATGAAACTGTCATATATTTGAGCATGTGGTAACTTTTATGTCACAAGTGGTTTTATCAATTTAAGAGTGTGTATGTGATGACAAAATGACTTATTTTTATATAATCTGTTGAAAAAGGGGCTTCACTGACAAAAGGTGAATATCAAAATCTTAGCATGCATTGCAGCGTTTTTGCATGTCTGTTGTATTTGACTGAATTATACCAGAAAGTGTCGGCTACATTTTCTGTTAAAAACGATTCAGCAACGACACGCAGAACAGTCCAACCGCAACGTAAAATGTTCTCGCTGTTCCAACAGTTTGACGTTTGTTGATGTTGCACGAGGAACCTGAATGTGACCAAATGCTGCGTTTGACGTCGTTTTCCAACAGAATCATGTTTTCTTTCTCGCTTGCAGGAAGCCTTCTCGACTTTCTGAAATCAGATGAAGGAAAGAAGCTGAAGATTAATAAGCTGATAGACATGTCAGCTCAGGTGGGAAGCTATTTTTATTAACGTGAAATCAGACTCACAGCTTCTATGTGACATTTTCATCACAATGATAAGATTTAACCCTGATTATCTAAAGAACGGAACTTCTTAGTGCTTTTGCAATTTCTTTCTTTCCTTCTTTTTTTTTTTTTTTTTTTTTTACACTGCTGCTGCTTTTGTCTGACGTTTGACATGATGTTTACCTCCAGGCCTATTTATACACGCTGGCTGATTTACAATAGTACTCTGAGAGTGTGTTGTAGTACGCTTTTCGGCGTGATGTAAATTCAGATGGAAACATGTCAGCAGCCGCTGCGTGGTTTCTGTGGAGGGGCTTTTGTCTCGCCCTGCGTCAATTATTAACATCCGGACAGGAAGTCGTGCTATTTTTTTCCATCCATACTGAGCTCCCTCAGAACTCTTTTACCCCTCTGAAAAACTTTCAACTTCCTGATAGATGGCACATCCTGTCGAACCCCTTTTGCTGCCATTATGTCAACACAAATAAGTACGTAAGGCTGTACACAGAGTTATTTCATGTGCTCAGCTCAGAGAACTGAGAACGCACTCATGGCGTGTTGCAAAACGTAGGTGTGACATGTCTAATTATAATTCAATAAAATGTCATTTGCATTTGAAAGGATTTGTCACCTCTTCATCTGTTAATGGCAGATAGCAGAAGGCATGGCTTACATCGAAAAGAAGAACTACATCCACCGCGACCTGCGTGCAGCAAATATTCTGGTCAACGAGACTCTGCACTGCAAAGTAGCAGACTTCGGCCTGGCCAGAATCATCGAGTCTGAGTACACGGCTCAAGAAGGTGAGGTATAGGCAGCAGATGACACAATCACTGTAACCATTTGGAACCAAACTAAAACCGTGATAACGCTCGGTACAACTTGTGAGAGATGCAACATTTACTACAAACTGTGAACTCTTGGTCACAAATACGCTGCCACACTGTCAACTACCCAGCATATGTTTTATTTTATTGTTATTTATTCATTTCAGATGCATTAAACTGACACAAATATGAGTTTTAGATGGATCTTTTTTTTCACTAACTTACTCTAAAGCTCACGCACAAACGCACGCCAAAAAAAAAAAAAGACTAAAAATAAAAAATTTAGGACTTACTTTAAGGCTTATAATATAGTCATTGCAAACCATGTGTGTGTGTCTCACATAGATTCACAGTGTGACAAAGTGGGAGGTTCAATGGGCTCTTTAGACTGTGACATTTAAGTTACATAATTCTGAGATGAATAGTTTCTTGAAACATAAATTAGCAAGTGCTTTTGCTGACCAGGCTGATTTTGCTTCCCACAAGGATCGCACAATTAAAGTGAATTCCCAGATCGTGGACTGTACACACACACACACACACACACACACACACACACACACACACACACACACACACACACACACACACACACACACACACACACACACACACACACACAATCCCTGCAGTTACTCTCCCTCTAACTCTCCTCACTCTCTCTCTGATAACTAGGTGCTAAATTTCCTATTAAATGGACGGCTCCAGAGGCCATCAATTTTGGAACATTCAGCATCAAATCGGATGTCTGGTCCTTTGGGATCCTGCTGACGGAAATAATCACCTATGGAAGAATACCATACCCAGGTATAACAAATGACTCCAATCTGCACATATTGTACAAAATCTACTCCATAATAAAATGCTCAATTGCTGATTTGCAGCTGAGCAAAGAAAAAAAATTCCAAGAAGATTTATTAGAGTTCCACATGCATTTTGTCCCTCATCAGGAATGACCAACCCAGAGGTGGTCAGATGTCTGGACAGATTGTACAGAATGCCACGACCAGACGGCTGTCCTGAGGAACTCTATGACTTCATGATGATGTGCTGGAAGCAAAAGCCTGACGACCGGCCGACTTTTGAATTTTTGCAAAACACTCTCAATGACTTCTTCATTGCCACGGAGGGACAATATGAAATGCAGCCATAAATTATTGAAACAAAAAAAGAAGAAGAAGGGGAAAAACTGTTAAATCAGTGTGTACTTGGATATGTTGAGGATACAGCACACATCTTCAGGACTAAGATAAATTACCTGTTTAAAAGAAAATTCCAGACGGATACTTTGATGTTTTATTTTTCTTCTTTTTAAAATGTCTCTGTGAATGTAAAAAAAAAAAAAAAAAAAAAAAAAAAAAGTGAATGCTATTTATAGCTACTTCCGTCTGCAGCGTCTTTAATATAGCCAAAGTCAGAAACTCAACATGGTTTCAGTTTACTGACTTGGCTTCAGCTACTGATGCTTCCTGTTCTTGATTGAGCCACGGAGTGAGAGGCATCAATAGTTCCGGAATAGTGGAATAACGGGACAGTGGAAGGAAAAATATGGGACATGCACGATGAAAAACAGCCTTCGGATCCAAGGAAGCCGGCGTAAGCAAAGCTGGAGATCCATCAGTCTGCATGGTACAGAAACGATCAGTCAGAGATTACATGCACAATACTTAGCACTTTTTATTTCTTCAATCATTCAGCAGATACCTGGAAATGAAAGAGGCTTGTCAAACAGACATTATTCCTGCATAAATGTTTTTGTTTTTTTTTCTAATAAAGTTATTTACGTAATTTAAAACTTTGCCTTATTCTTATATTTAAGGTCAGTTATTTAAATCCAACTTTTTGAATTTGTTTTTACAAGAGGGTTAAACAGGTTAATTAGAGAAACTGAACTATTTATTAAAAGGCCTTTTTTTTTAAATTACTTTTAACGCAACAACTTGTTTGCGCTTTAAATCAAAAAGAAGGGTTTGCACACACAGGATGTCCCAAACGAAGATAAAAACCACACATCCTTATTTCTACATCAGTATTTACACCATATGGAGATCTTCAATTAATTTCGGCTTTAATCGTCTCTAAACAGGGATAAACACGGGAAAAAAAGAACAACCACTGTAACGCAGAAATGGATCCTTCCTATATGCACTTCAATGCTGAATGTGAGCGACTACGCAGTTGTGATCAACAGGAAGCCTTTAAAAGAAACTAATTGTACTGAATTGCAGCAGTTTTGGTCTCTTAAACTCTCCCAGGAGGCCCAGACGGTACCTTGAAGATAAGAGAGAGGAATGGCCACAGCAGCCAGGGGTTAAACCCTGCCGTTTCCTGGATGGACAGGAAACAGGAAGTGTGAGTCAGCATTGCTGAAATACCACACAGAGCTCACAGTTTTGCTGCTTCTTTTATTTTATTTTATTTTATTTACTTTTAAGAAAGACGCTTCTGGTGTCTCAAGGATTCACTGGTTGCACCGTTCCTCTTAATACTGACCACAACTAACATCTCTAACGATTTTGAATTTTAAAATAGTTACTAGAGCTCTTTAATCAACAAAAATATGTTTTTGACCTGCAGAGGTCAGTGTCACACAGCGTAACGTCCTCCAAGCCACCTGCCGTTTCTGCTGTGGTAAACTTCAAACTGGCATGCTGCTGCAGTGTCAGAACTGGAGACGTGTCACGAGGGTTTGATGTAACTGTGAAATCATGTAGCTGCTAAACTGTCGCGAATATGAGGTTGATGAGATTTTTGATAACTTCGTCCATTAAAAACGCTAATGAAGATATTATTATTATATGATCAATTGGATCATTTAGAGCTCAACGGGTACCCGTATTGGTGTCGAGATTAAATCACTTTTTTGACCGTGTTTAGGAGTGATTGTTGTTCGCTCACTTTTTATGATTTCTCTTCCATCATCACATTCTTGAGTCTCTGTCATGATGTGCACTGTTGCTCTGTCAGCGAGTGTTGTTGTTGTTGACGTGCGACACAGTGCCGTAACAGAAAACACAAGAGCTCGACGTCACATCCTCCAAGTAATCGCACATTTCAGCAAATGAAATTGAAACTGATTTACTGTTTTAGTTCAGGTAAATTTATTTATATAGTACCAATTCAGAGAAAAGGTCATCTCAGGAGACTTTACAGAGAGAGCAAACATGTTCGTTATGGTTTGTGGGGAAGATGTGCTCCCTGTGATTGTTTGCAGTTATAGGAGGCAGGGCTGTGTATTAAGACCTATTTCGTTTTCCTTCCTAACAGTGCAGTCACTCACAAATGGTGAGGAAGTAGGCACTGAATGTGACGAAAAAATATTCTGGGTGAGAACTTCAGTAGGAGCCTTGAACCCACCTTTCAATACAGTTCAATTCAATACAGTTATAATCCTATTTGTTATAATCTATTAACTGTATAATCCACTTTTGTCCAGCTCGATCCACTGTATAATAATTGTATTGTTATATCCATCCATCCATTATCTATACCCGCATACTCCGTTTCCAGGTCACGGGGGTCTGTCGGAGCCTATCCCGACACATATCAGGCGAAAGGCAGGGGTACACCATGGACAGGTCGCCAGTCTATCCAGGGCCACATACAAACAACCAATCACACTCACATTCACACCTAGGGAGAATTTAGAAAGATCAATTAACCTACCCTGCATGTTTTTGTACTGTGGGAGGAAGCCGGAGTACCCGGAAGGAAACCCACGCAAACACGGGGAGAACATGCAAACTCCACACAGAAAGACCCACCGGGCCGGGAATTGAACCGGGAACCTTCTTGCCGTGAGGCAACAGTGCTAACCACTAAGCCACCGTGCTGCCCTGTATTGTTATATAATACTTGTAAATCATGTAACACCAAATTTTTAAAAGCAGTTCTGGTGATGGAACCAATGATGGAACCAATGAGCTACATCCTACATCTTTTGCCTGCGCAGGTTTCTACTGTTTACACCTTCTTACAATAAGAAGAAATCTCCAGCAGAAACAGGCTCAGGAAGGAAATAAGTAGACAGACAATACTCTAACTAAGAGCAAAAAAACTAACCTTTAGGATCGAGATGGTGTCTGTGTCCTCAACCTCAATCTCCCTGGAATCAGAAATCTTGAACTTTTTAATTAGATCGGATGTTTTTCGGGCATATTTTGGAATAACAAGGTTATCTCAAAAGAGAAAAAGTCGAAATGATGAACCACCAGTAATACAGTCTCACACTGTAGACCGATAAATCTGAAGCCTCATCATAAGACATTAACATATGGGTTAAAGGTAGGAAGGCCAACTCATCTTATCCCTGTCCTCTGTGCACCACTCCAGCCTTACAGGAATAATGATGACTTGTACACTGATTAATGACTGATCCAGCAGAAGGCACCACGTCATTAGCATTTGTGGAGGGTAACCCTGCTCTCCCTACTGGAATAGAAACAAGAACATCGCCACAGATGAAGAGACTTGGGCTTTCATCTTTCAATATTGTTTTCAATTGTGTTCATTTTGCATTGTACTCCTAATAAACATGTCTTTCTCTCCTGGGCTTTGATGTCATTACATTAATGGAGTCCATCAATCACTGATGTGTGGTCCAGTGGATGTGGGGGCTCTTGAAGCGATGACAGAAGTTGTCTACAAACCATTTTACACAATGTGCTTTTATTTAGTTAGTAAGCAAAGAGGAGCAATAACAATCAGTCAGTGTCCTATTACTAAGACCATGAAAGGAAAAAAAAAAAACAAAAGACCAAGGCTAATTATTTTGTCTCTTAGTTCTAGTTTTTATGTTTGTTTTTTTGTTACATAAAGCTTTTATTGATTTAAATTATTCAAATGTTGAAATTTAGTCCTGCTTAATTAAAAGTATATATATATATATATATATATATATATATATATATATATATATATATATATATATATATATATATATATATATATATATATATATATATATATATATATATATATTTAAATGAGGGGCACTTCATCTGAAGACAAGAAAGCACTATATTCCTGCATCCATTGTGTAAAACATATACAACAACTTATGTGACAGATTTGTTCATTTTTCAGCTAGAGGTTTGAGATACTGTGTTAATCACAGTGTTCAGTTTTTATTGATATTTTATGACTTCAGGGTGTATGTACCTAATGTTACTATGTCAAGACAGTCATAAACTATGACATGTAAAACATCACTAGATCTTAAATGTTTATTGAGTATTGGTCAATAGGAAAGAAGTCCACTGTGATTATGACATATCCAATCTGTTACGCTGGACGCTGCAGTGCACATTTGAACGTAACGATAAAAAAATCTATCCTTTGACTGTGTTTCTTTTATCTTTTAAAGGAGAGCTCTTTTCCTTTCTTGGCTCCTTCTGCAGAGCTCTTCACAACAGTTTGACTCTATTTAATTTAAGTATAAAAATAAAAGCCTTCTGTAGAGACAACTACTGTTAATGGAATTTGTCTTGAGAAAGCCAATGAAAAATACATTTATCAATGTCTGCTTGCCCCCTTTGTATTGATCAGTTGGAATTTAGGAAACCATCCGCTAGACTGTTATTTTCTTTTAATAAAAGAGTCCATGTCATTTTATTATACTGTAAGAAAAAGTAAAGCCTTGAGGTAGAAAGAACCCCATGTACATCCTAAATATATCTGGTAATTGACCACCACGGCTGTGCTCATTGATGAGTCAAGGGCACTGGTAACTACAGTGGAATTCAATTATATGTGTGATGGTGCAGTAAAAAAAAAAACATTGAGAGATACTGCTGTCCTGTGCAATGTAAGCTGAGATGAGACCATTGAATGTTCTGCCTGTGCTCTGAAGCATTACAGAAAGGTTAGCTGTGTGAGAATAGCTGTTAAAATATCTGAATGATTCATTAATTCTGGAGCATCTGTCTCTCAGCTAAGTGCAATGCATACAAAATAAAAGAAAAACCTCTCACTGCACAGCAAGTCACTCACACAGCTGCAGACTTATGTAACACAAGATTTCTTGCATCACGAACATATAAGTCTTATGTTTGCTCACCAGCGTCATCAGAATTCAGAGGTGTACTCCTGCTCATCTGCAAACCCCTGCTGCCATATCTGTTCACCAAGAGATGTATGTGCTTAATGTAAACATTCATTGATGAGGCTCTGACCTGGGCGGATCATATCTTCTGGTTATACCCTAAAGTAAAAGAAAAGAAAATGAAGAAAAAAAAAAAAACGTTGTTCTAAGTTCAGCATCTAAGACTTTGCTATAACTGAACAAAATAACCTGAAGGGAGACACACCGTCTACGGTTTTACAGGCCCTGCATCACACCAGCGCTTACGCAGCAGTTTCATTAAATGGGGATTAATGTTTTATATGAATGCTGTACCTTAATGGGGGGCATACAAATAAATAACTCAACCGTTTCTTGTTGTTTGTTTTGCTTTAGAACATATTATTTGCCTGCCTTTGCTTGCTGTGTGATAGTGTTATTACAGCATCCCTGTACCCCTGAGAATATGCTTCCTTTAAAGCAAGACATAAAGAAATTACCTTTTGAAAACTTCATCCAAAGTGATACTCACAAATTTTCAGTGCAAGGACACTTAAATCATCTGGAAGATGGACACAATTAACTCCATGCCAGTCCTTTTTTCCTTTCAGTCATCTTATTACTTGCAAAGTTCTTTTACTGGGCACTGAACACAAAGCAATTAACATTTTGAGTCTTTCTAGTGCCAGGTGAATCTATTTTGGGAACTCTTAACTTCGGCTCGCTTTGGATCTTGTTTAAAAGATTTCACACTTAAAAGTCAGAGGGATCCAGAAAATGACTTCCTGCATTTGAAAACATCTTTTGCTAATTTTATTTAATGCATTCATGAAGGAAAGCTATTTAGGTACTCCACGCACATGCGTTAAATCACGTCATTAAGTAATGTACCGCATGTTACTGGGAACTCTGAAGGTGAGACTCTGCAACTGATTTCTGAGGGCCTTCTCTTCTGTCAGATTTAGATGTTGAGAAATAAGTGTTGACGGTTTTATGCTGCCTTTTCCAACGGACTTCTCCCTCTCTGAGTTAGTCTGATAAATTCAGAAGCTTTCAAAATATGCACTGATGTGCAGCCTCTGTCGTGTGTTTACATACTAGCTACAAAGTGATTCCTCAAAGTTTGTTTTATCCTTTGAATTTCTATATTTCTTGCCTTAAATGAAATCTTGCACCACTCTCCAAGATAAACAAATATAGTTATATTAAGGAAATTGTGGGTGAATATTCAGTTTTAGTCAAAGAAGGGGGATGTATAGTCGCACAATCAAAGATTTTTAATACATTACAAAATAAATAAAAAAAAAAAGTTGTTGATAGCGGAAAACTGTTTGTGGTGAAAACTATATATATATATATATATATATATATATATATATATATATATATATATATATATATATATATATATATATATATATATATATATATATATAGGTTTAAATGAGGGGTCTTCATCTGAAGACATCCATTGTGAAACTGAAAGCTGTTAAACTCCAAAATGACATTTAACCGGGAACGCAAGCTCCAGCTAGTTTTGGCTTGCAGTCAAGGAAGAAAAGGAGCTTAATGCACATGCTGAAAAGACAAAATGAAAACACATCCGTCAGTTTGCTCAATGGGACCTCATTTTCTCAGTGGAACCTTTTATTTCAAAGTGACTCTCAGCCTAAGATGACATTCACAAAAGAAAACAGTGAATACCAGCTCACATTGCAGTGTCTGTTAAAGAAAAGCCCTTGTAGAGACAAATGCCACAGAAATGTCAGTTACTGACAAGTCAGCAACTGCCATGGAAACTCCATTATCTAACATCTAGTTTGAGTCTTTTTTATATATATATATATATATATACAGGTGTGTGGCTTCTGTTGGTCATAAAAATCAGATTAAAACACTCAATCCTCTTGGACAAGAAAATGGTAATGATAAATGCATCATAAAGTTTTGAAAAACGCAATAATAGGTTCTATTAAAAAAAAATGTAAGCACCTTCCTTCTCTGGCAGGCTATATATGGACAAGCATTTAGCCCTGAAACGTTTCTCCCACTAGGCAGTGTCCTCAACTTATCAATGCGATTCATCTTCCTGATTACATGGTGTGTCCTAGAGTCCTGCACGATGAATGCTGGGTGAAAAAGCCATCGACCTGCAGCTGTTTGTGCTCAGAACCACTGGGGGAATTGTAGAATAAAACTCTCCATGCTTATTTTTAAGTACTTGTCATTATTATTTAGTCAATGAAACGATGCAATAGTAAATGACGTCATGGTGTGTATGTCGAGCCTATCCAAACTCACTTCTATTTAACTGGATGTTGCCTTAATCACATGTCTGACAATGTCAACACCCCTCGACCTATTGCTGTAAATAATAGCTCCTGATATTGCTACTGAAATATTAAAGCAGCTGGCGAGGCAGGCTGCTGTGTGAGTGGAGGCTGGAGCGCATGTATCGATGCTGCTGTCTGACTGCACGCGGATGATTAATCAATGTGTGCTCCGCGTGCGCTCCAGTCAGCAGGAAGCTGGGGGTCTCATTGGCTGGTTGGGGTTCACCGCAGGACCTGAGTGAATGAGTACATTCAGGTCTGAGGCGTGAACGGAGAATTAGGCGCTGTCCGTGGTTCTGAATCGCCCTTCGGCGTCTCGTTCATCCGACAGGACACCGACGACCCTGTGAGCACCATCTTCTCCACAACCTGTTCGCACCTGTGAAAATCGATGACTGATGAGTCAAGGTATGATGGAGGTCCTCAGTGCCAGCCGCCAGATTTAGTCGAACCGCTTCAGTTTTCATGAAATAATGGATGAAGCACTCGTGAAATTAAAGGCTGACTGAAAGTCGATGAGACAAAAATGTTTCTGAAGACCTCGTTTGTTACGTACTTTCACAGGTTATCTTTTTATTGACCAGCTCAATCCAGATTCAGCCAGAAACCGTCCATACATTCGTCCACAGAGGAATTCCAACACGTCTTTTTTCTTTCTTTTTTAAAAATGGACTGCTGCAATTTAGTCACCATTCAAGGATAGGTGCTTTGCATTGTCGTAACCATGGGTCGTCTGCTTGTTTTGGTCAACTCCGTGGTCCTGTTGCTTTTTGGCAGCGACGTTTTCTTGGTAGGAGCAAGTAAGTACGAATCTCTTCAGCAGCTAAAATCAGTCAATGTTTTTTTTTTCTTTTTGTTTTTTTTGGTTCGTTTTCATAAAAATTGTGCCATCACTCATAATATTACAAAATGTTACAAGCCATGATGTACTATGTCTAATATGAGTGCTCATTATTTTAATGCTCATGTTTCTCAGTTCTTGCATTGAAATCATAACATTCTGCTCATGAAGTAACACCTGTTAAACCTGAAAGGATGCACTCATGTCATTGTATAAACACCTTTAGTACTTTCTTTGACTCATTAACAAAAACAGACCATACTCTGCCTTAATATAACAAACTGAACTAATGGTGCCATACTTGTGCACCACAATAAACAAAACTGCAGGCACCACCAAGCCCCCCCTTTTTGTTTTTTTTTACATTTTGAGCACTCACTTCTAAAGTACTCCTCTTCAATGTTATGCACACTTTAAAACCTGAAAGCTCATATATGATGTGCCCTAGAAACATTAGTAACCAATACTGCCGTGACATTTAGCAAGACATTTATGACTACATAGAATATTTTTACTTCAGAATTCTTTCCATTGCCTGCATACTTTGCTTGAGAACAGTTTTTTATAACACTTTACTATTCATCGTAGAAATCTCCCGTGCCCCTATGCATTCACTTCAGGAATATCTGTCTCTCTTTATCTGCCAGTCTACCGATATCACTTTGTCATTCGTCTCTCAAAGGATCTGAGTCTTACATGTGATAGTGCCTTGAGAAAATCAGACTTGCACGCCACTCTTTCTCGGGATGTCAGCTCTGTCTCAGCAAAATATTCAGAGGTTTTGTAGTGTTCTGCAGTGGCATGCAACAGTTTGGTATACCCACTGGGTAGATCTTGTGTGCCGGTAGTCTGTGGCATTCACTGTGACGCTACATTCAGTGGGAATCGAATTTAAATGTACTGCTTTTTGGTTCATAGCAAGTTTCTGCACCTTACCTTACCTTAAAGACCTTACCAGGTCTTTAAAGATAGAAAATCCTTATTTCATATGTTTTCTTTTTTTAATCCTCCTTACTCCCCCATAGTAAACAATTAAACGCTCTCACATAGAAACAGTATTAATTATTTGTGGGAGTGACACGGCTCTAAAAACACCATCCAGTCATTGTGTCTGACCGTAGCAATGTCATTTGACCATTGGCTTATCTGTCAAACTCTTCCTTCTTTGGTAAACAAATTGTGCTTTTGTCTTCTTCTGGAACTTCAGAGGCACGTCTTAAGGACGTGGGTTGTACTTTTTAATGGTGCATTTTTCAAAAATTAGTTAATAGTTAAATAACTCTTTCCACATGAATGTACAACAAAAATTGCCTCTCTAAGACCATTGCTTATTTCTTTCCTGTTGGCATTATATTACTGCATAGCCAAATACTCCAGAAAAGCAAATTGCCCAAAAATCTTTTATAAAGGATTATACAACTGTTGATTGTCATCAAGAGTTAATGAGTAAAACATGAGTGTAACAAAAATGCCTTTTAAATCTTATGTAAAAAGTAAGGGGATACTTAGTATTGCCCCTTCATTTTTATTTTGGGATTATTTCTTTAAATAAATTATGACACTGCTTTTGAATCTAATCATATTATTTTAATATATAAATAATCACATTTTAAATACCAGAGTACCAGATGATTTTACTAGAGGTTTTAATTTTTTGTTTTGTTTTGTTTTTAAACATGACAAGCTATATAAAGAAAATCAGAGGGAACATTTTAGTTACAGCTATCAGTTGGTGTAATGATATTGAAATATATGATGATAAGGCTTTCTGAAATATTTTCTGAGATTCTCATCAGTCCATTATGCACACTTTACTATTAAAATTATGCTCAGAAAGGATTTTACACACTGAATATGTATAATTGCATTAATAAAAATATAAAAGAATATTTGCTTAAAGATGCAAATATGACTGTTCTTCCAGATAATATCCATTTTGGTAAACAACTGTGTTTCCAATACAATCCACTCTAGGCTTTTCTGTTTTCTCATATATTTCTATTCACATTCACACATTCTGAAAGCAGTCACACAACTAAAATAATTCCAGGCTTAAACAGAGTTTTAGACATGAAACAAATGTCAAGTAAGATGTATTGGATGGCCAGGCTCAAATCAGATTGCCAATCTGCTGTTCATAAACCTGGTGACATGCTTGACAAATAGTAGTTGCGTATTGGATCTGATTTCATTAGAGTAACACTGTCATCATTTTTACCACATGTCACATATCTTAAAAACGTGCTCACAGAACAAAACTGCGGGCTGGAAGAAAGAGATTCCAACTTTTTCTTTTAACAGATTTCAGCATCACTCAGTGACTTGTTGTTATTGTCTTCTTGAGATGTCTATATAACCAGTAAAAACCTTCCGTATGTGGTTTAGGGCTACAAAGTCTCAAAATAAGAAACTTGTTCATGAATAAGACTTTGCAGACTGGGAATGACTAAGTTGCTGGCTTGCAAATGAAAAAGCCACAGAGTCTATAGCCAGAGAATACATTAACCCCAGAGTGGTAAATTATCCCTTCTGGTCCTAATGCTCCTTCACAGCCCCTGGATAATAATAATAGATGATTTGCGGTGGGTGGCCAGCGTGCACTGAGAGATAGCCTCCTGATATGCATTTAAACTTTCAACAAGTGTGAAATACATAACGATGAAGCTGTTTGAAGATTGACAGGCCAACTCATTAAATTCTGATCCACCGTGTGAAATACTGCCTTTATGTGACATGTCCAGCAAATACTTCATTTTCTTAGGTGTTAGTCATCATATTAAAAGTATTGGGAGGAGATTACATTTCAAGAAGCCTTTTAAACCATCACCACCTTTGAGGTAGTTAAAATCTGTTTAATATTACAGGGACATAGAGCCTGTGCAAATCCCTGTTTTGCCTTGGAAATGTAATTTACAGAGTGTGAATGAGGTACCTGGACAGTTTTACTGAGTTGTTACAGGATCGATCAATTACTTAAGTCCTTTATAGTCATGTAAATATTGAGCTGAGCTGTAACTCACGTAAGGCTTATTACTGCCTTTTTCTTGGATATCTACATCATTGAAAAGCAAAATTCTTTTTGTCACCTTTCAAATAGCTTTTTCATCAGGCCAGTCTTTAAAACATCATGTCTTAGTTAAGACAGTATAACATGTTTTGACACTTATAAGAGCTTTTGTGTTCCACTATGATGCCGTGATGTACATGTTTAGATGTCTTAAAAGAAAAACTACCATTAGCTTTGAACACTAGTAAAATGTAAATGCAACAATAATTCCATGATTTACAAAATCATTTTAAAATCATAAATGGTGTAAAAACATTTTTTTTTGGTAAATCATTGTTCAGATTTAATTTATGTATTAAAGTAAAATGTCAATCATATTATGCCACTCGGCCATCAAACGTCTTTAAGAAATAAGTACATTTGTTAGGTATCCAGATGCACAAATCCACAAATACTGACACATTTTAAGGAATTTTACACCAACTTAAAATGAACCTAATACATTGACAGGACGGGTTTCTTTTTCATTTAATGTGATGGAGAGTACAGTTGCTCTATATGTATTAAAAGGAAAACTAGACACATGTGCTCCTAGGAAGAACAAAATGAAGATGGCATGCAACCTGTCAAATTGTGCTTGTAATACATTGAACATGAAATTCAGTGAAATTTCCAATTTTCTACACAGGTCTCATTTAAAAATGTCTGTTGTATCGTTGCTGTCATTTTTATCCAATGTAGTCTGTGATGAAAATCTACTCAGGCTGTCTTATTGCATTAAATCAAAACTTTTATTGTTTGAAGATAAAAATATCTCCAACCCCTCTCGGTGTGAACGTATGTGCAGACAATAAACCAACAGGCACTTGTGCTTTGCTTGCAAATATAGCGGTCACGATATAAGAACCTTATATTTGGCTCAGATAAATTCTACCTGGGCTCTTTTCCACAAAGCCTCGCAGTCATTCAAAGATCCTGCAGCACTTTCACTATTTCTCCATGTGCACTCTCGCTAATGCACTGGGCTTTGGATATACTCCATGATTCATCCTGGCGGTGTTCCCACATCGCAAGAGGGTCTTACCATTTATTTGCACTGTCACACACCTCGTCCTCTGTGACC
The DNA here is from genome assembly GCA_014839995.1 of Xenentodon cancila. Lineage (NCBI taxonomy): Eukaryota > Metazoa > Chordata > Actinopteri > Beloniformes > Belonidae > Xenentodon > Xenentodon cancila. The sequence goes on from CM026209.1 coordinate 10,136,532, forward strand.
CATTGTTGTTTAATTTCAGATCTTACATAACACATTTTGTGTCAAGGGCCTTAGTCAGTACAACAGAATAAAGTTAAACTTTGTGCGGTGACAATTATTGCTGAAGAGGACATAAAATAAACCGGTGGGGAAACACTGGGAGGAGGAGAGGACAATTGGACCTCAAATTCATAGTAATTTAGATATATTTAGAAAGAGCGATTTGATTCTTTTTTTTTTTTTATTTTTACTTTACCCAGACACTTATAAAATATACACGTCCCACTCAACTGCCTCTAATGGAAACAGCATCATATAGCAAGAAGGAACTTAAACATTAGTGATGATTCATGGCTTGTTTCAACTGAGCTGTCGCTTCTTCCATCACCGGTAAATGATCTGCAGGCAGTACATCATGGATACACCCCCCCATCACCTAAAGGACAAACAGGCTTCAAGACAAATGGACATGTCCTGTTCAGGATAAATCTTGTAACTGTGTACGAGGAGGGCTTACCTGAGGACGACTGCTGATGCCAAGATTTAATTCTGTTTGCTTGCTCATGACAGAGATGCTAAAGTGATTACTATACCTAATATATCACTCATATATGTAATGGTTATAGTTTTACAAAAATAAAAAAAACACGTTGTAAATTCGAATTTCTTAAACATTATTCTTAGGTCATTATAGAGTCCTTTTTGTGCTTATGATCTTTGTTTTGCAGAATGACCCACTTTCTTTCTAGATTTAAATAACAAGCAGCCTTAGCAGTGAGGAACAGAGCTCCTTCTCTTTATTCACCTCTTCTGGCTCTAAAATAACAAGGTAATCCCAAACCAGCTGAGAAAAATCTCTCCAGGCATTTCCCAGGTCTGCCCCTGAACCTCAGGCCCTGTTGGACATGCCCAAAACATCTCCCCAAGGAGGCGTCCAGAAGCCTTATGAGTCGGCTGGAACATGGTACAGGTGGCGACCGAAGGCATTCTGACCCCCTGGCTGCCGAGAGCGACTCTTGGGACATGAAAGCAGCTTACTCTAGTAAATAAAGAAACCATTATAAAAATGTTGTTCAAATGGTTTAAGGTTTAATGATAGAGTTAGACCTTGCCAGCCTGCAGGCTACAGTTGCAACATGGCCAAAGTGCAATACACAGCTTTCAGTTTATTTGTCAAACCCACTTACGATCTGTGATATCTGGCTCTTGACAACCTCTTAGTCATCCATCTAAACCCTCAACAAATATTGTGACCAAAAGGTTTTTTTTTATTTTTTTGTATATATGGTTTTTATTTATTAACATATAGTGTTTTGTATGTGGCACTGTCTCAGTGTCAGTGCTGATGACTTTTATATACAAAAGTTAACTGCTTTAAGAACAGAAAGATAAAATATCTCTAACCTGGAAAAACTTTGAATAATTAACAACAAATAATGCAATAAGCATTCTCAAGCTTTCGATAACTGAAGGGGAGTAGCAACCCAAAACTACACATATTTATTACACCTGTGCTATAGTCCTATAGGAAACACTGTCATTGTTTCCTATGCCTGACATTTCAGCTCACTTCTCTCTTCACATAAAAACCAGCCACTTTCTGCGACTACACAAAGTCCATTAGATGCATAGTAATAACAAAAGCCCTCAGGAAGGGCTCCACGTTCCAGCCAATCCCATCTTCCCTGTCCATCTGACCCGGCTGATGGCTCGGAGACGCTATTACTGTACGGGTTCCTCTATCAGAGCTGTCAACCCCTGTACCTCGTCCCTTTTGCTTCCCACGCTTTTGTTCCCACTTTGCAACAAGCTTGTTTGCTGGCAACCAAACCTGTGATGGATGGCTGCAAAGTGACGAAGGGTAAGGGGCCGCCGCCCTGTCTGAGATAAAAATTAGATAAACCGAGCCCAGGGTGCCAGGTTAACACAAAAGCATGGCTGAAGGGTTAGGTTAGACAGGGAAAAAAGAAAGAAAATTAAACAATAAAAAAACAAACAAAAAAAACCCCAACCCATCACTAAATTTTGAGTCCGCAGGAAACGTCTTATAAAGTTTAACATTGACGAAAGAGCCTTTTTAAAGCTCTGCATTGAGCTTTCCTGGCCACTGCACCAGAGTTAGAGAATTAATGATTTGTTTTTCCACTAAGTTTGGATAGCTGTGTGCCTGACTTTACACAGTACGCACCATGTACGTCTGGAAACAAAAACATTGATTCTCAGTAATCCAGTTGCAATGGCACACAAAGGTAATTATGGTGACACAACTGCAGATGTGAAATAAATCTAAAAGGTTTATACGCGCAAGAGCAGAAAACAGTGAAGCTGAGACCTGAAAACAAAATAAGGAGCAGAAAACACAATAAAAACTGTAACTTACTGGATCTGCTCCACAGGACAAGTTTGTAGTACATAAATCATACAAATAACACTGGTATTTTTCCCTTGAGTTCCCTTGAAAAATGTTGCATTCAGTACCATCACAATGCTTGAGACATTTAGGATGTTTCACGTACTGGAGCTGCACTGACATAACTTAATATTGAAATAAAAAAAAGCAGTTGGTTTTTCAAACACATCTCATTTAAGACCAAAGATGAAGAGAAGTTCAGAAGAGGGAAGATGGCAACAGTGGAGGGTTAGTAGTTGTTTGTAGTTCTGACAAGAATACGGTGCAGGTTAAAATCCAATTGAGCAGGTAAGGATAAGAAATGGATGGGTCGAAACAATCACTGAAGGGAGTCAGAGGTACCAGCCAGAGCGAGGCAGAGCAGAGAGTTGAAGCTATCCTAGTCTGCACTGACTCACTGAAGCCTTCTAGGCAGAGGTACTAATGAGGACAAGGCAGAAGACAGCTCTAGGAAAAGCCGGTCAGGGTCATAACCGGAGACGGGCAGATAAACTCAGGCAAAGGCACCAGTTAAGGCAGAAACCGCAGGTCCAGTACAGGAAACTACTGGGGCGTGGTATTTGCAGGAAGACTAAAACGCAATCTGGCAGAGACTGAGTGCTGTAGACTCGTTTAAATAGGGAGGAGAACAAATGAGACTGATGAGGGTGATTGGCTGGCAGGGCGGGAGGCACAGACAGGAAATCTAAATATGGGCGGAGAACAGGTACTTGGAGACAGAGACCGTTTCTGAATTTTACGTACTTGGCAAGAACGAGTCGGCATGTATTGCACTGTACACGCAACATCTACATTTTAACTGGTTATAAAAATAAACATCTTAAACAATAAAACTGAGAATGGGCCATATATTGCTCTTGCTTAAGTTTATACAGGCATTACAATGTGATGTTTTAAATATATTTTTTGCTTTTGTATGGCAGCCGCTTGATAAATACCGTTCAGTAGAAGTGAAAAAAAAACAAACTGAAAACGTCAGAGGAAGTGTTAAAAGTCTCTATCTTTATTACTTTACCACAAATATTAAGATATATCGGCGCCTGGTCTCCACTGCTCCATGCTCGATAAAATGGGCAGAGCGAGAACACATCAGGGTACTTCTTCAGTTCTTGGTCAGATCCATTCTTGAGAACTGGAACAGAACTTGGCTGCAGCTGATGACGTTTCACAAAAACACAAATAAACACAAGGACGCATATTGAGAAACACACTCAAAAACATCCATTCTTCAGTCGGATGTGTCAGTAAATGTGACAGTTTTTTTGACTGAGTAAATTTGATCAAGTTTCCAAGTAAATATTTGCTTTCAAATGCATTTTAACCAAACATCTATCCCTTTTTCTAATAGTTGCAGATATTAATTACTTTACTAAATTACAGGCATCCCATAGTCTAGTTTGTTTTGTTACGCTTTAAAAGCCATTTTCAAACAGCTATTTACAGAGCTTTTGTGTTGGCTCATTTTCTTTTTTTTAAACAGACCTCTCAGTTGCTGTTTACATCGTTGTTTTTTCTTTGTCCAGACCGGCCACCAGCTCCTGTCAATGTGTCTGTCATGCATCGGCGAGCCGACTCGGCAACTGTATCCTGGGAGGTTCCAGAGGGGGACATTATAATTGGCTTCTCCATCTCCCAACAGGTAATTCATTAACTTCTGATGTGATCAGGAAAGCCATGGAAAGGTTTACAGAAGACCCTGAGCTTATCCGAAAAACCAAAAAAGCCAGCGGCCAAAATGATGTGGTGTAGCTGCTATTTTCAACCACGTCAGGGTTTTTGAGAGTCAATGGACGATATTGGTGGACGTGATAAAATTGGATTGGGTAGCTTAAGAAATAAACCCCCTGAAGGCTTTGTTCGGGGCTGACTGAAGCCTGGAGTCAGAGTAAAACATGTCATGGCTGATTAGTCGATAGAAAACAAAGTTGCAGCATGAACAACCGCACGTTTGTGAGCCTGCCAACCTGCATTTTAAGGATCAAGAGATTTGAGGCTTAAAATAGGAAAAGCAATGATGGCTACCGCTGAATGACAGAATGCAATATGTTGCTGCACTGTAATCACATTTATGTTCCGTGCAGCTTCAAACATTATGCAGCCATTTAACTTTGGTTTTCATTCAGTGTGACCGAGCACCCTCGCTGCTCGAGGCTCTTCATCATGCCAGGCAGCTGCATCTAAACACCACTCATAACTCCCGGGAGTGTATGCAAGAGTATAATCATAACATTATTCATTGTTTACAGGCACAAACATGCTTTTTTCTCTTTAGACCACTCAGTCAAGCAAAGTCATAAAAAAAAAAAAAATAAAAAATAAGGCATGTGGCCAAAAGCCAATCTAAGTGCAGATGGGCTTGGGAGTGCAGCAAGAACAGCGCTCTGAATGCAGTAGGTGAAGCCGTTTTCTCAGGTTATAATTGCTCCTAAAGCCTTGGGAAAGGTCGAACATATAGTCTGAGATCCTCACTCATAAAGTCCACAGACTCTAAATTAGTTAGAAAACTGACTCCTCAACTTTAAAATCCTTGTCAAGACCCCATATGGACAAAACAAAGTACCAACTGTTAATAAATTAAAGTGCTCAGCGTGTTGTTCTCCAGAACCCAGAATATTGTTGGTTGGTCACCTCTGTATCACATTGGCATGAGCTCTGCGAAGGAGTCCGACTGTTTCTGCCCTTTTCGTGACTTTGGAGAGTGATACGCTACTGATTTAAACACTTCCCTGTTAAAATTAATGAAGCAAAGCAATGACACTTTCAAGCAAAAACAATGTCTTTTCTAACGATCCATCTCTGCAGTGCTGGTATTTGCGTGGTCACCCTGATCACCTCATTGCCCTGAGTATTGATCACTGCTGGAAGCACTAAATAGTTCTGCTGCTCTCTGTTTCTATTCTAATATCCAGAGGCAGGATGGACACATGCAGCGATTCATTCGGGAGGTCAACACCACCAGCCGTTCTTGTGTTCTGTGGGACCTGGAGGAAGAGACAGATTATATCATCCAGGTCCAGTCCATTGGCCTGTATGGGGAAAGCCAAGCCAGCAAGAAAGTCCATTTTCGCACCCTGAAGAAGTCAGACCGCTTCCCTTCCAATAGCTCCAACCAAGGTAGGCTGCTTTTTTGAAAAGTGTGTTTTTCATCAGGCCATGATAAATATTGGTCATGAATGTTTCATACTGTACTACATACTGTACAACGTTAAAAACACATGAAGGTGAGGGGATTCAAATTTATCAGCTTGCCACTGAGTGATGTTTTGCCGGAAAACCTTGTGTCCTGGCACTTGTGGATTTTTACTTTATAGATAAAATTGCAAACCGATCCACTCCCAAGTGGCATCTATGAGTTGCTTTGGGACTGGAGTTGAAAATAGAAGTGAAAATAGCATTTTTGGGGTCCAAGGAACTGCAGCCATTCTCGTTGGATGTGGTCAGAAGATGGACAGCTCAGTAGCATGTGATGAGCTCGCCAACAGCCACCCTGCAGGGAAAACATTCAGCTGCTTGGATCTGCCATCTCGTTCCTTCGGTCACTACCTGCAGTTCGTGACTGTAGGTGAAGCTAGGAACAAAGAACGTCTGGAAAACAGAAACTCCTCACCACAACAGACCGGAAGTCCACAGTACTGCAGACACTGATCTCCTGCTCCATTCTTCCCTCGGGCGTGAACAAGAGCATGTCAAGGTACTTTAAACATCTTCACTTGAAGCAGCAACTCACTCCTGACCTGAAGAAGGTTTTTTCCTCTCTTTCCTAAGTGAGAACCATGATCTCAGATTTGAAAGGTGCTGATTCTTACTTTCACTGCTGCACATTCTGCACCCCAAGATCACATGAGGAAAACATTATAGCATTCTGAAATGCCCTGACCGTGTCCATTTGTTTTGGAAGTTAGAAGCTGGAACTGGAAAAGACAAAACACCCAAGTTGATAATGTTCCCGTTGCAAAGCCTTTAATAACACAAACCTTCCCAAATGTCTGACTAATTCTTTCTGCCTGTAGCCATTGTTAGTGATACTAATTCATGACAACAGTGCATGCTGCATTTAGCACATGCAAACAACAAGGTAACATATTTACTAATAAAAATGGAACAGTGCACTAGTTAGCATTCAGGGGGCGGTTCGATTGAAACATTCGACTTGGAAGTTGGAGTGCCAATGCTAAGCGTTTTTGTTTAATGGATTCACACTGAAGTAGGATACGGAGCCAAAAAGCACCTCAAAGTTTTTGAAGAACCACTGGAATTGAAAAAAAAAAGATAAGGAGAGATGACTGTCACAGACTTTCCTCCACAATCACCTCATCTCAACACCTCCACAAATTCACAGTCCAACCGCCACAACCTGCATTTAACCAGAAAATGTGGTTAAATGCATTTAAATGGATAAGGTCACGAAAGTCATTTGAGATCTTTTCTCTCTCTCTCTGGTTTTACTCTGTTACATAACACAATACTGCTGCAGGCCTTTCCCCCCAAGGCGTAGACAAAAGAAGCCCATTACAGACAATTTCCTTGCTTTTGGATTGGAGCCTCATCTGACTCTTTAATCCTTTTAAAGAACCTTGACTCTGAAAATGAGACACAGTAAATTGCTAACAAGTGCAGATCTATGAAAGTGTATGAAAGTGTCCTCCCACAGCCGCGCTGCAGGTAAAGGTGGGGATGAAGGTGTGTTACCCCATAAGCTTCTTGTAGTTCTGTTTTCCTCCACACACCAATACACTGACAGACTTCTCATGTGTGGTGGGCTTCTCTGAATTCTTTACAACTTTGCGTCACCCATGATGATTCTTTTTCAGACTTTAAAACACTACAAAGAGGACATATTATGAACACTTTCCCCTGTCTATGCTTGAGATCCTAAATTTGGAGATCTAAAGTGAATGCAAACTCAAATATTCTGGGGGAAAAAAACCCCAAAACAATTAGTTTTAGAGATTTATAGTTTGGGAAAACTTGATTCCTACTCCAGCACAGCCAAGAGAAAAGTCACTTGCTTTCTATAATATGTAACTGAGAAGATTTAAATTTTTTTTTGAGGAAAAAGTGCTGTGCAAGTCCTCTCTGCATTAGCTCATTTATATTCACATGGACGTCCTCGCGTATTTATTCTTAAAAAAAAAGGATTTATTTGAGACAGATCTAAAGAGAGGCCTGACACATGAAACCATTCGGTCCTTTGTAGTTTCGCCATCTGGTTGAGGTTGTGAATATTAGAAGTGCTGAGGCAAAGGAATCCTAAATGTCTTTGGCTGACTCAGGTTTGATACCATTAGTTAAGCTGGCAAGATTTCCCAAAAGTAAAACTGAAAGAAACTAAATCTAGATCAACAACAGAGCTGGCGCCCCATACATTACGTTAATAAAGGACCTGACATAACACTCATTGTCTCTTGATTTACGATAAATGTCAAAAGGAAAATATGTTACTTTGTCTTGTTGTTTTCCTTAAGTTGAAAGAAATAAACTTGAGAAAAGCAAGTAACCATCAATACATCCCAAAGTGCTGAGTGGAAAATATTTATGCCCAGTGCCGACTTGGAAGGATTTACAAGGTAACATTAATGAGGATTTGTAGCCCCAAAGTCATCCAAGTGGGTCAGAAAAACAGCCCATTCTCTGGACGAGCTTCACAGGAGTTTGTTTGGTGTGTTGAAGCAATCAGTGTTTTTCCATGAATCTAATGCCGGGCATGCTGACTCTTCACGGCCCAGTTTTAAAATGCAGTCATTTCAAATTTCATCGTCCTATTCTCGTGAACTTTAAAGCTCAGCTGCTCTTCTCATATTTACCTCTGGGTCATTGTATATTTGTAGCTTTAATGATGGTAAAAACTTGATTTCAGACCGACCCGTGGTCACTAAGAGGCATCAGTTCTCACAACAGGTCCCTTTTCAGGTCACTGACTGGTTTAGGGAGGATTCTGGTGTTTCTGGAGAAAACACACACAGGCAACAAGACAGAGAGATTTGAACCAGGAACCTTTGTCATTTGCTGTGTGTTTGCAGCATCTGGATTGTGAATGTAATGTGCATTTTTATTGTAAAAGTATCAAAGAGATACTAAATTGTCTCTCTACAGCAGGGTTCTCCAATTAAAAGCACTCGGATTAATGTCAAATATGTGTAGCTTTGAATCAATACACTATACACCTATCTGTGTGTAATATTTTATGTCTATAGTCAGATAAAAGCATTTATTAATCGCAGGTTTCATCGAATATATATACTTTTTGCATCTATTATTATTTTTTTCATCTTGAACAAAAAAAATTAAAAGATTTCACAGAATAATTATATTTTTTTTAAACAAAAATAGCACAGCTGCACTGTGTTGAGAAGAGTCAAAGAAAGAATGAGTCAAAAGGAGTGTTGCTGTGACACCAGTACAGGAAATCCACCTTACAATGTTCTGTCCCACTTCACTGCCACAATCACCATCGTGGGATGCGCAATGAGTAATCTTTTCAGCACAAAATCTTCAACAATCGGCTCGTTCTGCAGAAGCAAAGAATCACACCGCAGATTCAAGCGTGGTGCCATCATGAAATATGTATGAGGCAGCGATGTGATGTTATTCAGGTCAACTGGGGATTTTGCTTTCTCTGTGGCACATAACCTATTTACATTTACATCCTGATCATGTGCTAATGATCCCAAAACATTTTAATCACTAATATTAGGGCAGATATGTGAGCGCGCAAAGTCTAGACTGACTTTCACAGGACAAAGTCGCTGAAAGCCAGGCGGCTGGGTCCGAGTGAAACAGGAAGCTTTGTGTTGCCTGCGTGCATCAAATTAATTGATCATCAGCTTTATCTTCTTAGCACTCTAAGAAGCAAGGCAATAAAGCAACAACACAAAACAATAAGTGGGATTTTACAAATATACATGTAATCAAGAATCCATAAACCAATATGTAAGTTGAAGTGACCAAAAAAGCAATAAAACAAGAAATAATAATTTACAAGTGTACACAGTGTATATACTCAAGACTCAATGATTTGGATGGTACTCTGTCTGTTCTTCAGGTTTCCTCAAACCCAGAGAGTGTCTGATCCTTTTAAATAACGACTTGAGTGATTCTTTTAAATAATCTTTTAAACAGATCTCAGCGATCTGGTCATCAATAACCCTGAGCTGAGCTGGACGCTCTCCGTCACCAGATGGAACAGGAGACGGCCGTCCTGCAGAAAACCTTTACAGGTGGAGCTGTAGCCCATTTAAGTATGAAGCTGACGTTTACACATCAAGAAAGGAGGCAGAAACACTTCGCCAGCAGTTTGACCAAGAAATTGAGGATGATGCAGAAATGGAGATAAACGTTCCTCTGAGACTTGGACTTCTTCTGCAGGCTCAGGATCAGGCAGGTGTCCGGTCTCTGAGACGGTTGGGCGTGTTGCAGGATGTCTCCTGCTGTATTTGTTAATAGAGAGCATCCAGCTCAGCTCTCAAGTTTCTTCATCTCCATTTCTGCATGAGCCTCAATTTCTTGATGTGTAAACATCAGCTTCATACTTAAATGCAAGCTCTTCATATGTAACCATCATCTGCTACAGCTCCACTTGTAAATGCGTCTCAGTAAGGTTTACTGCAGGACGGCCGTCTCCTGTTCCGTCTGCAGATGGAGAGCATCCAGCTCAGCTCTTGGGTCGTTGATGAGCTGCTGGTCCTTCAGCACTCTCTCAGCATGAGACGTTGTTTCTCTCTGGAGTTCATGCTGAAGTGTTTCAGCCTGCTCCTGGTATGAATTTATGGCTGTGTCCAATTCTTGCTGAAGAGCCTGGCTTTTTTTCTTTGCATCTGGAAAGCAATTTTAGCGGTGCTGAGCATTTCCGTATCAGTGTACGCAACTGCATTGTCTCAAGCTCCCTCTTTTGCAGAATTCAGTTAAATCTGATTCTGAGTAGATTAATCTGAATAGATATCTCTATTAGTCAGTGAGCTCTTTCTTTCTTACAAGAATCTGTCGCTGCTGAACAACAGGAGCGATCCGATCATGATGGAACTGATGGAACTGTTTATATCCTGTTACAGGGGATCAGTGATGTCACAGTGATGTTGTTCCTTTAAATTTTTTTTGAATTCCAGAACTCTTTTAAAATTTTGAATGCATGTTTTAATTTAACATTTAAAAAAATATATTGTTCATTCTGTTTGTTAATGTTTGACAGTTTAAAAGAGTTATGTGTTGGGGTGTGTGTGTGTTATATGTATATATATATATAGAGATAATAGGAGATATATATATATAGATATATATAGATGATACCTATATATAGATAAAGATAGACAGATAGAGAGATAAGATTAGAATATAGATATATACGAGTATCTATATAAATTATTATATACATATATCTATACATATATATATAATATATATATATATATATAGATATATATATATATATATATATATATTACTATATATATATCTATATATATATCTATATATACATATATATATAAATAATAGCTATGTGTAAATACAAGGTCTCCTCACTTTTATTAAAAAAAATGTTTTTAAAAAAACACAGTGACACAAAGGCAGTACAGAGAGGTTAAATGTTTATTAAATTGTATGACTTGGCTTGATAAGTCAATAACTTTTCCGTAAACATATCTGACAGACACCTTTTATTGCTTGTTTTATCATTCATGTGTGTCAATTATCTCATTCAACAAAGCTATGTAACTATATGAACCCCAGCAGCATACTTATTATTACATACAATTAGCAAAATTATTTTATGCTTCACAAAAATAAATATATTTTTTAAACTGCACAAGGATTTGTATTGCATTTAAATATTTATTTGGTAAACCTTTGAGCTTTGCGTTGATTTTTTAGCTATTTGATGGCCTATATTATGTATTCTTTATACCTTTAACAATTACATTTATTAACACAATTCTAGAGTGTTTATCAATTATGAGGTATCAAGTTTTCTTAAGACATGTACTTGTAGTGGTTACAATTGTAATTAACCTTACAGATAGGTGCTGGGTTTATAAACTGTTATGGGTCGTGGCTGCAGTTGAATCTCGCTCTTACCTACAGTCTCAAATCTGTCAAGATTGGTACTGTGAGGAAAAAGTAAAAATATTATTAATTAAAATGATTGTTTTGCTGTGTAACTGCACCAAAATGATCTTGGACTCCGTAGTTTTCTCTGGTACCCTTCCCAATCTGACCAGTAATCACTCCGTCGCGGGTTGTCTTGGTTGTGTCCAGAAAACGACTCAGCCTTTACTGACAGCTGGACAACGTTTTGGGAAAACAACCCGGTCTGACTAGAAGAGATGGCATTCGTCCCACCTGGGATGGTGCAGCTCTTACTTCTAGGAATCTGGCAGATTTTTATTAGAGGCTCCCCCTGACAATCCAGGGTCCAGGCCAGGATGCAGAGCTGCAGTCTTACATGCTTTTGTCTGCTGCTTCTCGAAGACTACTGCTCCCTCTCCTCCAAAAGTTCACCAAGTTTTTTTTTTTTTTTTAATTGAATTTAAAAAATAAAAATAAAAATTTAATTCTTACATAAACTCTGACCTTTGACAAATGGCAATTGAAGATTGCTTTCTGTGTATCTGTTAAAATAACAATACCAATTTAGATTATTGCTGTGTTGAAAGTGAAACATAAATCTGGCATTCGTGGTAACATTTTTGTCCGCCTCCCTGAAGTGGGAGTGTAAACAGGGCTTCACTTTTAAAAACCTTAAAAAAAAAACCGTGCTAATGAATTGATTGTCAGTGAACTTGTGAGTCATAAACAACACTCCACCTTTGACCTACTGGTGGCACCGTGAGCTGCAGACATCACTGCTGAACGAGCTCATCCACCTGTGCATCAACGTTCATCATCAGCTCATCAGTTTGGCCGTTTTAATGCATTCCTTCTAACATACAGAAAATCTAAACAATCTCCCAGAAGAAACATCATGCATGTGTCCCTGCACTTATGTTTTGAAGTACTGCGACCCCTTCCCCTCTACCCACTCACATACCCCATCTACCCAACCGCTAAAAAGCTGCGGCAGCACCAGAAACTACTCCACAACTGCTACGCTGCGAAGAGAGCTGACAGACTGCCACTGTGGGCCAGTTCCTTGACAAGTTGATCTCCTAAAGAGGGCAATTAGAAAGAGTGGTGCTCTGGAAGAGCTCCACCCAGGCCAGTTAAGAGACAGTTTGGAGAGTTGAATAGGCGCATAGTCAATGCACTTAAAGGAGCATTAATTTACAAGTGTTAAGTCCGCCACATTTTCTGACAACTAGTAGTCATGTGCTATGAAGACGGTGTCTATTTTTGCAAATCCATACTGACATAATTCAAGTTAAATTTCCATTATCAAGGAGCGATGTCAAGATAGTTATTTCAGATGAATAGAAGTGCTTGCATGGACTGCATTTTAATGTCCAATCTATCTCAGAGTTTCAAGACTGTCAAGTCCATATAGAAGAAGATGAAAGGACAGAACTTTCAGTACTTTATATTCATCCAAGTGTCATTTACAACTGTGCTGATTGTGCTTTCTCTTCCAGATGACCCGACGGTGCAAGGCCTGGATAAGTCTCGGCATCTACAAACAGGAGAGATGATCATAATTGTGGTGGTCTTGGTCATGTGGGCAGGTAAGTTCCTACAGTAGATACGTGCAGGTAATATTGATTCAGAGAGACATAAGGACCAACAAGCAGAATAATGACCAAAAGAAAAGTTATTTGTTGATTTTCAGTTTCCTGTATTTCAGGTTTTGTTGCTTTTTTTGTAAAGAGGGATGTCAAATATCAGCAATCATCAATCGTTTAACAAGTGTGATTATTTCCTTCCAAATAGTGCAAATTAATTTGTTTCATAAAATGTTTCAAACAAAGTTATATTATATACTGAAACTTGAAACACTCCTAATTTTTTTTAAAGTTTTAAAATATTTTTTTTACATCACTATGATTGCAAATTTTTCAATTCATTCATTTCTTTTATTTTATTTGTTTTTGATTATGTGTGTTGTGCACGTCATTATATTCATGGATCAAGTATGATACATCCGGCATTACAGAGTTCATCCAAAAACTGTTTCTCACAAAGTTCCACTTCAAAGTTTTTTTTTTCTCAACCATAATAAATGAATAAAACAAAACAAAAAACACTCAGTGTTAAAAGGGCCCGGCTATTGTTCTCACCTTTGTTCTTATTCAGTAGATGAAGAATCTATGAATATGGAGATACGGCATTTAGTAGTATGTTAACAACACCTGAATCTGATTTTGTCCCATTAGAGCCACAAACAGAATGGGTCAGATATGGCGTCTAGCTTACTCTAACTCTTCCATAAAGTTTGATACCTTCTTGTTTCATGAGTTTCTCCAAACACATGCAAATGTGTAAATCCCCACCAGACAAGTTGATATTAAACTCAATATATGTATATATTTAGTCCGAAAGCTGCTTTAAGAGCTGTTAATACAGGAGCCAGATGAGAAAATTTAATTTAACCGTCTAATATAATTGAGACCATCAGTTTATGCTGATACGATCAAATGGCAATAAAAACTGCAAAATAAGTTAAATTATGAATAGATTTTTTTTTCTGCAGAATGTTTATTATCAGTAATGTGATGAACAATAAAAATGTGCACCGTCAGAGTTTTAAAACAATCTTGAAGGAAAATCAATACATTGGCACAGTGGTCAATAAACTCTACCACATGGGATGTAGAGGTAATCGATTTTGAACAAAAAATGCTTGGGTCAGGTGCAAAATTAAAAAAAGATTCTTCCCATTTTGGGCTCTTCAACAACATTGTTGTCAAACCAACATAATGTTCTTCTCTCCATCTGAAGTCCTAACCCAGTCGTGAGTTTCTCCTCCTTCATGGAAGTGTACTGATTAAAGAAGCGCAGGGACACGGGGAGACGTGGCATGTCTCAGAGGCTGTCAGAAGCAGGGCTTCCCACCCACCAGAGCCAGAGTGAGACGTTAAATAATACTAATGAGAGAAACCAAAGCAGCACGGAGGCTGTGAAAAGTGGGAGTGAGAGAACAGTCATGGCATGTGGCATATTCACAATGGGTGGCACATTTACAGATTCACTTCATCCATTCTGCTTTGTTCATTTAAGATGAAATATGTTTTATTTCTTTGATCCTTTATCTGTTCTTTGCATGATGTACGCTTGAAGAAACCTGCTCTATAGGATAATTATGCTGTGGCTTTAATATGACACATTCCCATCTGCTTTAATGAATAAGATTTTTATAGCAAATTCCCCTATTTTCTCTCTTTCTCTTAGCTGAGGGGAATACATGTCTTAAGTGTAATGAGAAGCCTCTGAATAGTAATCAAAGCCTTTAATTAAATAAAAGCACTACAAAAGCTCTTATAAGTACAAGTAAGATAAATGTGAATGATGTAGAAATTCTAGTTTTAAATAGTTGTGCAACCCATGTTAGTTTAACTTGCAATAAACTATAAATCACTGTAGAGTCTTTGGATGTTTTGCATGCAGAAATCTAGTTAGTAAGTAAGTAGTTAGAGTAAAAAAAAAAAAAAAAAGATATTTTCTTTTAACACAATACGGAGCACGTTCCTCGTATTTAGTGACATCTGTTGGTGACATTCCAGACTGCAACCAAATAAATGCCCAGAAGTATTTCCATCTTGGTTCTCTATAAACTACAGACACATCTGTGACCATAAATTACTCAAGTTAAGTTAATGGAAACATAGTTCTTCTTTTTACAAGATTATACATACACAAAAACAGAGTTAGCAAAATTTTTGAGGCGTCAATAAAATGTGATTGATATGTGATTGACATTCTTTGGTAAAAATGCCGTGTAGCTTTGTAGGTTTTTGCTCATATACCATCTTTTACTTCTCTGAAAGTTAAACACCATTCAAACTAAGTAAAAGTGTCATTTTAAAAAAAAAACAACACAAAAATCGCTTCTCATCCAAAAGTTTTACATATATTCTCATTTGTTTCATGGTGCTGGAGCTCAACACTAAAAGGAGGCAAAAATAACATTTCAATTCAATGAGTTTTCTCAAAGCTTTGCTGATCTCATTACCAGAACTGCCTATCAATTTATGAATGTTTAATGAATCTTTTCATACAAATTCATAATGTTAATTACACCAGGAAGTGTATTGTGAATTTGCATTTTCTGATATCATGGAGGCAGAACTGCATCTGGCATAGCAGAAAAGTCAAAAAGCAAAATCCGTGATCTCATAAGCTTTCAGACAAAAAGGCACAGTCACCCTGCGCCCTAAGGAGCAAAATGTCATTTCCCACATGGCATTTCATTGAAAGTGGTTACAGGAAGTAGTGTCTTGTAAGTGGAAGTTGCTTCCTCGTGAATGAGTCTCCATCTGTTATGTGTGTGTTTCACACGCGGACATCTCTCCGCTACTTGCAGCCGTTATTGCCCTCTTCTGCCGGCAATATGACATCATAAAAGACAACGACTCTAGCAACAATAAGGAGAAGGTCAAGCCATCGTCAGAGAGGAGCACGCCGGAGCACCACAGCGGAGGACTGCTGAGGAGCAAGGTGAGTCTAATACTTTCACAAAAGAAACTACATTGTGTGTTGTATAATAGCAGGGTGGTTGAATAAGGTCGCATTAATGTCAGAGTTACATGTCAAACCAGCTAAAGTCTTTCAGTCATTCATTATTGATAAAAGTAAGCCGTTCCTGGCCATCCATACCAATTCATTTTCCAGTTCTACGCACAGAAAGAGCCTACTTTTCAAATCGCACACTTGCTCTTACCATCCGTAGAGCATAAATGAACCCAAACCCAAAATGGTCAAATAGTTGAGTCTGTAACACCGGACGCTTCACACACAGCGGTCGCCAGCTTGTTGATGTAACGGAAATGGTAGGACGCTTGCTGGCTACGTTTTTGTGAAAAACATTAGGTTGGTCCATTTTTGGTAGGGAAGAGATCAGACAAAAAAAAAAAGACATTTGGTGCATTTTGTTTGGAATTTGCTTTTGATGAAAAGTCAGATCTTGCATGAAGCAGGGGAAGGAGCCTTCTGTCAACTCCAGTGACACAGTGAACGTAGTAAACTATGTTTCAGTGTGCTCACAAAAAGTATGCAGTTTCAAACGAAGCCTCGGTCTTGTTCCTCTGGATTCCACTTTGATTTCAGGGACAATCACCAACAGACACAGTATACATTTACTGACGATGAGAGGTTGAGTGGAAGGATTTTCTCTAGTATCAAAACAAAGATATCTGTATTTTTTTTTTAAATTCACATCTATTTCAATTTCAATCTGTAGCCATACAAGTCTTTTTTCTTTTTTTTTAATAACACTAACAGGGTATTATGGACCCAGTAATGCATTTGTATTAACTGATGAACTCATTTCTACATTTTAGAGTTGACAGCCAACATATTGATTCCCCTTTTTCTTGTCGTCTGCAGTTTCATCCTTCTGTGCCATCAATCAACATCATTGAGGTCTGAGACGAAGGACAAACGGCAATTCCTCCGTCTTCAACCATTCAAGCGTCTTTGATTTCTCTAACCGAACAGGGAAGATTACAGCTGAGAAGCTTCTGTAGGGGTTTAGGATTGTTGACAGCAGACAAACATGCATGCACCAAAAATCTGTGTGGAAAATAAAAATACACACAAACCTAAAACCTGACACCCTCAAAACACGCCCACTCCCATTGTGGTCCTTTTAGACAGAACATGGTCAAAGTCGGCTGACAAACATGAGACGTCCATTCAGGTGCAGAAAGCTAAATGGAGGAAGAGCTTAGTTTTTATTTTTAATTTTGACTTTATATCTGAGAGGGTAGCACAGTTCAGCGGCTTCAGAACCGTTGGAGCGCGCTTTTTTCCCCCTTTTTCCTGGGGTAGTGGCAGGGATATGTTTTTAATTATTTATTTAATAAATCTTGGAACATCTGAACCTTCTGTTCAAGTAACATATCACCTGAACTGCAGGAGCTCGGTTACAAGTTAAATGACATAAGGAAGATATTCTCACGGACTGTTTGGTGTAATCCTCTGCGTTCCCACTGACCAGTGCGCTGAACCCAGTTCACACCACGTTCTGTCTGAAAGGACCAGTAAATCTGGAATAAAACCCTTCTCTGGTCGGGGTTGGGTTGACGGGGCATGAATTAATTACTTTCACCCATGGTGCAGTCAACACTGATCGTTTTGCCAGGTGCTTGGTATATTACTGCAATACGAAACACACGATATAGAACTTATCATCTCTGGGAGGCCTGTCTTTGTGACTGTAAATACGCAATGTATTTTTGATATTGGCATGTGCAGTTAGATACTACACCTAGACGAGTTTAAATAGTGTTATAAACTGCCTGATCATAACTGTATCATACCGTCTGATTGCCGTGAGATG
This sequence comes from Xenentodon cancila, assembly GCA_014839995.1. Taxonomy (NCBI): domain Eukaryota; kingdom Metazoa; phylum Chordata; class Actinopteri; order Beloniformes; family Belonidae; genus Xenentodon; species Xenentodon cancila. Next base: position 10,154,342 of record CM026209.1, read on the forward strand.
GTCGCCTATAAGGACCAATCACTCCTTTTTTTTTCTTTTTTTTTTAATTGTTGAAAATGAAATGCCATTTGCTGGTTAACATTGTATTTTTTCATATGTCATGAATAACTGATTTAGTTTGTTTGTTAAATAACGTTGCATGCAGGGTAGTATAACATTCGATGTGCATTATAAATTAAATCCCTAACATGAAGAAACAAACTTGCAATACCATGAAGCTCTGAAACATGTTTTATCTGATTTTTAGAAAAGGACACAGCCTTTTATCATCCAGTATGCCTTTATTGCCATTTCCACGCAAATGTATTTACTTAAGTGTAAATGAAACCTTATTTGAATGTTCCATTAATGAACTGAAGCTGATCTAATAAAACTTGTTTCACCGGTTGGCATAAAGCACTTAGAGTGTTTGCAGATTGCACTTCCGCATATGTAATGCTCATCCCGTGTCCCAAAGATGGATTATGTGCACTGAATGCTGACCACTTTCTGGGGAGAAAGTGCATTTAATGTACAAAGTGCTTGGCAGGTTTTCCCTCATTTTCGTTATGGTTCTAAAGCCCCAACAAAACCCGGAATATAGCAAAACACTCATATTTTTACAACTGCCTTTTGCAGTTGGCTTGACACCTCCTTAATTCTGCTAAAAGCCTTTAAAATAAGTAAAAAAGTAAGGTAGAAACTATTTTCAAAAATGTTTAAATAAAAAAAAGAAAAAAATCACTTTTTCATTATAAATATTTCTACCTGTTTTTTTTTTTGTTTTTTTTTTAAACCATTTTGGCGTCTTCATCCTTTCTGCTCGACAGTCTGTGGTCATCTGATTTTGCCCTTCGTGATGAGCCTTACACATTCAGTAAGAGACCACCGTGGACCGCAGGAAGGTCAGTGAAGCGCACGCTGTCAAAGTCATGATATTGTCAAGTTAAACGAGGTCTGGCATTGTTCTGATGCCATAAATTTCTGCATCAATAGTTCATTCAAACATACGCAAACCGCGATATGGGCACTGAGGCTTCGCCAAAAGTGTCCCGGGTTCTTGTTCACGAGTGCAGTAATGGGGAAGGAGATTGACAGGGGGATGGGTGAGGCGTCTGCAGTAATGCGGACTCCGTACCGATCCGCTGTGGTGGAGAGAGTATCAGTTGCAAGGCTCTCTGTTTACTGGTCAATCTATGTTCCCACCCTCACCTGTGGTCATGACCTCTGGGTAGTGACTTGAAGAACAAGGTCTCGGATGCAAGTGGTTTGTGAGGATACTCCTTGGATGTTTTCCTCAGGGGCCGTGTTTCAGGCAACCGCCCCCACGGCGGATCCAGAACTCCCTGGGCAGATTACCTCTCAGTTGGCTTGGGAATGCCTTGGTGTAGCCCAAGTAGATAGAAGAGTGACTTGTGCACGTTTCCAACTGTACAACCTAACATCAGCAATGGCACTGCTAGTGTTTATTACTTAATGGTGCTTTCATGGGACAAAATACTGACAGTCACATTTAGTAATTTCCTTGGAAGAGTTTTCCTTTTTTTGTTAGATAAGTCATGTTAGTGTTTTCAGAAAGTTTTTCATTATTTAAAGTAGGTAAATTAAACAAAAAAAAAATCAAGCAAGAGATTTTTACTATACTGAAACGTTCTTGTTTTGTTAAGGTGTTTCACTATTATCATATAGAGACGCCCTGAATTCTCCAGTCAAATCAAACAGCGTCATTCACGGTTTGACATGTACAAAATAAAGACCAAACAAAGCAGTTTGTCATCAGAGAAATAAGTTACTTGATACAACTTTCAGGAGATAAAGTCTGTCTGCTCTCTTTAAGCGTTGGCTCTTAAATCAGCTTGATGAGTGGCAAACTTTAAAATTCTCCTTCTAAAATGGAAAAACATCAGTAAAAATCTGTTGGACTGACGCATTGCATCCACACTTAAAAACACATATCATGCAACTGATAATAAACCATTTCAGATGTTAACGATTCAAGCGATTCCTACATTTATTCACAACACACTAGGAGGTGATTAGAAAAGACCGTCAGCTGCAGAAACTCATGGGACATATTTAAGACATTTGTTTAAACTAATGTCTAGCCCTTAAACTAGGTTGGCCGCAACCAAAATAGTAATTACAGAACAGTATCTAAGAATACAGCTCATCTTAAAATAGAAAAACAATTACTGCCGCCTACAGATTAATAGGTATTGCATGCCCTGTCACTGCAGACAAGCACTATTAAATGTTCAGGTGATTTAAAGCCACAATGAGCTTTGGTCACACTGTAGATATGATCAGAGATCCAAATATATGCTGCTTCTCTAACTAAATAAACACATCTAAACATTTTGACTGTGAAGTTTGTATCAGAGGCTACTTTCACTTTTGCATCTGCAAACTTGCAGAAGTATAAGTGCTCCACTTTCAAATATGTGGACACCAAAGACCTAAAATTCAAATTCAGACCGTGTCCGTTTAATGAGAGCCCTGCCATGTTTAGCTTTGCAGAGATAAAAGCTTTGTTTTAACTTGCTGCTACTGGGTTGCAGTAATTTATTATGGCCCACTGGTACCCACTTACTCTGCAGCGAGAAACATAGCAGAAATTAGAGGAGCGGTGGCTCACCGGGAGCTTTTTAGTGAATCAGCACGACTGAATTTACAAGTAACATGTGTGGAGCCGGCCCATATTTTCAGTCCTTATTATTTCCTGTCTGACCTATAAAAGCCAGTAACAATAAGTTGGCAGTATCAAACAGTACAACATTACTCCATCAGGGAATGGGGAAAACCTTATCAGCTGCTGATCAGGCATATATAAATGTGTGAAAAGAGACTATTGGCAAACAATTACACATCTCTGATTACTAAACGAGCTGTTCCTTCGCTGATCTCAACACCGAAGAGAGATCAGTCATTTGTAAAGGACACGTTTCAATAAAGTTAAACAGTAATTCCTGTTTGGAATCTGCACTCTCACATTGTTTAATAATACAAAATAGAAAAGGAGCTTTTTTGGGTTTCAGTTTTTCCTCCCTGTCCTATGTGACCTAAAGTTACATCCAGACTTGGTTTGGATCACTGATTACAAAGCAAAACGGTAACAGAAACACTTAAGCAGTCAATGACACACAGCAATTTAATATTAATAATTCTACTCCCTAAAGCATGTTAAGTCACGCAAACGCTCCTCACACCTGTCTGACTGCTGCAGACTCTGCTGACATGACATGTGGAGAGTCTGTGTGCAGGGAGCTCAGATCTGTCAGAGATATGCGAAGGGAGCCGATAGCAACTGAGTGTGGAGCAACGCGGAGCTGGTTTTTTATACCGACTCGGTTTGCTCAGATCAAAACGAAGTCTATAATCAACCCAAAACGCTCTACTGTTGTGGCTGCGGGAATAAAACACGGCGGCACAGAGGAAGCGGCGCCGGTGCCGTAGTTGTTGATGCAGCACATGAATTGCAGAGATAAAACAACCCTCTGTCTTTTATAACATAGTAAGGAGTGTAAACTTTGGCAGCAGATCAAAACTGTCAATCAAAGCAAATTTGTGTAAGAATCGATAATGTGTTTGCAACTAAATTAGAATAATGTTAGCACTTTGGGTAACTGAGCTAAAATGAATGGATATTTTAAGCCTCTGAAAGGCCAGCATATAAATAGCATGAGTAGGGCCCTTCTTAACTTTGTAAGTGTAAAGTTCGCCCAGCTAGAGCGCCCTCCGGTCAACGCCACCTCGTTGTGAGTCTGTACAAGTTACCAGATGCCACATGAACTACTATCAATAGATGGATGCTTCTGAAATGTGCCTATGATGTCATAAATGTCCATGTACTGAATCAATTCGATGGAGGCAGAAGCCATTAACTCTCTTTTTGCATCTATCGACAGTAATTTGAGCATAATTGGCCCGTATGGATTTATAACAAGATGGTCGTGACTGGATGAAGATGCCCGTGCAGGTCTTTCTCTTCATGCTTCGTAGATGTACAACATTAAGATTATCTTGGTTTGCCTGCAGGGTCTCTATCCACACTATGAATGAAGTGGATTGACAGCTGGTTTTTTTCATGTAGGCACTGTGCTGGTAGTAATTGAGAAACAAACACCTGTCTGCAGCACAATGACAGTCAAAACTGCTTCGATTCACATTGTTTTTGGACAATAACAAAAGTTTACACTTCTTAGCATCTAATGGGGGTTGCTGAAGGTGGTTCTCAAAGAATACCGAAGGAATTTTATTTCAACTTTCACTGGCCGACGTCCTTATTGAAGATGGGACAAGAACGTTGCAGTCTTTGTTCTCCTGCGGTCAATGTGTTTCTCTCTTCTTAATCTTAATTTTTTTGACTGATTTGTCAAGTCTGGACTTAGAAATCACTCCTTTCATTCATCACCCCGCACCACACTAGCAGACTGTCATATTTTATATGATAATATCTTTTATCTGATTAATCAGAATTTCTACCTGGTGCATGATGTGCTTCTGAATTTCTGCCATAACACCGTATGAAACCAAAAATGATCTTACAGTCACGTTTCAAATGCGTATCCGAGCTGATCCCCCCCCCCCCCCGACACACACCCCACCGCACATTTCTGCACACAGCCTGAGAATAAGATCTGCAGTGATGCCGCTTTAGAAAATGAAAATATTTGCATATAAACAAACATCTGACTAAACAATAAGTCAGATGGCTCAGACATGTGCACAAACAAAGCTGACGGGGCTGGTTTAAAAAAAATGAAAAAGAGGAAAAATAAACAAAGAAAAATCCCTTCAGAGAACGTTGGAAGATTCCTCTGAACTGTTCAGGTGCAGCTGCACTCAAGTATTTTAACTGTATTGAATATTCTTTTTTTTACCAGCAATCATCCTTCAGTCTATTATGTGTTTAAACTATATTGGAGATATTTGTTGTTGTTTTTTTTTTTTATAAATAAAACACTTGGAAGGTCTGCTCGGGTTAATACTTTTGAAAATACACTTCCCAAGACTACATCAATTTAACCTCAATGAACATGAGGAAAAGCAGATTAATGAGGTAACGTCTGACATCATTACACTCAGTAAAGCTTAATGCAAAAATAAATATCTTTGATTTACAGATCTAGTCAGATCATCCACATCTAGTTCTTTTTAACTTTTGTGAACAACTTTGTTCTCTAAGATAGATAATAAGCATGTAAAATCCCTAAAAAAAGGTAAGAAAGAAACAACAACTTTAATATTTAATTTATAATTACTTGTAGTTTCTAAAAACATAACTTACACACCAGATTTTTAACCTGCCACAACATCCATCCGATCCATCCATCAGCGCTACTTATCTGGGTTCATGTCGAGGGACCAGACCTCCCTCCCCCATCTGGGAATGACTCTTTTCATCAAGTCCTGGGTCTGCCCCATGGCCTCTTCCTGGTTAGACACGCCCACTGAACCGCCCACAGCAACAGACCAGATATTCCACACTCAAGAGAACTCAAGCTAAAGTGCTTACCAATATAGGTACGAGTGCAATGAACATACACTTTTATATTTCTAATCCCACGATAATCATCAACACAAAGCATAGATGCACGTTTTCATGCTTTAATCGAACCCACCAGGAAAGATACGCTGGTCATTTTCCGATGGTATGATGGTACCATGTAAAAGAGAAAGGCTACTTCAACATATGACATACGTGACAGCTCAAAGAGGAACTTCTAGTGCAGACCAAAACTGGATTCAGCAGATCTTGGTATGTCTCATCTAATCCTCGATTCAGCAGAGGGCTGAATGAATACACTTATTGATTCGACTGTCAGTCAGACAGCCAAACATCCAAACATCCAAACATGCCCTTGCTTTGATCGACCACAGCGAGCTGGAAAATATTTGAGAGAAAAATGGTTGTCAGGATTGGATTAGAAGTTTGAATTGAACCCTTGTACACAGGTGAGGTCGAACAACAAAACAAACGCTTGTATCTGATATTGCTGCGTTTGTCTGCTTAATCACCGCTTGTATTTTTTAACCCGTATTTGCATATCTGCTCATTTTTGTTCACTGTATTAGAATAATAAACTTGCATCCAACAGAGCAAGCAGCTGGCTGCTATTTTACGTTTCTGAAAACCATAAAATAAGCAAAACATCTGCATTTCGTAGGTATTTAACATCCCAGTTTAGCCAGGTTTTACAGTTATTCTAAAGATGATATATGGAAGAATTACACCTTAAAACAAACATAAATCAACAAATAAACAACAGTGTGCTGATGTTTAGGGATGGGCTGGAAAAGCCTGCAATGCCAATTTGTCCCACTAGAGGTGATATAAGCCGCTCCAGCTGGTAAACTTCAGACTTTTAAACAAAAAAGAAGACGTTACCCTGACAGAGCACATCTTTAAACATCTACTTGCAATATGAGAGTAGTGTCTGCATAGACTATGCAAGTCGAGCACGCAGTCGGCAGTTGCCTGACCCACCAGGCACAGAAGCGTCACGGACCAGCTGTGCCAAACCAGCTCCACACAAGCTCAGACTCATACATCGACGTCACGCACGGCTTTTAAGGGTTAACGTAACAATCCAGAGGGTTTTCTGAACAACCTATGAGGGGGAGGTTCATCTTAGAAGTGGAAAAAGCACACTTTTGTTTCACTCAAGCGATCATTTTTTATAAGGATTGTAGCAGAAAGAACAAACGATCATGAGAAACAGATCTTTAATGAGCAGACTCCTCTAATGAACTTGAAAATGTTCGGGCAAACTTGTGATAGCACAAATCCAGCTGAGCAGGCGGTGCTCGGAAGCACTCCCAGTGGGACCAGAGGTCGTGCCGAGGACGGACCAAAACCACAGCGAAGCCAGACTGCAGCAGTTTCACCTCCAGTGGACTGCAGGCCTTACTTCTGCTCTAACAATCTAGAGGAGCAGCTCTTCCGGGGAAGGAGGAAGACGGTTGGTTAATATCCAGTTTTGTTGTATCTTACACCGGTACCAACACATGACCTTTGTTACGAAATGCCGCCCCCATCTGGTCTGGAGTGATATACTTACACTGTCTGGCTTTAATTCCTTTGGGACACAACCTTCACCGACTTCACAATCTCACACAAACGTCAGCATTATGAAATACTTCTAGTTTCCAAAACACCTAAAGCAGCAAAATCCTTTCCTTTCCTGAAAATGAAAACTTATTATTACAATAATAAAATCTACCTTTAGCTTTCTGCAGTCAGTGATACAAATGAGAATTAAGCAACGTCATGTTTGTACAAAGTCCTTTATTATGCATAAATATGTAGTAAACTGTAACAGTTTCCAACTTCTGTCCAAATTTTTTTACACAGATTAGGACAACTGCTTGTGGTTTATACACAAACTACTATTAGAATATCACACCATTGTTGGAAACCCACTATTTGCATAGATAGAACAAAAGCACCTTGTTAAAGTAAACCAATGCTGTAAACGTCAGTGGATATTTCGGGTGACAGTAGCTTGGCTGGAACTCCTCGGCTTCTCCAGTTGAAAATCGGTGTAAATTTTCCGTCCTTAAAAAAAGTCCCAACGGCTGATCTGTATTCAGCAACGGCCGGACTCAGTTTGGCATGTTACATGCCACCAGAGCTGGTCTCCCATCGCCTTCCACACAGAAAACTCTGAGCCAAAAGATTATTATTATCTTATGATTTCTTGGGAATCTGCCTGCATCGATGCATAAAATATACTGGCTAAATGAAACATAACTCCTGGGAGCTTGCCAGATTGATCCGTGCCACAATATAGTTTATGTAAGACTTGTTTAAAATTAAAGTACAATGCAAAGCACTCCAGAGGGGTTTGACTGCAGAGTTAAATTAAATTACACCGTTTTTTCCCCCCTCCTTTCACACTTAATAAGAATAACTACCAGTTACATTTGTTTGTTGGTCTTTAACCTGTTTAGACTTGCTGATCAAAGCCAATCACAAAATATCCATGGATGTGACTGAACCACTGGATACGTGGGGATCCGTACAAGAGATCAGTGGAGCGAAGAAAGGTGAAAGCAGAAAACAAAAGGTGCAAAATGCAACATTGCATTTCAACAGCGCACTGCCCCGTCCTTGGGCCTCGTTGTCAATAGATCATTGACTAAAATGCTCTGAGCTATTTTTGATACTCAATATAAAACAGTATGCTTTCAGAAGATGATTAAGCCAATATTTTTAACAGACAGGAAAGAAAGAACGCAATTAAGCTCCATGGCGTAACCCGAGAAGTCATCCAATTATCCTGCAGCGGGTGTCATGACAACAACCCGGAGCCCTCGCTACCTCCCAGCGTCACAATTATTCTCAGTCGGGATGGCATGAATGCAAAGAGAACAACCACTTCAGACCGGGCCACAATGAACGCCATCTGAGAGCTGGATAAAAATAAACTGCACCGTCTAAGTCTTTGATAAGACTTAGGACACATCATCTCCACTAGTGTGGAAAAAAAACAAAAAACAAAAAAAAAAAAAACAGCTTTTGGAGAAAACATGTTGGATTTTTACTGTTCGGCAAAAACAGACAGCATGGAATATGTAGATCCATTTACCAGGTGATTATCAACTTAACAGAAGCTGTTCAATAATATAATGAGATGCATGTGGGTTACTAATGGCTGTCTGGAAAATTGTTTTTTTTTTTTTTTTTTTTAAATCAAGGAATCCACACACATTTAAACCTGTACAAGTTGTCTAGCCTACGGTAATGCAAAACATACAAGCATTTACACATTCACATCTAAACAATAAATGATCAATACTTTTAAAAACAGCCATATGGAGCCCTGCTTCTATGTCATTTACAATGATACATTACGCACACAATCAGTGAAAGCAAAGTGCTTTAACGACAGAAAAAAACGGCATATGTATATACCTGCGTGTGCGTTTACTTTAAGAGACGGGACCATACCGTAACGCCGTCACAGTTCTTTAACAGTGACATCATGTTTTATGTACAGTGAAAGCTGAAAGAGCGAGAAGAGATGATAAAAAAAAGAAAGAAAAAAAAAAAAGGTCCTTTCAAACACAACAGCTGAAACTGGCTGTTACAGAAATGTCCAACTGCTCCCTGTGTGTATCTGATGAAGACTGAAGTGGACTGTTCATTGTGAATACTGATTCATCCAGCGCAGTTACGTTACATTTGCGGTTCCGTTTAAAAGCCAGGGGCACTTTTACAGATGCAGTTTAATTTTTTTGGCATAATAGCTTTTTTCATCCCCGGGGTCATCCCGGCTCAGAAACTGAGATGACAAATCTCTGACATAAACCCTGCGCTGAAAATTAGAAGCATTGTATTACAGGGAGCGCAGGATCCAGGGTTTTTGGGGCTTAACAGGCTAGTGTATAAAAGTAAGAATATCATTATTATTTCTGCAATATTATTTGCATCTTTTTGGGTCGTATCAGCCTGATTGCCAGATTTCTGAATGGTCGCTTTAAATGCCAGGATGTGTAAGGCTGCGGGTCCCTAAGCTTTAGCTCAGTGAATACACCACTTTAAATAGCGTAATCCGACTCCAAACACCATTTTGGCTCGATACATTTTTATGATGTTAAATGTATGCCTCCATGAGACACATTTGCTTTAACTTCAGCAGTTGCCGTCCCAGAACACGTTACACGCGTTTATATTGTGTTAAAAAGATACAACAGGGGGAACGATTGCGCGTCTGTGTCTCTGATTCCTTCGTAACACGATGCTTCATTCTCAAACAGAAATGGTTTGATCAGCATGACGGCATGTATCGTGTAACTGAGTCAGCGCTACGCCAGTGTCTGGCGATGAGTCAAACACTGACCTCCTCTTAGTGAAACTGGGAGCCAAACAAACAAGATCAGAGAGCTTTCACATTTTCAGAGAGATGCATGCTTAAACATGTCCAGGCTGGGATGCCAACTACGTCTTTGTGCACTATTCATTATGACTTACAAGCCTCCATGCAGTCTAACTCCATCTTTAGTTTCCAGCCTGTTTCTAAATATCTTTCAGTAACGATGTTGTACTTCTGCTTACCTTGCAGTGCTGTATTGCAAAACTGTCAGAACCATATTTCATCTGGAAGTTTGTGAAAATTCGCCACTCGTCGCAGATGGAGGTTTACACAGTGGGCGTTGCCTAAGAGGCATTCGCAGGAAGATAATTTCATAATATCACGGCAATCATTTTGGCTTCTCCACAGAACGTCTGACACAGACTCCCTGACTGAATTCATGCAGGATGTGATATTCTGTCTGATCAAGTGAAGTGTGCTTTCTATCCGTCTCGGAAACTGGAGTATGCTTTCCATCTAATTTCCATTATGCTGTGTGGTGGGCAGCCGTTGCCAGTTTGTGTTACTCCAGCTTATTGATGCGGACGGGCAGCAGATTCTGTGTGGAGACCTCCGGGACACTCAGAGCTGCATTGTCAATGATGGGTTCGGCGCGGGACTCTGCCAGTCTGACGGAGACGGAAAAGTCAAAGACATGAAATATTCATGAAGTGGTTGGAACCACAGGATGTGCAAAGGTTAAAAGAGATCAAAAAAAGGGATGAAATGTAGCAAGGGCACATTCGGGATGATGATTTGAATGATTGAAATGACACCGAACAAGCGGGAGGGCAAATGCACAGAGAGGAATGTGAGAGGCCATCAGTGGAAGACCGGCGGAGAATTTCAAATTCCTCCTCCGTGAGAAGAGGTGATACTCTCTACAGCACGAGTTAAGTCACGCTGTACTCCCACTCCTGATGAAAAATGTATGGCTGTAATGTGCAGCTGGCCAAATGCAATCTAACTTGAAGCCAACTGTAACTGCAGTGACAGTTTAGTTACCTTCTTCATCTATGACGATGTTAAAGACTGACAACGTCACTTCATAAAGATGAAATACAGCTTAATCAAAGTAGTACATATTCATTGTTAAAGGAAAAAGATTAAACATAAAGTCCTGGTTTGTATAATTCAATAATAAGTTGTGATCTCACAGAGTTATGGTTACTCCCAAAACCCGATTTACCCGTTTTTGTCAAGCTTGGTAGTCTCCGTCATCTCCATGGTTTTAGTGTTCCTTGCCAATTATACTGGTGAACATAGTGACATGAACAATTACATTTATGCCGTATTTACAACAGTGCTGGACCCGTAGCAGAACTGTAGAGGGCGCTTTAGAGCAAATGAGCCCTGATATAATAAAAATCTTAAATGACCCATCACATTTCATCTGAATAGATACGTCTCTTTACCTGCGAGCACCATCCGTATCTTTCTTTATTACAGGAATCTGCCACTGTTGAACAACAGGAGCGATCCAATTTTAAATGATGGAAATAATGGAATGATGAGTTCTGCTCCCATATGTATCATGTCTGCCGTCACAGGAGCATCAGTGATGTCACAGTAATAATGTTCCTTTAAAATTTTGTAAAATTCCAGAACTACTTTGATTTTTAAAAATTATTATGCTCATGAAAAACGAGGATTAAAACCCATTCGGTCCTTATTAGACTTCTACTGCATAAATTTGCAAATATCTGGCAAACGTGGCTCATAGTCCAGATGTTTTCAGCAGGGAAATGATTAAAATGAATAAATATATGCTTTATTCACTTGCAAGAGGTTACTATGCATATTCATAGATGCCAGCACTTTCCCGACTGGAAACAGCCTGAAGGCATCTCAGCCACTCACGTTTAAGAACCACAGACTTAGATGATGCGATTAGTGACGAGCAATGTGGATGACCAGAAAACAGGCCCTATATGAATGTTAGTTTTTTTCTAAATATAATGTTTCAAGCAACATGCAGCACCGAACACAGTTATTCAACGATATTCTCATCGTCACTTACCAGCGTCCGCCTCCTCTACTTCCATGTTGCTGCATGCCAGAAAGACAGAAGAAGCCGACATGAGCAACTGCTAAAAGTAACTGACTGGCGCCTCCGTTCGACCACATGTGACATTGAAAAACGCTCAAATTATGCAAAAATAACTTGTTTCATATAGAGGAGGTTGGAGATGTAAGTACACAATTACATCACTGCTGACCAGCAGCTACATAAGGTCAACATTCATTAAAAAAAAAAAAAAAAAATTTAAAGTAATTCTGAAGTAGGGAGGCTTTAGTTGAAAAAATTATTTGGTTTTCTACAATTGTTTGGTTTTTTTTCTTCCACAAAAGGTCTAAATTCTGACCTCTGCAAGCACTGTTAATTAAAATGATTTGACTGAATTTGGTGTGGCGCCATCAGTTGCACCGGAGTTTGCCAAGCTCTGAAGCGATACTCGTGACCCCGCCAGGCTGTGCTGCAGCTAGCAGCGAGGTGGAGGTTAATAAAGTGGTCTACAATGACTCACCAGCAAACTGATCCTGCTGCCATTTTTAAGCAATTAATTTAAGAAACATCAGTGGAAAAATCAATAAACCCAAAAAGGCCAAGTTATGGGGATTTTCTGCTTTGGTGTTAAAGGTCCTATTGTGCAATTTGGATCTCTATTCATGGTTAAGTGGCACAACAGAGTTATTTTTGATATCTTTGATTGTGACTCTAAAGCTCCCCAAGTTCTGTGAAATCGTGCAGTTAATCCTCTAATTCTCCGTATGCTCCGGTGAGAAACTAGTTTAACACCCCCCAACCCCACTCGCTCTGTTGGTATTAATTAGAGGATGTTTTATTTTGAGTACCAAAGGGGAGCAGGGTGACCCCATGTGGGGATAGGTACACAGGCCGGGTAAACTGGTGTTGAGGACCAATCTAAAGATGCAAACTCAGCTTTTGGAAAATGGTTTAAGAAAGGGAGAATAAAAAATTGCACAAAGCTCCTGGTACGCCTGCTTTTACAAAACGTTTATTTACTGCTTAATCAATCCAGTACCTCTAAAAACAACAGTAAGATGACTGAGTATGTTGCAGTTTAAATCAATATCAAACATGTGAAAGTCAGGGAAAGCATAATATGGGACATTTACTCTAAGATCACTTTACTTTAAGATCTTTAAAGACTTTGCAAAAACTCTTTAAAGGAAATATCAGTGGGAAAAACATGCATAGATCATTTTGGTTGTGTTTTCAGAAGTCTTTTTTAGTAGTCTTGGTGTCAGTTGGTGTCCCTTTATTTTAATTTTGCATCTGTTTAGGAATGTTTAGTGTCTCCTTTTGAAATCTAGTTCATTTTGTGTCTGTATTTAGTTTATGTTTCATTTTGACCACATCTCCTCATCGTTTTATTTTCCCTTTGGCAGTTTGCTTTTATTTATGGTCATCTACTATCTTTAGTGAAGAGGCTATTCAGGTTGTCACCAACTACAAGTATCTTGTGCTTAGACGACCAGCTGAAATGCGACTCACTGACTGATATTTTTCATTCTAATTCACAGCAAAGGAAGGGTTTGTTATTAAAGAAACTTCTTGTTTCTACGGTGGAAAAACCAATGCTTCAGATGTTTTACGCTGCTATTATTGAAAGCGTGTTCACCAACTGTGTCATTTGCTGGTTTGGTAATGCCACTGAGTCCCAGAGGAAGACAGCTACAACTGCCGGTAACCCATTTAGACTCACAAACCAAGTATGAAAACCATTTACAAAGACAGAAAGGTGAAAAAGGCAATTAACGTCATCTGTGAACATACACACCAACATCGTCGTTTAAACTGGTACATCTAGACATCGTTGCAGCACCCCTCTCTTCTGACAAAAAACAACATTTTCTTTTATTCCACACGCTATGAATAGGTATTGAATGAGTTTAGGTATGCCGGTGGTCCAGCTGGCCAGGTTGCGCCCCCACTGCAGTGTTAAATGCGTACAGGTGGGAGGAATGTTCCTGATGCCGTCTGTTGTCATCTTTTGCCTTGCGACTGCGATTACGCTGCAAAACCATCTGCCCCACAGGGACAATAAAGCCATCTACTGCTACATTTGCTAAAAATAAAACATCCCTTTGCTCAACTTGCCCCTGCAACTATTTCAGTAAACTGAAGGTGTGTCTTTAATGAAAAAACTGTGCTATCCGTTCTTCAGCATTTCAGGACAGACGTGTTTCAGGACAGTCACAGCACTGCCCGACATCCTAGTTTCTCTGCAGAGGACATTTGATTTAACACTCCCAAGTCCCTCGATGCCTCCTCCAGGAAGTCACCTTTAAGGTGTCTAAAGTTTTACCTTTCACTTTCTGAGAACTATCCAAACTTTAGGTCAGTGCCTCCTCACCCCTCCCTTCCAGCCAGCTTCTATATCATTTTATTTTGCCCAGCTGTTTTACCCGACGGTTTTCAAGTCTATCGCAGTAAACACATCTATCAGCCACAGGCGACACTGCTTAATGAGTTGCCATCTCTTTAATGTGATGGGCACCCCTGCTCTGTGCCTCTGTATTTATAGAGGGCTATTACAACATTGCAGGACACACACACTCACATACACACACACACACACACACACACACACACACACACACACACACACAATAAGGAGTGTGTACCATTTGCATTGAACATGATGCTGTAAGTGGGAAAGCAAATGATGTTTATATATTTGAGTATTTGATGTATGTATGCATGTATGTAGGCTTTGAAACAACGTACTGTTCTTAACACATTCACGCAAGTGTTTTGCAGTTATGCATTATAATGGTGCAGAAAAAGGGTCTGGTTTATTGATCTGGAGTCCATGTCATACCTGCCATGTCGCATGTTGAATACAAGAGGCCCTCATTGTAGTATTCCTGCAGGCTTTTTGCGCATACAAAAAGTGCATTTGGCAGACTGTCATCCTGTTTTGGAAAATAAAGTGTTTCATTGTAATCCTGGTAAAGAGATAAAGCCGGGATGCCTGGTGACGCACCGTTCCCGTTTCAGCTGCAGTGCTGCTTCAACACCGTCAGGGCTGATGGTGGGAGGCATTCAGGTTGGCAACAAAAAAACCCCAACAACAGTCTCTCTTCTGTACTTTGTAGTGTTAAATGACATTACAGTGATATTGCAGTAATGGCATCTGAGCAATTTCAACAAATTATTATGATTTTAACATTTAAATACTGCAAGAAGCTGCTCTGAAAGCAAAATCTACAGTTTTGTCATGTTATACATACAAAATGAATCTTTGAAATAATTTAACAGCAGATGTTTCTTAATGATTCTCTTAAATTAAACAAAATTAAATATCAAAGCAGTCTCACAGAGACCAAAAACAGAATTTTTCAGTCAAATTCAGACACAGCAATAGTTTTTTATTCTGAATTTAATAGTTGTACCAGGATACTGCATCCAGCAGAAATATCAGCTTATTTTTCTTCTTATTAAAAATAATATAGCAGAAAGCTGTTTACTTCTATGACTGCCATCATTGATGTAGCTGATGTTTTATCAGAATTAGACCAGTTACAGTAACAGATGTTGTGTTCAATGAGAAGAAAACTTCTGAAAATATGAACACTGGGAAAACCTTTAAAATCAAAAATGCATACAAATGTCCTACCTTTATGTGTTTAATTAAAGAATAATTGCACTACGTTTTTAAAACAAATGTCTTCACTCTTCCTACAAGAGAAAAGTCTCAGAATTGAAAGAATATACAGTAATGTCTCCTGTTTTCCTGCACTGATTTGCAGAGGAAAAAGAAGTTTGAACAGTGATCACTTCTCAAGTGAGCTCATAAGTCGTTTGTACACACGGTTCTAGTGTAGAAAGAGCAAGTCTTTTCATTTCCACGGCTGAAGGCACTAGAGAGGAGCAGAGCATCAGACCAAGAAGAGGACAGCCACAGCCACAGTTAGGTTTTTTATGTAGCCATGTAAATATATGACCATTAAAAATTATTAAAATTGCTTGAATTACATTTAAATGATCACTTACTTACTGTCCGATTTGATTCAATCTTCTGTTTTGATTATGTAAAATGTTTTATTGTGGGTTTCATGTGGGATCATTAAAGCCTTTTGTGGGCAAGGAAAACCCACTTTCCTTTCACAAATCTAATATTTCCCTGATTTCAGCAGTCCTGCAATCATAAGTAAAGGTTACCTTGAGAATGCGTCATCGAGTCCATCCTCCACATCCTGTTGGGAAACAACAAAGCTGATCAATATACACCGAAAAGTGCTGCGAATTATAAATCCTGCTGCTTCTGGGCTCTCCACCTCCTTTGAATTTTCTCTCAGTCAGCTCTTTGTCAAACCTTGTTTAGCTCAAATGCCATGTACATTTGTGATCTACTTCTGTAAAAATCAAATCCTGCAATTCAGTTTTACTGCACCACAATATTTATATATAAAGATAAAACCTCATGAACTTGACTCTGTTCAGTTACACTGATAAAAGGGGAGATATATAGAAAGATGATGAAAAATAAAAACCTTTTCATACAGTAAAAAGAAACAAACCCTGTCAGAGAAAAATGCAACTATGAGTAGGTCAGTCTGCAGGAAGATATTCTAATGCATGTGGTGCCACCTAGTGTTGGAAATGTGTAAGCGAACGCCAGGGTCACTTATGAGTCTGTTTATTTGAGTTAGCTCAGATCTCTTGATAGTGCTAATAAAATAAATACATTCACAGTGATGCTGCAACTACTAAAGCAAAATGGGAGTCAGTGTCTGCAGTGAAGTTTTGATGCCTCAGAATGAAATGCACCAGTAGGACATCCCATAGTCATGTAAGCTGCAGTGAGTAACTGCAGTTGTCTTGTGTATCAAACACCCCACTGAAGCCCAGGGAGACAAAACAGCATTTTAAAAGGGTTAGTGAGGGGCCTACCCAGGAGTCATGTTTGATTGGCCGTCTCCGAGTCGGGTTACTTCGAGGCGACGGTGAGCTGAGAGATGCCGAGAAGAAGGGCCTCTGCAGCTTCTCCTCCATCCTGATGGGGTTGTGCACCGCTGGATGTGAGGGGGAGGGCAGGTGTGCATGACTGGCTGAGAGCGAGTGAAGTGAAAGAGCAGAAACAATGACACACAGAGGACAGCGGGAGGCGGATGAAATGACAAGAGCGCATCAGACACACGACAGAGGAGAGAGCCGTCAGCTTATCGTGTCGTTATTCTGCCAGTCTGCAACGCAGACGAGACCCTTCCTCCCCCACCCTCATGCATCGCTTTTGTGCATCCGTTCATCGAGTTGGTCCACCAGGCCTTAGCGTAGACCTCCTCTGCCACTCAGAGTGGACTTTAATTAAAAGAATCTGGAAAATTCAGGCTTAAAATACAAACAACAATAAAAGATAATCGAGTCACATTTATCGACTCTTTTGCTCTTTTTACTGGTAATTTGCTCTGAGAGTGAATGAGAAGAAACCCGTCAAACTTTTAAAATCCAACTACAGACTCAAGTCCTGTTGCAGCGGACGGACGAGAACTGGAAAGGTCATTAAAATAAATATAGCTGCAAGCTGTGATGATGGTGCCACACAATTCACCAGGGCACAGTTACCATGGCAACTTGATTGGATCATATTAAAAGCGTAGATGGAAGCAGCAACAACAAAAGAAATGGTCCCATTTATTACTTAAACGAAAGTAGAGTTGTGTTTCGGTTGCACCTCATATTGCCAATACGTTTCTTTGCCATGTGTACCATCTGGAGCTTTTCATACGTGTACAATTGTTTTGCATGTAAAACTGTTTGTTCCATCATCTCAATCAGGACTGCCTGGAAGACGAGCTCTTGCATCTAAAGAGGAACTTTGATGGATACAAAAAAACAACACTTGCAGAGATATGACAGCCTAACTTGTGAATAATATGCTCAAAATCATTTAATTAACAGCTTATCTAAAATCTGAAGGCCAGTAACCCATACAATTACACTTCAGGACTCAACAGTTGAGAAAAAAAACAAACAGGAATAGTAGAGTACACTGCTGAGATGCTCATCCCAGCTCAGCAGTGACAATGAAAAGAGATAATCAGCTGAAGTGGAAACTGTTGGATTCGTGAGCATGAACTCAGTCTGGGAGAACATGCTCTAGTGAGGATGCAAAGACTCCTTCGAAATCCAAATCTTATTACGTCTCAGTTCATCAATGGAAATGTACACTGCACTTGTCTATTTCACAATAGTAATCTGTAATCTTTTTATAGACAGGCAGCTACTGAGCATTTTGAAATGATCCTTCACCTCTTCGTTATCTTCATCCTCCCACGACTTCTGGAGAACAAAATTCCTTCTAAATGTCAAAACCCTTAAAAGTTGAAGTTTAGACCCAAGGATTAACCGAATAAAGAGCAATTACGATTAAAACTTACTGAGTAGAGAGAGCTTTTATTGTCGAGACACTAAATATTAGATAAAAACCAGCAGCTACTTCACGAAGCTTCGCTTATATTTTAGTTAACAGTTAAAAGAAAAAAACCTGCTTTCCAAGCCAGTACTTATTACTCCTTGTCTGTTTGAGACAGAAATAAAAGTGTAAGAATTAACTTTTCATACAACCACAATGCTTATGTGCAAGTAACTTTAGAATAGTTCTAAACAAAAGTGCTCTGCTAAAAATGCCCCTTGATGAAGAGTAAGACAAATTTTTTTTTTTGCCAAAATAAAAAGGGTATTTAAAAAAAAAAAAAAAAAAGGTTAATTTAGCAGATTTGTAAATAATCTGTGGCCTTTCAGCAGTAATCTTGGGAACATTTCACTCTGGTTCCTTCTTGCAGAAGCCGGTGTGATGCAAAGCGATTCGATAGATGGAGACACAATAAAACGATCTTACCAGCTGGAACACACTGCGTGTCTGTTGTCTCCGTCTGCCCGTCGCTTGGTGCACAGGAACAGCAGGTCCTTGCTTTCTTGCTTTTGTCTGTGAAGAGGCAAAATAATCCCAAAACCAGGGCAGGTGAATAACACCTGGTTTTCTTCCCAAGTGAGCTTGAAAACCAGAAGAATTCAGTGTAAAATTAGTCTCACGCTGGATGGATTGCACAGGTGCCTGGGGACTTACCTTCCTGAGCAATCTCCCAAAGATCTAGGGCTACTTTAAAGGCCTGGGCTACTGTAAGCGTCACAGCCTGAGCCTGCACAGAAAAAAATAATGAAAATCACAGCAATGAAATGTGAATAATTCAGACATCATGATCCGTTTTCCACTTTGTGGGAAAAAGAGACCGCTTTATTTAAATTCTTAATAACATCCACATTATAAGGCGATAAGGGTCCTTTAAGGAGACAGCCACAAGATGGAGCCACACGCCATCATGCAATCTTGGTTTCTAACATTAACTTGATGTTTTTAATAATGCTCTTGTGTGAGCTGAAGTGATGTGAACTTACAATTTTTCTCTTTTGGCAGAGGAATGCATGGCATTCAAGGGTCTCGCTGAACTGACTCTGAGCAACATATGCAAAGACCTTATCCTGAGTTTTATCTGCTGTGCAGTACGAGATTCTGGAAGAAAAGGAACAGAGGAGTGAAAGCGGAAAATGCATGTTAATTCACCCAAAACAAATCCATTAATGATGAAGAGAGATCTGTTTCCAGATAAGGAAACCAAGTTTGTTGGATTCGTGTTCTGGGGCAAACACCGCAATGAATCAAGTACGACACAAACAGAACAAAAGGACATGTGCACATTCGCTGCTGGCTTGCATCATTAATAAACCCTCTCAAATGCACGTGTCAATTCAAGTAATAAATGTGTTGGGTTTTTTTTTTTTTTCCATGTGCTGTGCTTCTTGCATATGCATACGCATAAGCAGAGCAATCACAGCAGGAGTGAGGCAGTTATGAATATTACCTTGATTAAGACCCTTCGCTGGGAGCGGTGCAGCAGGAGACCGATGGGTAGCAGTGACAACTAGAAGAGATGCTTCATCTTTTTCTATGTGTGTTACCAAGAACACTGCTGCTGATTAAATACTAGTGTATATTCAAGGTTTTCCGTGCAAGGTTCAGGGGTTCTTAGTTATAATAAATCTGATAATAATGCATTTAAACACAGCAGTACAATTCTAGGTTGAGTAAATGACTCAGAAAGAGCAACCATTAACGAAACTAAGGCAGATCACTTGAGGGAAACTATTCAGAAATAACTCCTTGACATTTACACCATATAATGAAAGCTCTTAGCTGCTACAGAAATTCTCCCATAGTGGAGGTATTTATTTTTTTATTTTATTTTATTTTGTGAAATATCTGGGTTTCTATTGCTTGTGGGAAACTGAAAGTCTCACATTACAAATTGATCTCCGATGTGATGTAGTGTACTTGAGAACTCATTTCCAGCAGTCACGCCGAATCTTACTGGGATCTAATAAAAGCTTTTCAGAACCAATTGTCCGAAAATTATAGTAGTAGTCACATAGTCACAGGGAATATCACCTGAGTCCAACCACTGAGCCAGCCAACACCTGGATTTGCTTTGTCAGTTTGTATGTGGGCCATTAGATGACATATCAGTGAAGAAATGCCACATATCTGTTGAAGATGAGCCGAAGGCACCAGCCTGCATCATGATTGTTACTTTAAATGTGTAAATGAGCCACAGTTAACGATCCACTTGACCTTTGTTACTAAATAAAGAAATGCACAAGTTGAAGTGTTTTGTTTTTTTGCACCCTCTGCAGAACACATCACAGACAACACACATCACTGAAGGATGTCACCAGATAAAAACATCCAGTACCGGGTGGATCGTTGTGTAATCCTACATTGTTACAACAGCCTGCAAACTATATGCAAACATATATGTTTGCTTGTGCAGATTGAACTCGTTTAAAGCCCGACTTCAAAGTGGAGATGTGGCAAACCCTAAAGATGAAGTTATTTATTAGATCAACTAACAAGCAGGAAATGACTGGAGTCTACATCTCTCACTCAAATTGTTTGCTGGTTTGCAACACTAATGCATGACCCACATAGAAATACCCAGGGCAAGCAGCTCTCCCTGCACTCTAACTTATATTTGAGCTATATTTGCATACAAATGAGCAGATAAAAAAAAAAACAAGCAAAAAACAAAGATTTGACCTATTTAAGATTAGAAACCAAGTGGGAAATTACCAAAGCACTAACTGCTCAGCAGAAGCTCAGAGGTTGTTTTTTTTTGTTGTTTTTTTTACATTGTATATTATAGATATACAGTTCAAGCCATCTTACCGTGAAATTTCACACAATTTGAAATTGCTCTTGTTTCAGCTCAAATTTTTGGACATCCGACATACAAGACGCAAACATCCGGCTGCCAAAACTGGAAACGGCAACCAAATGAGGATCAGTCACCGACGTCCAAACTGGTGGCCATGGAAAAACGCCAAAAGCGCGTTATTGGGTAAATGTGTTTGATGACTGTTCTGACCTCTTGAAAAGTATGGAATGGTGAGGGGGTAAAATAGAGGAAATTTAGCTATACATTTTCTTTTCTACAGGAAATAAAAGCACCTTTTTATGTTTAGATAATACCATACAAGTGAAGAGAGATCGTATTTTGAAAAAATGCATTCCTGCCAATAGATCAGCCTAAAAGTTAAACCACAAAACTTAAAGGCTCCACTTCATTAAATGTTGCTGTTTGAGTAATCTGGTAAATTACTGAGTTATTAATCACTAATAAAGTGATACAAACTATTGCATACAATGATTAAAACTGTAGTATCAATGATAATTCGTTTGTCAGGGAGTTAATGTTTTAGGTCTTAGATTTTTATTTTATAGAGGCCAAACATCTTGATTGTATTATTTGCTTGAACAGCCCAAACTGTTTTTATCTCTACAATGAAAAAAAAAAAAAAAAGAATTTACATCTCTTAATTTTAACCTTTTTTTCATCCTCTACACTGCTCATTTTCTCTTTTTAACACTTTACTAGGTTCCTGCTTCAGCTATGGTCTGAGTTTTAATAATCCTAAATGGTGGACTTGGTAAGCACCTGTTTTTGGTTTGAAATGTCCCAAACCAGGCGGTAAGCAGGCATCACACAAATCTTAGCTGGTTTTGCCATTAAAAGGCAGGGTAGTGATTTCATGATCATGTCACACCATTTGAAATCTTAATCTAAAGTATCAATTAAAGCATTGAGAGTTAGCTCCTCCCCTCCCAGCATTCCCAGAGAAAACAGGGCCCATCGGGAAGCCTTCCTTCCTCACCCCCCCCACCACGCTTCAAGTGCAGGAGTACAAGCATCAACCCTGCACCTGTTGGTGATTGGCTTCAGCAATTTATGTCTTCTTTAAGCTGAAGTTTTTCTGAATTTCTTTGCTGTTGCGCTTTATGAAATCCATTCAGTAATAAAAAAAATGTTTTATTTTTACAATATGCTGATTATCAGGAACTGGATGCTGTAACTGAAATGTGGTGAAAGCTTTTTGCACATGCAGTTTCTGACTACTTAGAGCCTAAAAATACTGCAGGCACAACCACACAAATAAAATATAAGCATAAAACGGACTCTTCATGCCTCATGAGAGTATTGCAATTGCCTGGAAAGGGAATGTGTTATGTTTTGGAGTGAATGTTTGATGGCTCTGGGAACGAAACGGTTCTCCAGTCTGTGTATTTTACTTTTGTTCTTCTCCTGCTGCGTCTTCCAGAGGGCAACAGGGTTGCAGAGGCAGTGTCCAGAATGAGAGGGGCATTTTTTTTTTTTTTACTAGTTTTGATAGGTCACGAAGAGCTGGGGAAAGCTTCCAGAAAAGGTGAAGTTCACCCAGCTTTGTTTTTTTTTTAGATTTCTCCTTGACATGGACACACAATCAGTGACAGTAGCATGAAATAATGGTGACTCCAACTTTATATTAATGAAAATGCAATCAAGATATTTTACTATATAAATAGGTTAAAAAAAACACACAAACACACACACACAGAAGATTAATAACTGACACTGACGTGACAACACCATGGATCATATTCACAGCAGAGACCTTTGGCCTAAAACCCCAATAGAAAAAAAATAATTGACAGTATCACACTGAGCTTGAACAACAGAAGCTGAGCTGTCAGTCTGCATCTTATCTCCAAAGGGCCTCTCCGGACTGCAAGCCTTTGATCTCCTCACTGCGTAGAGCACCGGCACTCCTGAGACGGCGGCGGAATATCATTGAAAATATATTTAAATATTTACAGAACAAAGCCTCGACAGAACATCGTACATCAAAGCCGCAAAACATTCAGGATAAAAAGTGAATAAAATTTATTTTTTTTAAAAAGAAGAAAAAAAAAATCTACAACTTCTGTTCTGCTTTCAGTAAACCTCGGAGTGAGACAATGTAAAAAAGGGGAAAAAACTATTTGATTTTGACATGCGGTCAATTAAACTGGTTTGCCAAATTAGGAAAATGTTTTTAAAAACCGTATAAGAAAAGAGGAAAAACAGCAATATATTTTCATGAACGTTCCATGAGCAGCAACGCTTGTCTTCTCATTGTAACGGCTCGTCAGAGCCATGTGCGTCATTACCAGGTGAGGTGTCAGTCACCATTTCAGCTCCGTTTCTGGCCCCCTTGTCTGTCTTATTGATACGCTGGCTGGTCACTGAGAGCTCTTGTGAGAATATGAATCAGTAACACGAGTCCAGATGGAGACTGAAACACCCTCTGTTCAGACTGTTCATGTCTGCATGCTTTAAATAAATGATAAAACTCACAAAGAAGACTATTTTGGGTTTCAGTATCTGCATAAGGATAAAGGTTTCTCTTTATCAGAAGTAAAACCTTGTCAAAGCAGTCAAGACTCTTTATATGTTTTAATTAAACAAGCTATTTGCCAACTGATGCATTTTTTCCAATGTAAGCATCTTTACTGCAGACAAAATCTAATGCATTACAAAGTTTTACGAAATAAAAAGAGCTACTACTCTACCTTTAAGAGTGATTTTCACTGAAACAGCTTCTGTAAAAGCTTTTAAATATTTCATGATGAGATAGAAACCCTGTTTGTAGAAAATCCCTTCTCCTGTGGTGTCGTCTGTGGCCTAATCTCTGCCGACAGTTAGACATACCGCAGCACCACAAGGCATGCTGGCTCATGTTGGGCGATCAAGCCTCTGATAACACAGTCTAAGCATCCCATGCTGCAAATTAAATGTGCTGTTACTGGTTTATTGAGAACCGAATGTCCATGAAGGCTGCTGAATGAAATATCACTCTTGCATAGGAATGCTTGCGGGTGAAGGTTGGTCCTGCATCCTTTAGTAGGCAGGTTGCAGAGGCGACGACATTTCTTGACTACAAGATGCATCTTGACGAGGACGCGAAAAACTTGCATGAATGCAGTTAAAGAACTTTTGCAGCCCATGCAAAATAAGGACTGTTAATTATTGAGTCTCTGTTTGGAGAAAACGTCTGTCTTGGTGTCTTGGGAATAACTTTGCGGAACTAGAAGAGGTGCCAAAGGAAAGGAGGCCCACACTTATGTGCCATGTGCCAACAACACAACCAAAACCAGCAAAAAATGGATGGACGGAAGACATGTACAACCTCAAGAAGCAACCTCTTAATCTCAGAGACGTACTGAATGACTGGTATTGGGATGAAATTTAGCTCAATCCACTGAGCATCCATTATATTTAGGGAGCTGCAAATGCAACAAAAACAAAAGAAATTGGTAGGCAGCTTATCCCATTTGCTCGAGATAATTGCAGTTGGTGTATTAACTTAAAATCTACCCTGTGTTTTATTTAAAACATCCAGTCCAGAGAAGGATAAACACTCACAGCGTTAATCATTCAACATAGATGTCTGATTCTCGAAAACACTGAATAATAATGGAATTTGGACCCGACTGACTGCAAATGAATCAAATGAAATTGTCAACTGCGCAAAGATTCACACCTCTAGTGGGTGGGTGTGGATGGATGGTAAGCTCATGGGTGCAGGGCTCTCTTTTCCAGTGCCATGCTCAATGCCTTGATGTCTGTTTTATACCCCCTCCACTGATTCCCCAAAGCAGACACGACCCTGTTTCCACAAAGAAGGAATAAGAAATTAACTCTACAAAACACACAAATTTGCATACTTACTTACTCTGTAAGAGCATATGTTGACACAGCTAACACTAACATCCATCTGCATATCCAAATATCCTCCTGTTTTGTTGCTTAACACACAATAAACAGTTCTTAAATAAATAAATGAATAAATACTAAATTGCATGGGAGGTTGAGGGGTTCATTGGAGTGGGGGTGGGGTCTCATAAAAACGGACTAAATTCACCCTCGGTGGACCAAAAGCCCCGTGTGCGTGTAGCCCTTCTCCCAGATCATTACTCTGAGGTGTCAGCGCAGACTGGAAGCCTGAGTTTCAAAGAGAGCAGTTAGATGTCACTTTTCTTGAGTTAAGAGCTATGATAATAGGAGCGGAAGAAAAAGAGCCTTTTTTATGGAGAGTACAAGGAAAGGAGGAAGGAGAAAGGAGGATGATAAGTAGAGGAAAGAAGGAGATCAAGGACGGAGCTGATACCCCGAGCCTGTGGTGTGTTTCCGCTGATAAGGTGGATCAGAGAGGATGCAGACGTACACGTGCTCACGCTCACACCAACAAATACATCCATCCACACGCAGACGCATTCCCAGTCTTTATCGCAGCCCGTTCTGTAATCACAGTCACTGTAATCCTCAGTGACATGAGGTCCAGCCTACACCGCGGGGCACTATCCAGAGGGGGACTCAGCCAAACCCACCATCCATCAACCACACACACACACACACACACACACACACACACACACACACACACACACACACACACACACACACACACACACACACCTTGCTGCGAGGCTACAGCAGTAACCGCCGTCTCTTAGTGAGTTTCCATTACCACTAGAATTGAGCAAAATTTAAATACCGTTAAGAGAAACCTGTAATGGAAACACCTAGATTTAAAAAAAAAAAAAAAAAAAGTCCCAGAAACCTTTTTACGCCTCCAGGAGGTCCTTTTTCAGAAGTGTCTATGTTCCAGTTGAGCACAAAAGTGTAATGGAAACACTTTTTTTGCATTTGCACATCTCTGGCAGCCCTGGGTGTCACGTAGTCGGTCACATTTGGATGGTCATCAACTGACTTTATCTAATGTTGTCTATTTTCACAAAAGTGACAGCAGCATTCGCAATAATTTGTCCAAAACTAAAGATGTTTCCATCCATCTTCTTAGAAGTTGAGAAATTCTTCTTCTTTGTTTTGAAGAGAAGTCTCGCAGGACGACATTTCACGACAATTACGCTCATTCACACAAAACGCCGGCCTCCCGACAGCCTTGTCGCAGTTTCAGAATTGTCACTCTTGTTCTGAGAAAGTGAAGTGAAGTGCAGTGGAAATCCGCCTGCTACGTCACCCTCAACTTGACCCTGAACCCACAAAGCAGCCTGCGCCTCTTCTGTTTTTTTTCTTCTGTCTACAAAAACACACGGACACACGACAATTGAGGATTATGTAAACTATTCATTTGATTTTACCAGTGTGCGGTTCTTGCACAAATCAAGTTCAGGACGTTTTTCTATTATGTTTTCTTTATTTTGATTTGATTGTGTATGCTCAGAAACACTTGATGTGGTAATCTGTGCCACATCTTATGCATGACCTGCACCATCTTATCATTTCTATTAATATTTTAACAAACATGTTACAGTAACATATTAGATAAACAATTCATAGGGTGAATTATTTATACCTAATTTGCAGACACTCTGACTTTTAAATTCATTGGCTCTTTACTCAGGATTACTCTCAGATATTTTTTGCAGTGAGTCGATGAACTGAAAGGCCCCAGATGTCACCTGGGCATGCTTTGTCTTTGTCCCTGGGGAATTCCTAAATTGAACTTATGAGTGCATTTGTGTCTGGTTGTTTGGCTTGTTTGTCCCTGTGATGGGAGCGGTAACCTCTCCAGGGTGTACCCCACTCCACGACAGCTGGGATGGGTTCGAGCTACAGCCGTGATTCCAGTCAAACTGAAGAAACTATAGGAAGTATATATATGAACGAGGACCGGAGTGGAGGGGACAGATTTTGCGTTCAAGTAACCAGGGACAGGTGATCTGGCAATATAATATTGTGGACATTTTTCATTACATCTACAAAGGAGCTTATAAAAGGTTGGCATGAGTTGTTTGTCCATTAATTAGCATTCCCTAAACGGTAATGGACGTGCAAGTCCCAAATTAAAAGTAATTCCATTTAAATCTCAATCTGGATCTGAATGTGGAAGCAGAAACTTAGCCTCGGCGGAGGCGTTTGCTGTTGGACTGCACTTTGTCATATGTTCAGCTCTTTGTCAGATTTAAAAAAAAGAAAACACATACGTACACAATTGTCTGGAATTATGCTGCAACAACTTATCATTTTATCTTAGAAGTTTGATTAAATCCATATAAAAACAACTAATTGACTGAATAAAGATAAATGAACCAACTATTTGTGATGTTGCCCATCTTAGCAGGAGGCGACTCTCCCAAACCCCCCGGCTGAGCCATAGATGGGCAAATGGGAGGATCTAATAAGCTTGGAAATTGTTCATGGGTCCCCTTTTTACCAAAAGGGACCCATTTTAGATTAGTTAATCTCAGGCTTTCCAAAGGCTGATGTAACGGTACATTCATTCATTCACATCAAATCCATCCATCCTTGTTTCAAATGTATTTATAAAAATGACACCATTAACAAGGACAGACATAAAAAACAAAACAAAAAAAATATATATATATATATGCATTTTTTTAAAATGGTCCGAATTATGCACCAGAACCATTCCGGGCCATGAGAATGTTGATTTCAGCTTAAAAGTTGGATTTTTCATCGTGGGGATCAGTGGAAGTTGACTCACAGCCAGCCTCTACTGGCCACTGTAGGAACTGCACATCCGCGCTGGCTTCACCAAGGAAAACCATTTGTGGCTCCTTGACCCTAAAGTATTATTATATGATCTTATTGAAAGATCCCCCAAATCTCAGCAGCCATTTATACAACAAATCAAGTAATCTAACACGTTTAACTAAACCTAAGAGAAAAAGTGAGATTACCTCTGGATTATGATTCCACCTCATATGATTCTCACACATTGCATTTCCCAGCTGTATGTGCTATGCATTTCCACAGAGTTGAAGGCTACAGATGTGAATCCTCAAAAAATAATTAAATAAATAACCGAATGGCAGTAAGTCTAGTAGTTGTTGTTATGGACATCTGTGATGAGAGCAGATCTACCTGCAGTGTGTTGACAGGTACCTGTAAATGGAGACATTCTCTATGAGGTCAGAAGTCTCTGTGTCTGCGATGATGATGCCTTTTGGTGACACCGTCAGCGTTACCTTCCGAAACTTCTTGGCACTGGCTCTGGCCTGTGAATGTAAAATATAAAAAGAGACGCGTCAAAAATCACACGGCGAGAATCTCACCTCAGGTGAACGCAGAGCCAGCCAATCAGCCAATCAGCCTGACATAAATGTAAAATGATCTTGCTGAAGTTCAGAGATTTAAAAAAAAAAAAAAAAAAACAAACTCTGGCACTCATACGACATGTTCCTCAAGTTTCTTTGTCCTAGAAATGCTCTGTGGAATTTATAATAGGGGACATAATGGGGGGAGGACTGCTGCAATGTGTACCCCCAAATGAACACTCGAGGTCGGACTGGCAGCCACCGGCTCCCCCTGCTGCTCTGCGCCATCTGGACTTTCAGCAGAAACAGCCATAGTGCTGATCTTGTGCTCTGTAAGAGCGCCTGTTGACAATGACAGTGACCCCGTTTACCAAACTGCAAATGAGTAGGGCTTAGTGTCACACTGAAGAGATGACAGGACAAAAATCAGAAGAGTCACTAAAACAAGACAGAGGAGGGAAAAAAAGGAAGATGGGTGTGTGGAAATTACTTCATAATTCACTTTTCCTGTATGAGTTATTTGCTTCAGACTTGATGTGAAGATCAGTAATGGGGGAAAAATAACCGTCTTAAGCAAAAATTAGGACCACGCAAGGACAGGAAACGGTGTCACTGCTTGCTGTTGGGGGGACCGAAACTCCCTGGAGATGGTAGCACAGAACAATAGAGTCAACTTAAATCCAAATCCCTTTAAATATGAAAAAAAAAACAAAAGAGAGACAGAGGCTGCTGTACAGTAGCTGACTATGGTGTTGTACGATGGCTCGTGCATGTAGAAACTAGTTTCTGCTGTCATGTTATAAGTGTAACGCCACCAGGCAAGAAAATCTGTCAGCTTGAGATATGCCTGGTTCAGTTTTTCCCCTCTATGTTCGGTCCCTCTGTCCTGTCTTATCATGTCTGGCTGAAGCATGTCACAAATGAAAAAAAATCAAAAATGTATTCAGTTCTCCCATTCAGGTTTCCAAGGCAACCAACCGAGACAGAAGAGTTTCTCTTTTTTGTCTTGGTGCAAGTCAATTGAATTTCAATCCTGCAATTATGCTTTAATTGAGAAACAGACCAAGTGAACTGTAGGTCTGCGTCACTGTGAACTTTCAAATATATGACAAACAGGAACATTAACAAAACAGGTAATAATACAGGTTGTTTTTTTTGCAGGCCTGTAACTTGTTTGAAATCTAAATTTGGTTTCCAACACGATCTTGTGAAAACAGAAAAGACCTGAAATGCATTCAGGCAGAGGAAAATTCTGTTAGCAGTTTTCCTTTAGGTGTTAGGGGTGAGTTTGATGTTAGAGCCAGTTCAAAGCTGAATCACTTAGCTATAGTAATACAAACATCTCTATTTTCTAGCATCCTAGACCATCTGACATCCTTTACATAAGGAATTTGGCCAGAGACTTCTGGTTTCTGTATGAAAAGAAGGTTGGACTGTGCCACGGGCTTACAATCCAGTCGTATACCATACAACTATTGCATCTCTATGCCGATAAACAGATAGATTTTCTCTTTTGAATCAACATGTTTCCTGACTAGAAAGTCTGTCTTGCATGCTAAACTGAGAGACAGTACTTGTCCCTGAATATAAACTAGATTATTATCACTGCGCCCACAATGTGTTTGCTGAGAATTAATTGCAGTTGCTATCCAACATTCAGATTCAATCTATCCTTCATTGTTTATCCAATCATCCCCATTATGACAAAATATTGTCCGAGACTGTGATATAAATGGGGATACACGTGTGTGAAGCAGCTTGAGGCTTCGGTTTTACACATCCATGAAGGAATCGTTCTGTGAAAAGCATCAGCGCAGCCTGAACAGTTTCTCGAAGTAGATCAAACAGCGAGGAGCCAAAAGTACAGCTGACATTAAAACACAAATATAAACACCGACAAGGATGCTTGAGTCATGATGGGGAGCGGAGACTCACCGTGGCAACAATTCTGCGAATGGCAGCTGAGGCCATGTCCTCTCCTTTAGGCTGGCCCACCAGAGTCATGCCCAGGTACTTCACGTTGAACACCATCCCCTCCAGCAGCGTCTCCTTTGTGTCTGTCCAGTTCTCCGGCAGCTCTGCTTGGATAAAGTGACAGGACATCAACAAAATAAGTGGGTTTAAAATGATTGTTTGTCAATGTTTTGATGGCTTATCAATTAAGTCTTTGACAGTTTTGATTACAAACAAAACCTCTGAACTACCTAGAACAGCAACTTTGATCCCAACTGATGTCAGTGGAGCATTTTGTTAAATGTTGGGGACATTTGACCTGCTGCATTTTTCTCTGAGCTCTGAGCTTTCTCTCAGCTTAAAAACCCCAGAAAAGGATGTTTGTAGAGATGCAAACACAAACTGTAGTTGTCACTCTGCCTTACCTTTTTTGCATATCCATCTGATCTACAAATAACATAAATCTTTTGTAACCTGCCATGTATTACTATTATATTTATTATAAAGCGTCAGTAATTTGGAATCGATAATTTGTACAAAATGTCTGATGCGATTTGTGGTTGATATGATCCCCAACACAATGTACCAAGCTGTCCTAGAGCGGATAACTCTGTGGGTTACTGCAACCATGCAGAGATCTAAAAATAACACTCAGCATCACCTGGACACTGTACAGTTGGGCAACGAGAAAAGAACAACAATCAAGGCCGTGCAAATACTCAGATGAGAGAATCATAATACATAATTATTACCGCCAAGGTTTGCTGCAATGACAAAAAACAAAACAAAAAATACAATAATTGCATCAAATGTAAACCATAGATTTTTTCAATCTTTTTTCTGTTCTTATTACTTATTGAACGAGTGGAGAGATGGGGGCAAAGAAACAAGAATGACAAAGTATCCAAGCCTACACAGGGCCGTGCTGGCACGGAAATCTCCACATGGGCCGAGCCATCTGTCACTGGCAGACCCCACGCAGCTGCGAAGGCGAACAGTTTCCCCACTGCACCACTTCCAACAACTTTCAATTATTAACTAATCTTCGATTACACAGCGGGAGCCGTTTCACAACCAGAGGGCACATTTGGTGTTATTAAATGTGAATGCTTAGGGGGCATTGGGGGAGAGGGGTTGCTACAGGTGACCCGGCTGTTCAAGCTGACAAGTGGATCTTGACTAGAAAGCTTGCGCGCACGCACGCACGCACGCACGCACGCACGCACGCACGCACGCACGCACGCACGCACGCACGCACGCACGCACGCACGCACGCACGCACGCACGCACGGACGCACACACACACACTCAAAAGTGTACTTGTATGCAACTACAAGTTGCTTGCGCGACTATTGCTCGGAGCTATGGTGTAAATTTTACATCCACTCGTTTTGTTTTGTTTCGTGATTTTGCACGTGCACACCACAAAAATGGATATGAAATAACACAGTCAAGAAGCAAAGTGTAGACCTCCAGATTTAATGTAAGAGTTTTCACAGGAACGCGGCATTTATTATTTAGGAATTACGGTCATTTTAAGCAAACTACCTCGATTATCAGGGAGGCCGATGTGTTTGGGCAACTGACTGCAACAAGTAAATGGGCTGAGTGTGATCCATTTTCTCTTAACTACAAAATAAAGGAAGTAGACAAAAAGGTCCAGCGTTGACATCAAGTATCAAGCAAACCACGTGACATATCAAACATGGGGGAGGTAGTGTTATGGTATGGGCATGTAAACCGGCCAATGGAAGGGGCTCGCTGGCGTTTATTAATAATGCGACTGCTGACAGAAGTAGCACGATAAACACTGAGGTGTTTAGGGCTTTCCTCTCTGCTCACATTCAGACAAAAGATACAATGTGATCCGGTCCTTCACACTCCATTCACCCTCATACACAACAAATGCAATTTAAAACTTTTTGCAGCCAAAATACTCGTTAATGGACATGTCAGGTGCCTGATCTCAACCCAATAGAGCATATTTTCCTTAAAATACTGAAGACAAAAGTGAAGGGTGAAAAGCTCTCAAAATAACTGCAGGGAAGGTGAAGCATGGAGAAGCCCACGGACTCCAGGCTTCATCCCGACATTGACTGCAAAGAATTTTCCTTTGGGTGTTATATATTGTGGTTATTTTCAATATGTCACATTGTCAAAATACTTTTGAGCTCCAGAAAATTGCAGGTACATTTTGATTGTTCACTGTGGTGGTGTAAAAAAGTTAAAAAAAAAACACAATTTTCCAATTATGTCTGGGTCTGACAGTACATTCCTGGTCCTCCTTCACTCCCACCACCTCCTCAACCTCAACTACTGAGACACTGAGGTGTTCCCAGGCCAGCAGGGAGATATATTGGCCAATAATGATTTAAGCACCCTCATTTTAAAGACCTCTTTATGCAGTTGCTGTTTTGAACTACATCTGCTGGTGGCGTTAAAATGTCACCTAACAGAGCTAAGATTTAATTATCCAGTTAGCTGCAGCTCATAAAATCCTCTACAGCTGCATCAGTCATTATTCAAGCACCAGAAACGTCAAGTGTGACCTAAACCAAAGGCATCTCATTGTGAAAATGGAGAGCGGTGGTTAAATAAGATTTCGGAGCCAGCCTGCCACAGTGAACTGTGAACCACAGAAGCGAGTGCGAGTTGCGGTTCTGAGAAGAATCAGTTTCAGTTTTTCACGTCTCGTCTTTTGGGTCATTTCAAAACTGCCAACCCTGGTCGAAACCTTTCAAACATCGTCGTCAAATGTCGCAGCACTTTCAAGCTTGAGTGTTACGGTCCATGTTGTGTCTTCATCAAACGACACACATGAATTATTAAAGAGCTTTATGTTGATGCTGCAGGGTTTCCAATATATCATCCTCAGAAAAGAGGAGAGCTTAAATTTTTAATAAATCCCGTGTGAGTCTACAGAGGGGCTGGGGCTGATAAGAGTGACGGGAACAAGCGCAGGGTGGTTAATTGGATTTTAAAATGTTTAAAAAAAAAAAAAAAAAGAAAGAAAAAATTCCATATGGAAGAATATTTGTGTTATTTAAACTTTTTAAGAGGCCAGTATGTGTTACATACAGTACATATGTGATTTGGATATGTGTGTGTGTGTGTGTGTGTGTGTGTGTGTGTGTGTGTGTGTGTGTGTGTGTGTGTGTGTGTGTGTGTGTGTGTGTGTGTGTGTGTGTTCTAGTGAGATACTGTTCATCAAAATGACTTTATTTCAGAGCCCAGAACAAGATTAGCGCCTGGACCTGGCTGGGCTCTGATGAGGACTGTAACTCTAAACTAGTTCCCAGCAACAATTTAATATCAACATTATTGCCACAAGCCCACTGGTTCTATTATGCTCAAACACTAAAGAAAAAAAAAAGCACAGATATCATGTGGCAGAGGCTCGTGAAAGTATTTAAATTTAAAAAAAGAAAGAAAAAAGTCATAATATAATACCAACTCCCTGAGTTGAGACACTATATTGAATGGAAAACTGACAAGTGTAGCCTTTCACAGGAGCCGATCCGACTTGGGGAAGTGTTGTTGTAGTATAATAGGTGCCATGTGCTCTGCACGCCTTCAGCTACGTGCAGCTGTCTCTTTGAGCCCCATGTTTCGTAATTTAATTTGCGCTGAGAAGTCAAAACTGTACCCGGGTGAATTCTGCTCCCGCTGAACACCTACACTGATGGTTAATTAACATCACAAACAGAAGTGAAGACTGCACATAGAAACACAACGCCACAAGTTAAATGCAAAAAAAAAAAAAAAAAGAAGTGTTTAAACAAATATGTGCTTTCGGGTCAAGATAACAAAAGCAATCCCTTTTTTTTAGAATTCCACATGGGAAGTAGACATTCTTTGCTTCCCCGCATCAGACAGTCTTGGCTCTGAGCACGGCATCAGAAACATTCAGCTTGCTTTTAAGACCCCAGTGACACCCCCCCCATCCTCCACATCCTCTTGATGTAATCTCTTTGCCACCCTGTTTTACTCATTCATCTGATGAAACTTTGAATGTAGGACACCACCTTGACAGGGAAAATAGGCCGCACATTGAGGGAAGATGGTGGGCTGGGATAGAGTGGGTGTGTGGGAGGGTGGTGATGAAACTGGCTTCCTGATTCTGCCCTGAGGGGAGACCAAGTACAGCTAAGACTTTCCATTCAAGCGCTCACTTTTCTCAACGCTTTCTTAAATCTGTCCTTAAAATCACCTCTTATTTTCTTCATCTTCACTTCCCCTGGCTTTAAATGCACAGGCAGACTTTGTAGAACCCTTGCTTTCATATGGTTTCTTAGAGAATAGCTAATTAGAGGTGCTTGGGGACACTGGGTACCTCCAAGCAAGCCAGGACTCCAAGTCTGAACAACTCATCAACAAAGATCATGTTTAACTGCACACTGGTATCCTGGTTTTCTGCCGCATCTAAGTTTTGCTCATACAAAAAGGACCTGAGGTTCACACTGGAACCTTTACGCATCATCATTCCAGTGTTCAACCTGAATGTCCAGAAATCGGAAAAAGGTCTTTGGATTCTATTTGTATATTTGAACAATCCAGGATGCTGACAAACATGCAAACACAATGATGTTGCCAGGCAACCACAGGCTTCACTGTTGACAACTCAGCACTGTCAGGGAGGTGGTACCTGCAAATTGCATTCGAGAAAAACTTGGCTTGCCTTCAGAAGAAGTGTGCAACCAACAACGTGCTCAAATAGCAGTCGATCTGCCCTGCAAGTTCAGCTGGAGTAGCACACAGGAATACCACATGTTCAGCCAAACGGTATGAAACAGTCTGCTATAAAACATTACCCACCACACATTCAGTTTCCTTCAGTTCACTAGCCTTACACTGGCAGGGCAGGGGCGAGGGTATAAATATACACACAGAGGTTTGTTTTTTGATACAAATCAATACTAATAAGAATTTCAGAATCTCCTTCATCCTTTTCGGGGTCACTGGGGGACATTTGAGTCTCTCCCAGCTATCACTGGACAGAAGGCGAAGAACATCCTGGACAGGTGGCCGGGGCATCAAAGCACCTTGCAGAGACAACACAGACAACCCTCCACAGTCTCTCTTAAGCCAATTTTGAACCAACTAATTAACTCGAAAAGATCTGGTGTGTCTTCACACAGAATACTAGGACTTATCGCCTCCATGTTTGGTCCTGAGAAATGTCCGGAGATTGAAAATTGATTCCTGAAAAGATGCATTTTTGATGCATCTTGCCTTTTATTTTTAATCAGCAGAATAACTTAAACAGCCTCATGCAAAATGTAAAAGTTGACAGCAAATAAGAGCCACTTTATATCCCATTTAGTCAACTAATCGTTTCAATAGTCGATGACGAATTGACAATCAGAACAGTCGTTTGTTGCAGCCCTATCCAGGATATAGGCTTACGCATGAGCATCGCCCTCCTCCGCGGTGACCTTAAAAGCTGTAATGTCTTTTTGCTGAATGTTTGTTTGAAAAATTGCAGCTTCATTACTTAGCACTTTCACATATATAAATCCATTTTCAAGCAGCTGGCAGTTAATGGAAAATGAAAAAAGAATGAGATTCCCAGCACTATACAGAAAAAAAAAAAGGAGTCGGAGATGAAGACAGAGCAACGGGTTTGTTAGACTGTAAAACCCAGCCCCGAGGGAAGGTTAATGTTGCTCTGTGTCTCCTGCATGCATTAACAGGTAACTACTTGGCAAAGGCATCAACTGTAACAGCCTTTTAAAGTGATAAAATGCTCTTGGTGCTTACAGTTACAATCTGTGTAAAAAATTTAAAAAATGGTGTGTGTAGGTTAAGAATCATTTGGAAATGAATGAAATCTGTTATTCAAGTTGTTCACAGTCAAAACAAATACAGAAAGTGCCGGTTAAACCCTCCCCCCCTCCTCCCAGATAAACCCGCTGAAGAAAACGTTTTCCTCCTCCGTGATGCTCTTCCAGACTTTAGTCATTTGCTTGTGCTTGGGAATTATCTGTGGAATTCATGGTAAAGTTTAGTTTTCGTCACCAGTGAGTGAAATGCCACTTGATCACGTCAAGGTTGAGGTCAAGCACTCAGACAGTTCAAAACCCATCAACTTCTTTACCATCAAGAACTTGAAGAGCTGCTAGAGCACTATGTCTCTGGTCATTTTGAAAGCAGTCATGCTCCAGCTGTCACACCGACTCAACACCCTGCACAGGTTGATGAGATGAGTCACCTGCGTACTTTTCCCTCCCGTCATTCTGATGCAAGTCGATCTCAGTTTGTTGGCAAAGTCAAATCTATTCTTTATAATTGTGTATTGTTTGCACTTTATGCTGAACCCTCTGTGTTCGCTCTCTGAAAGCTTTCGGGGTGACCTGGACGATGACATGCACGCCGCCTGGGCTGTACCAACCTTTTAGATACTATAAAAGGGTTTCTGTTGTCACAATGGAGAGAATGGCGTGATCATTCATCAGCGGTATATTCATGTGGACGCCCTGGGTTTCTGTCGTTTTGTTTTTGTTCCTATGTTAATTAAACATTATGTTTTGTCCTACCGGGAGAACTTCTGTCACTGTTGTGCTCAAATAGTTTTTTTTACATTACAAACAACTCACTTGGGTTTGTTTTTCATTATTTTTGTAGGTTTTTGTGAAGGGCACTGACAGATAAGCATTTTTGCTGTCAGGACTCGTGTCCTCTGTTGCACAACAGCTTTATTTAAACAGCTTTGCTAAAGCCTTTTCAGTGCTTATTTATCTGCCTTACTGGGGCTAATTATTCTAACAACACGGGAAAGAGGAGCCGTCGTTTGTCATAGAGACTGTTTACAATGTCTTGACAGTTATGGCTTATCGTTGTCTAGGTGACATTAAATGCAGCGCGCCTCGTACAATAAATGTCCATCAAAAGTGTCTTAACAGGGTGATTCAGTAGCTAATCTTGTCAGGGTTTGACATGTAGGCTGCTGTTTGGGAATCTAAAGAGATATTTAACAAAGGTCTAAAGAAAGAGCCCTGAATGCATATTGCATCCTGCTGTCAATGTTTTAATATTTTTAATGCTTTTTTCATCACGTAGACTTTTAATGTGATGAGAGCAATGAACCTTTTATGGAAGTGCATGGCGGTTAATTAGTATGTTTTTCCATGGACAACTCAGATCTTTCAGTACTGTAGGAAGGCTTTACTTGCAAATATTTATTAGTAAAGAACGATCGCTCTGCACTACGGCAGGATCGTCTACTTAACCATTCAAAGAGCGCTGTCCTTTTGCCGATACAAATCTTTTCCAGGAGCCCGCTGGCTTGCATTTCAAAATCTTGATCAATTTTTAACAGTTTCTCAGAAAGAGAAATCCATTTATGTGATGAATGTTCATATTTTAACTTTTGTTTTCTGCAGAAGGATAAGACTGTGACTTGGAAGGAGTAATGCAAAGTGGAATCTCTAAGTTACCCAATTCCCATATCGAGCAAAGGTGCAAGAAGAGAAGGTCCTGCTAGAGCAGTCTGCAGCTTTGCCATCCATTATCACACAGAACTAGTCACCGAGAGCTGCTGATCTCATCTGAGGCCATATATCTCAGTGCCCCTTTAATGGATCGGGGCATCCTGCAGGAATTCCCTTAAATGTACCACAGCACCTGAAACAACTCAATTTTATTTATAAAGCACTTTAAAAACAACACAGTTGACTATAGCGCTGAACACAAACATGGGGGTCAGAGAAAAACATTTAAAAAAAAAGTAAAACATGTAAAACAAATGTAAACATAAAAGCATAAACGAAGATCTCAAACTGATTTAAAAGCCAAAGTGAAAAAGTATGTTTTAAGAGAGGATTTAAAAACGGGAAGTGAGTCGTCTGCCTGATATGTGGAGGTGGCTCGTTCCACAGTTCTGAACCAGCGACTGAGAAAGCCCGGTCGCCTCCAAGCTTCGTCTTAGAGGCGACTAACTATAACTGATCTGCTGACGTGATGGAGCGTGAAGGAGTGAACGGTTGAAGCAGGTCAGATGGATACTTTGGAGCGAGACCATGGAGACATTTACAGACAAATAAAAGAATTTTACAATCAATGCGTAAACAAACTGGGAGCCAATGGAGTGATGCTAAAATTGGAGTCACATGCTTTCGTTTCCTTGCACCAATTAAAAGTCGAGCAGCAGCATTTTGAACTAACTGCAGTTGAGGACCCTGCCTTTCGCCTGATATGCGTCGGGATAGGCTCCGACAGACCCCCGTGACCCGGAAACGGCTAAAGCGGGTATAGCTAATGGGTGCACGGTGGCTTAGTGGTTAGCACTGTTGCCTCACAGCAAGAAGGTTCCCGGTTCAATTCCCGGCCCGGTGGGTCTTTCTGTGTGGAGTTTGCATGTTCTCCCCGTGCTTGCGTGGGTTTCCTCCGGGTACTCCGGCTTCCTCCCACAGTCCAAAAACATGCAGTGTAGGTTAATTGATCATTCTAGATTCTCCCTAGGTCTGAATGTGAGTGTGATTGGTTGTTTGTATGTGGCCCTGGATAGACTGGCGACCTGTCCAGGGTGTACCCCTGCCTTTCGCCTGATATGCGTCGGGATAGGCTCCGACAGACCCCCGTGACCCGGAAACGGATAAAGCGGGTATAGATAATGGCTGGCTGGCTGGCAGTTGAGGAACTGATTTCTGGCTGACTCCAATTAAAGTGCATTACAATAATCTAATCGTGTTGTGATGAAAGCATTGATTAAAATCTCAAAGTGATGTTGGGAAAGAAAAGGCTTCACCGTGGCCAGTTTCTGTAGGAAATTGGACTTGACCACGAACCAATATGAGTATTAAAAGGTACAGTTCATGCAAAGTTTTACACCCAGGCTTGTTGCTGTAGGTTTCACGTGTTTGTTTAAAAAACGCAAGTCAACATGCACCCTAGAAACCCTTCCAGCTGAGTGATTTCTGACACAGCTGAAGACTTCAGCCAATCAGGTGTCATGTGTCTAGTTTACAGAGATAAATGGAAAATTTACGCAACAACTTACATTCTGCGCTTGGAAATTATAGAATTGCTTTACAATTCACAGTAAAACAACAAAAATATCAAAAATACCATCTATGCATGCCATACAGTTAAGACGCCGTTCATCCCCAGTTCCTTAAAAAGGGACCTTAATATGCAGTTTTGACCTCTATTCATATTGACACATTTTAGCCTCCTGTTGTTACTGGTTACCTTCCTAAAACAATCAGACACGTTGCTGCCAGTCACGCACCACAGCAACAAGACGATGGGAAGATGTTTCTTCTTGAACTGAACTGTGTCTGGGTCTGGTCTGGGAAGGGCAGGGCAGGGCAGACCATGCATGGGGATAGATGCAGGGTCTAGGTTGATCTCGGAGTTTAGAGGCTTGATCCGCAAATTTCTGCTGGCATCAGCAGAAAGTCATTTTAGGGGACATAAAATTAATTGAAAATTGCTGTAGCTCCTGGTATGCCTGCTCTGTCCCAACCTTTAATTTACTGCTTAATCAACCGTGCACCTCTTACAAGGACAGTTATACAACCTGAAAACTGGTAATATTACAGTACAAGTCAATTGTGAACCTTCGATAGTCAGGAAAAGCACAGCAAGTGCTCTTTATTTTTGCTGGAAATACTTGCATTTGTCAGATTTTAGAAGGTCAACACCACTCTCACATTTGTAAATTAAATATGTCCAAGTTCCGCTGTTTTTAAGCAGTTTTAATAAACCTATTTACAGCTTTAATAGAAAAAACAAAACAAAAACACTTTGGTTTGAATTATTTTACTTTCACATCCATAACGACTCAGTGGGTTCATCGGTTTTTACCATGTCAGGTGGAGTTACATAAAAGACATCCATTTATTTATAATATGAGGCGTAACCTTCGGATTGGCGGTCGGCTACGCTAAAGGCTACTTCGTAAACAGCGGTTCATGCGAACCCAGCGCTGGTCATTTCTGATTTCGGCGACAACACCACATGTGAAGCGGGATATTCTGCTGCTCGATGGAAAGAGCTGCTATCAACAGCTAACTTTGATTGACATATGGTGGGCGTGTTCTAGTCGGTTTCCAGAGCAACATGGCGCCCCACAGTGCAAGACATAAGTATGTATTCTTGATTTTAACGTGTTATTAACTTTGACAGCTTAAATATATACATTTTACGCTGCACGAATGAATTAATTCCTTTTAAAGTACAATTATGAGCCGTTACCTATTATGATGAGCAGTAATCTTTTGAAACTGTTAAGTCTGAATCACAGCTGAGCGTTTATGGTGGCGTGCAACTCTGCCAAAGAGTTTAGCATTATGTGGTAACTTAAAAAATAAAAGCCACAATGTATTAACACAATCACTGCACTTCATCAGAGCAGGAACCGAGACATTTTGTGAAAAAAAAAAAAAAAAAAAAGATATGACGGGGAAACTGGAAAGACAACAGAACTCAAGGAAGAGCTGGCTGCTCATTATGGGAATTACAGTTCTCTGCACATTAGTCATCTGTTTTTAAAAAGCGCTAAAAGGTTCTGCAGAAGCAGCTGCAGAACCAAACAGAACATTTATACAATAAATAACAATTGAAAATTAAATAATTTCAGTTGTGATCATCATAGCTTATGTAGCAGTGAGAGAGAGTTTCATACGGGACAACAGATGTTGGGATGTTTTTCTGTGGAGACAGCTGCTGATCCACCCAGATGTGCACCGCCCTGTTCGGGCCGTTATCATGGGAAGAAAGGGATTCAAGACAGGAGTACATACTTTGATATCCTTATTCCACATCCATCAGGACTTGCCGACAGGCTTAAAGTCCAAAGTGCCTGACAGTCCTGCAGCGCCGTGAGGTGTTTGAACATAAAATGAGGAGTGCAAAGACAGGTAAGACAGGCAGGACCATCAAATCAGCTTCAGAATGACGAAGCACTTAGTCTTTAGCACAGAAGAGTCTGGATGCTGACTGGTGGCAATTTAAATGGTATTTAAAAGGCTGTTCCGAAATGGTCACATTTTCCTCCTCTGGTGTGTTGTGAACATGTTAAATAAACTGTTTTCTGTCTGAAAGCCTCAGTTAAATAAAGGCTTAAATGACATAAAATGAAAGCAGTATGCACACACACCTGCACACACATACAACAGGCTTCTGCAGCATTTAATCTCCCTCACACGCACACATGGACTGCAGGAGGATAACAACCAAAAGCATGTTTGTTAAGACTCTTAAACCAGAGTAAAAGCCCATCTCTTCACAGACAGCTGTCACGGACATCAAGCTGAAATCTTAATGCTTCACTGTGCACACTACCCAGGAATCTGGACTGTACGTAAGCATTTCTGTGGTGCACTGAACAAGCATGCCCCATATAATGGGATCGCTCAGTTTCTCCCTGTTGCATAATTCACTTCACTTCGGGCCAGGCAACGTCAGTGCAGCATCTCTCCAGAGAGATGGCAGCGAACAATAAAATTAACTCTGTGTAGCCGTTTCTTTTGAAACACGTAAAAATGTAAACTTCAAGGCTTAAGAATGAATGATCAAACATAACATTCACAACACGTATAAACCGTGAGCCAGGAGAAAATGCTATACACTTGCCATGATGCAATTGTCAAGGGCCTCGAAAAGAAAATCGATGTGGAATATGATGTGGAGCAGTCTTTAATAACGCCAGGCCCGGATTTTAAAAATCAATATTTGTGGACTGGAATGGTGAGGAAAAAATACCTGCTGCTTCAGATGTAACAGCCGCAGGGGAATACAAGAAATGATCCGAAAGTCGTTGAGAAATTACATTTAGAGCAGAAAATG
This sequence comes from Xenentodon cancila, assembly GCA_014839995.1. Taxonomy (NCBI): domain Eukaryota; kingdom Metazoa; phylum Chordata; class Actinopteri; order Beloniformes; family Belonidae; genus Xenentodon; species Xenentodon cancila. The sequence goes on from CM026209.1 coordinate 10,196,388, forward strand.
TTTGTTTTAGTGGACGAATTAAACCTGATGTTTAGTACAACAGCTCCAACACAGATATACCTTGCAAGATCCTTTACAAAGCTTGACTTTTCATCTTTGTCTTCATACCAGCTCTTTTCTTCTGACAAGTGAGGGACGTCACATTTACAGCGACAATATGCAACACTATCCATAAAGTGCAAGGAAGAATTAAGGGCGTTCTTGATCTTAGAAGCAAGAGATTTTAAAGAATTAATACAGATTTTCAGTGGATCTACTGCTATTTTGATTCAAAAAAATCACGGGAAAGATTGGCGAGTAAATTCAGTCATTTCAGGTGACTGAGGGGTCCCTCATTGAGGCCAGGGACACACTTTTGTTCACACTGTTATTTAAGGAAACATATCTCAGATCACCTATTCACTCAACATAACTGATCAATTATTTCTGATTGTTTTCACAACCTTATTAACGTGATGCCCACTTGTGATTGGATCACCCGGGATGGCTGTTTGCACCGGACCGGACCAGGTGTCATGTGGGACATGTGTACATTCTTGGGACGGTTAAAAATTAAGCCTTCGTAAATCTTAAAACCTTGACTTTTATTTCATTGCAGACGGCATAATCCCAGCACATCTTCGTACACAGTGTTTTAAAAAAAGGTTGGGCTGTTGTGTGGGCAATTCATAAAAATATACTATTTAAATTTAACTGATGGCTTCTAAGGATGTCTATGCGTGGTCCTGTGATGAAATGGTGACTTGTGAAGAGTGTATGCCTGTCTTTTGCCTGAAGACAGCTGGGACAGGCTCAAACGAGACCCCCAGGACCCTGAACAGGAATAAAACAGATAAGGAATGCGGGAATGCCTGTCCTTACAGTTCAGTTACAGCCAAGGTGACAAAAAAGGAAAGCTCCGGCCATCAATCCATCAAGTTCTACCTGGAGGAAGTAAAAGCTCTCAGCGTTTTCTTTGACTCACTTCAACTCAGATCTCCCAAAATCCCTCGGAGCACATTACAAACCAACCACATCCAGGACCTATAGCCGCTCATAAACGCCATGTCTGGCACCCACCGCGGCCAGAAGTGACAACTGTAGCAGTTACCCAATCAAAACTGACCGACACAAATTATAAAAACAGAATATCAAGCACATGATGCAATGGTAGGTCAAATAATGTATCCAGTGTTACAGTAAATCAGGGAAAAGTCAAAATACTAAAGGACTAATCATGTTAGAGAGTACTTCATGGAGACGCAGCAGTTAAGATATTTCAGTCAGCGCAAACACACTCCATCCCCAGAGCCTCACGACAAACACGGCATAGAAAGAGCATTAGTCACACTCGGGGCTGTTGGGTAGTAATGCCGACCAATAAGTACAGTTCTTATAATGTTTCCTCTTGCACATGAAACCAAGTGGAAAAATAAGTCTCGTAAAAGGCTAAATTTAAAAAAAAAAAAAAAAAAAGGCTGTGCAGGGCTGTCAGCGAAGTGGTTGAGCTTTTGACAATAATCCCACTAATCAGACTGTTGGAGGGATTTGGCTCGTGGACGGTAGTTCTCCTTTGAAGTGGAACGAGTCAAAAGGTCATGCTGTTACACAAAAAACCTGCGGCATATCGACAAAAGCCTGTGATGCACTTCTTAATTATTCTTTTAGACCATTCATTGTAAATAAAATTTAAAAGAAAAACAAACAAACTAAACTTTGTTGGTGTTGTTCCCTTAGTCAATGTAGTAAACACATTTGAACTCTGATTATCTGAAACTGAACTTCCTGAGACATTAATTTGAAGGACTTTAGCAAAAGAAATGCAAAAGATTCCAAATTACTTCAGTTTAGTTGATGTAATACCTCAAAGCAATACCAGGATCTGCTGATCTCTAAGACAAGTAACCCATGAAACGGCTTAGTCCCCTCAAAGCAAGCGCCATGAAATTTAATTAGTAACACTTTATCATCTAATCTATCCTTTGTGTGCATAAATTATGCAGTCTTCAGGGGAAAACCTGCTGACTTAAATCATTATCTGATATACAGAAGCTAAAAATATTCAGGTTTAACAGGTTTTTATGAAAGTTTGTAAATCAGCATTGTTCAAATTATTGCGCCACAGATCCGATGTGCTAGTTTAGACTTCATTTCCAAAGTCGATATCAAACTGTCATTTCATTTCTTTAATAAAATTGATAGAAATGTTTGAAATCCCCAAATGGCACAACTTTATTTCCTTCTGTCCTCTTACATGTGCCCTAAAAATGGCCAACATCACTTACAGGACAGTTTTAGAAAAGCCAAAATTTAGCAACGCTACAATTTCTAAAGGCACAGACAGGTATGCTTTAACTTGGGAGATGACTGCACTGATTGATATACTTGCAAGTGATCTGAATCCTCTGATTGGCTCTGACTGGTAATCGGAAAATCGTCAAAAAAAAAATCTAACTTTTCCTATAGTCAGTAACTTGAAAGATGATGACGATGATCCAGTCAGTAGGAAGCGTGCCTTTGATGTGGACGTTTTCCACCCACGGACAGAACACTTTTAAAACCCGTAAGGCTTAAAAGTAACCCAAAGAGGAATAACCAAAACATTGGGTACAACAAAGGTGATCCAAGACGTCGAATCGAAATCAGATCTGGAAATGGCTATCATTTTTATACCACGAAAAAAAAAATGTAAAAATGACCCACTATTATAGTAGCAGAGATGAGGTAAATAGATCGATAACATACCACTTGGCCTCTAAAAGTAAAACTGCTGTATTCTTTATATGTGCTACGCACCTTTGCATTTAAATTACAGTGCATTTGGCAATGAATAAAGCTGCATTAATATCATTTAAGCCAGCACAGGAAAACAAATTAATCAAATTAACAAATTAATTAAAAGTCCAATTATCAAGCTGACAATTTGTTTACCCGGTTCTAACCACAGGAGCCGCCTGTATATTTCTACACACTAATCCCAGCCTTTACCCGATTCCCTGACACTCCTACCTTCGTTCCCCCACGGAGGAGTGAGGGGGGGGGGGGCTGTTTGCTGTTTCTACTTTCTCTCTGACTCACTGGTTCTTGAGTCTTAATAAGCCGTCAAGAGATAATTGCTCCTTGAGGGCAGTGCTGATTGACACCGGTGCTCCCTGCATCTCATTACGGCGAGTCGACTAACTTCAGATCAAGCTTGAGCCGAGCTGCCAAGCACAGAAATAGAAACTGCATGGTCTGACTTTTTCATTAAAGAAAAGAGACAAAAACATTTTTTTAAAAAGAAAACTAAAACCCTAACATTCAAAATGCGGGTAAAAGAAAAACAAAATGCATCTTTTCACTTACTGTTTGTTTATATTGACTGTACATGAGTGCTCCAGGAACATGAGATGACATGCACACTACAAACCTATGGCATTTCTAGAAGAAAAGAGGGTACCATAAGTACAATACTAAACCCCAAGGAAAAAGTCGAACTGAATTACATTCACTACACCCCGGCAACTAAAACATTTTAGACAGATGTCTAATGTACAGACACACTAGGTGCCAGGGGCAAATACATCTGATGTTCTAGACTCAGGAAAAGGTCCACCCTGCTTCTGTGTGACATTATACAAAGGGATGGCTCATAAGCCAAGTACATCCTCCGCTCTTGCCCCTCCATCCCCCACTAACGCTGCAACAGATAACGAGAGGTTACAAAGGGCTGAAGGACAAGGGCTCTAAATCTTTAGGTAGCAGACAATTTGTCTTAAATTCTCGATTCCACTTCAACGTCAGTCCACTGTGCTCAAAGAAAGCAGAAGTCTGGGAGCAAAGTGCATATATACATGTATTGAAAAACATGTATTGGTGGGGATGGATCAATAAAAATATATTATTATTTACTGATTAAAAAAAGCAAACTCATCTGGCTCAAGATATCCATGGTACTAAAGGTGATACGATAACTTCAATGATATAGTTTTAAGAACATCTTTTTTTTTTCCTATTGGAAATGAATGTTAAACTATGACAAAGCTTCAACAACTTCTAGCTTTGGATTTTTGCACCGATAACGTATAATATAATAATCACAATAATGTGATGGCGTGACAAACTCTTTAACCGAAGTATTTAACTGAAACAGTTGAGAGACGGTTCAAGTTTGCCGAGTTTACTAACATTGCACAACATGAGTTGGTCAGCAGCTGGATATTTAATTTTTTTCTCTGTCCATGCAGATAATTCAAGTAAAAGCATTTCCATTGTTCTGTTGTTGGTACTAGTTTGGTTGCTGTTTTGCCTACGTCCGAAGCTTCATTTCTCTGATTGGTTGTATACCAATAAAATTTTGTTCAGGAGCAGTTTCTTCTGCGTCCGATTAAATCCAGAGAAACCAGACTAATTCATTGTACCCAAGAGAATAATGGTTCAGATGGCTGTCCTGTCAACACTGCCTCAGTAAAGAGCAGTTTCTGACCCGTCTCTGAATAACTTTAACAGCAATTATGCCTTAATGATGGAAAATAAGTAAATAATTCTAAATTCTGAATCTTAGTAACTAAGAATCCCAATTTCCAAATTATTTTCTAACACAAAATGGGACAGGTACATCTCATTTTTCTTTTTTATAAAAGAAGCAAAAAGTAAAGTTCATGTCAGGTAGGACGAGGGTTTTCTTTGTGTGCTTTACCACAGATTGGCCATAAAAGACAGTGCTGACGGGAGTTTATAACAGTGACATTAATATAGCAATCAGAGAACAAGAAATTCAGCAATTACAAGTTAACGCCTTTCCTCATTTTCTTTAGACTGACATAAATTATAAATGCTGCATTAAAAAATTTAAGCTCCAAGTAACCACCCTATTAAATGTTTCCTTCTCATTTCAGACTTGGGTTCAATTTGCTGTGATAATTCACAACACAAATAATTCACTTTTTTTTCCTAAACTTTAATCACACATAATTTATGTCTGTGGCAAGCAGCTGCAGCGTTATCTTCTTTGCATTCTGACAGCCAGCTCGGACACATCACAGCATGCTGGCATACAGACACTGTCCTCTCAGCAAATTGCCTGCTAAGTAGCTTTGGGACTTCAGCAGTCACCCCTGCTGCCTGTGACAGCAGCGTACACATTTCTTCCTGCCAGTTTCCTCTGGCGCTTCACTGCTTCTGTCATCGGGAGATGAAATCCAGCTGTCAGTTAGCCTTTTCCTTTCTTTGCCGATTCACATTAAGAGCTATTAAAGGGGTCATCGGATGAAAATTCACTTTAGTTGTAACATAATGGTGCGTTGGACATGTGTGTATGCATCCATCCTATAATAATAAAAACCCACCAAGTGTTTTTTTTTTTTTTTTAAATTGCTATTTGAAAATCTTCTTTCTGAAATTAGGCTGTTCTGACATTCCTGTCAGAATGACATAGTTCTGCACAAGCCCCTCCCACAACAGTTGATTGACAAGGACGTCTTACATTAGACCCGCCCTGAGTGAGCCATCAACACAGTCTGCCATTGTTTACACTGTTCTTAGATGTTATGATGAACATGACAGTAATCATTTAGTTCCAACATCTGAGTCGCTGAAAATCCAGTGGCTTTATTTTGTTTGTGAAGGTAATGTAACCTTCGATCTAGCTTTACCTAAATTCATATGTGTTTGCAATCATCATTTTACAGCAGACTGCTTCACAAATGAAGGTGAATATAAGACCGGTTTTGCTAAAAGGTTGCAACTGAGGCATGGATCGGTACCTACAATTCAAGTTTCTGCTTCACCTCCAGAAAAGTAAGTCATTTTTTCCGCCAATTTACAGACTCAAAGAAAATGTCGTAATATAGGCATGTTGAAGCTTCTCAATATAATTCATGTCTGCATGTAGTAAACAATGTATGAAGACAAATGTCTTACTACAAATTGTGTATGTTTTCTGTAACGATAACATGGTAACACTATATTAGGGATACATTTGTAGAGGGTTTAAAAAAGGAGTCCGTTTAGGATGAATAAATCGTTTAAGTAACTATTGTAAATCTTTATGGGGCAGTTGATTCTTTTTTTTGTTTTTAATACCAATGGTCACTTTAATGCAATACCTGACAAATTATTACAGTTACAGTTCAATATTACAGTTACACAGTAAATTGATTCCTGATCACTGATTTTTCTTGATTAGACAAATGCATCTGAAGAATTGGCCAAGATGCATCATGTGGCCTGCCAGACGGAGACACCACAAATAGGGGTGCAACGATCAGTAGACCCTGTCGACAAAAATCAATAACAAAAATTGACGCCAACAAATTTAACGTTCAACTATTGTCGGCAAAAAAAAAAGAGTGAGGCATCGTTTTCCTTCCTATCTCTGCTGAGAATTGCATACTATTGACGCCACACGTTTTTCTTCAGAGTGAGTCCTCTTTCTCCCTTCGTATCTCTGCTACGAGTTGCCGATGCGACAGAGTACAGCGCCAGGTAAACAGTTCGGCGGCGACTGGCAGCAAAGTTCATTAAAAGATGTATTTTTGAATGAAGTGTCCATTTTTCATGTCTTATATTTTTAATTAACTCACCATTTAAAAACAACTTTATGCAAAATTTAAAAGCTGAGAACTAAATAAAAGCCATTTAATAGTGATCCGATTCATAATCCGATTAGTCAACTAATCGTTTCAGAATAGTCGTTAGTTGCAGCCTTAACCACAAATCAAAGTTGCCACCCAGCTGTCAATACGAACCCTGAGTCCTCACTACAAAAGCACAGGTGTGCTGATCCATTATCTATGTTGTGTGTAATTACTCATTAGGTTTCAGTGGTACTTGTAGGTATAATTTTAGTAATCGTTTTAAAAACTTTTCTTTTCTACATGATATTAAAATGTGATAAGACAAATATGTCATGTCCTGATACTGGTGTTGGCTCCACAGATGTCTTCAGAGCCTCCTGCTGCCAGACTTTTTATAAACTAACTCCTCAACTGTAGTCAAAGCGATGGCCTACATGTGTCAGAGTACCCCACAGGAGAGAGGGGCGGGGCAAGCAGAGCTCGGTAACATTTAAAGGGGAATGCACCAAAACGGATTGATTTATTCGATTTATGAGGCGCTGAATTTGACAATGTAAAAGGTGTTTTTATTAACTATCAGTGAGAATTTTCAATCCAAGTATAGTTGTGACATTTCATTAAGACCCTAAAGAATCGTATGAACTTGTGGTAAATTGGCATCCTATGATCCTTTAAAGAACAAAAAAGTACAATAGATATCCTCCCGCCAAACATTTGTTTCTAACAGTGTCTTTAAAAATGCCACGTTAATTACTTACTTTTCAGTTTGTACCATTTAACAGACAGACAAAGTGCATCAAAAGCATCCTCAGACACTTAACTCCAGACAATTTATGCGCAATATTCAATAATTTATATAGGACGCTTCCTGCGGAGCCCAAAGACACCAAGAACATTTTGCTGGATGTGAAATATATCAGTCATGTTTAATGAAAGCTGGCACAGGCAGAGGATTATTCACAAAACAGGAATTTGGGAACAGCAGTGTGGGTTCTTTAACTTTCAGTGCTGGTGTTTCTTTTGTTTACCTACATTCATCCACCTCACATAAGGCGATTGTAAACAGTTAATTAATGTTCTCTTAATTCCCCAGCTTGATGTTGCCACTCACTTTAGGTTAGGTGATGGCAGTAGCTCAGTGGGTCGAGTAGAGGATTCTATAATTGGGAAATTGGAGAATCACGCCTCCACTCTATTTAAAGTTAGCTTTGGTCCAGAGAAGACTGGAGTGTTTCTGGGTCTGAAGTATTCTCCAGATCATGCATAGATTCCTCTTAGGACTAATATCTGCTTTGATGCAGCGCCACCTGAGGGCCTGGAGATCACAGGCATTCAATTCTGACTTTCAACCTCGTCTTTTGCAAACAGCAATTTCTCCAGATTCTCAGAATCTGTGGATGATATTTTATGCCACAGATGGCGGGATCTTCAGAGTCCGTGCAATTTTACACCCAGTAACATTATTCTGAAATTGTCTCAAAAGTTATAGATAGTGTTTAAACGGGGTTGTTACATCCCCATCGATCTAGATATGATGAACGATGAATCATATTTAATGAACAATCCAAAAAATCTAAAACAAAATGAAAAAAACAAAACAATACCAAGCCAAGATTAATGATGATCAAGAGGTCTTTTGTGGTCTACTTCCATTAAAGGGAACATAAGGTTTTCCTTTTACTGTCTATATTAACTTACAGATAAAAGTGCCTGAATATTTTTATTACTTGCTGAAATTTCCTATAAATAAAAGTAACTGTATTCAAATAACGTCTCATATCGTTTACTAGACCCATAATCAAATTGAATCAACATTGTATCCTGGCTATTTTCTAATAGACAAACATCAAACCATCATCTAGGTAATTAATGTCATAATGAAGTTTGAGATTTCTTTGTCTCTAAGATGCCTTTCTTAAACCCAATCATGTCACTAACCTGCTGTCAATTAACCTTGTTAATGTCAGATGTTCCTGCAGCTTTTTCTTTATAGTATCTTAACTTTTTAAGCCTTTTGTTGTCCATGGCTCAACGTTCTCCTAGGTGCGATAATAAATCACCTGATTCAAAATGAGACCATTTCTTTCATGAAACTTTCAACATTGCTGTGTTTTCTTTACTCGAGTATGAATAAAATAGAGTTTACAAGATTTGGAGATTATTGGATACCGTTTTCACTAACATTTTCATCAACACTTCATAATTTCGTCACCTTATGATTTCGAGTACAAAACTTAATCGTAAGAAACGATCTGTGGAGGCTGTAATTAGTCCAGTTAATGGACACAACCTGCAGATGGCTGATGTAGCAGTGGTGTCCTCCGCCTGACGGACAGCTCCACCGCTACATCTCCGAAGTCTGGGCAACACTGCGACCATTTCCAAACACAAGTACAGTCCCACTCACTTTCGTGCTTTGACGTCCCCCACGTGTGCCGCGGGACCCCGGGGCTCTTGATGATCGCCCTGCCGGCAGATTTCAGAGCATCCATGTCGAGGTGTGTCCGCTCCCCGGCAGGTGGATCCCCCTCAGCCTCCGCAGCACAGACAGCCGGATATGCGGGAGTAGTCAGAGTGAAGGAGGGGGAAGAAAAAAAAAAAACGTGATTAGAGAGGACACGGATGCAAGTTCCCACTGCGAGTCTCGCCGCCTCCTCTGTCCACGGTGAAATGAGCAGCTCGCGGCAAACGCACGAGCGCAGACTGCGCCGTTTCCAAAGTTGAGGGCGTGTCCTTCTAACCTTCACGAGCTGTGGAGCTGTCAATTAACGAAAATCATAACAGCATGCATGAAATATACAGCAGTTAGACACGCTCATCCATTCAACCTTACACTGACTCTTCTTGTCATAGTGCTTCATGTGTCCTGTGATAAAACATTTGTTTTAATTATCTATTTTTATCCATTTACATAATTTGCTTTCTGATTTAAATCATTAAAATATGCTTTATAAATTGAAACCATTTTTCTATTTTGAGCGTTTTTGTTTTATAAAGTACAACTTAACTGACGGGAGCTTATTATTGTGTACATTTGCGCCCTCTCGTGATCGCAAACTGGCATTGCAATTGAATGTGCCAGTGTAACTGTTGAAAAAAAATTGAGCTTAAAATAATGGTTTGCAGCTGGTGTTCTCCAAAAGGGTATTATGTTTTTACAAAGTAACAACTGTAGGACACCATGTAAGAAAGTAAAAACTAAAGTTGAATTAAAATTGACATGGGTCGAGAGGCTGTTGTATAGCAGGTGTGGCTGAAACCTCTAGAGGTTTGCTTTGACGATGTCTTTAGCTGGTGACAACTTCAGTGATGACACCACTTGCATCATAAGCAGCAGAAATCATACGTAAACTATCTGTAGACAGCATGGATAAAAATTCTGAGCCGACACCATTTGGAGCGCAGAGGTGCTCCTCCAAAGCAATTTCTCCCAGGTTATCCTATCTGTTTACAACGAGCACAGCAAACACTCCTATGCCACTTTTGGCAATAAAATATTCTTCTGCTCATCCTCAGCTGCTTATCAGCATTTTTTTTCATCTTTCTGTGGTCATTAGCTGGTCTTTGGAAAGTTCATTCTGATGCTTACACAGGATAAAGAGCGTTCTGTTGTCATGGATACTCATCACAACTAATGCAATGAAAAGTGTCCAAAAGAGTTACCAGTAGAAATCTTCCAGCCAGAAAATCATCCAAACCGGCATCGAAACATGCTTAAAAAATATAGTTTCAACATAAAAATGCTCAGTAGAAAACCTTAAAATACCAAGAAAGACGCTGTTTGACAGAGTTACTGAACCAGGCTTTCACTTGTCTCATGAGTGATTAAATTATGTTATATGAAAATGGTGAAAGAAAAGACAACATGTCACGTTGAAATTCAGATATTTTTTCTTTTAATTGTATTTTTTTAAATAAAAGGGGCAACAAAATCCTGCTGTATTGTATTGCGTCTCGCCATCAGTGAGGAAATGTTGCCGTCTGCTGGTAGTTTTCTGTCAATGCAGACTGTTGCAGGTCGGTCTCTAATCAATATTCTACTGGTCTTTAAGGAGGACAGTTTATCTTTCAGGTTTTTATCTGTCTGTATCTTTTTTGATTGGCGTTGATTTCACCACTTTTTATTCCACCACTCACCTGCTTATTATTATTAATAGGTTATACTCCTTGGTCTTCGTTCTCTGGTAAATTCAGTTTGATTTCTGTCTCTTATCATCTGCTCTTTGTCTGTTTTTTTTTTTTCAAACCTTGTTTTATATATATATATATATATATATATATATATATATATATATATATATATATATATATATATATATATATATATATATATATATATTGTCCAATCACTAATAAGAACCTGGATGACCTCATATATCACCTGAATTCCACCACTTGCTGCCTTGATACTCTACAAACAGGGTTTTTTTTAAGTGTTGCACATTGTATGTCCTCAGATCTAGCCATTGTAAATACATCTATCCTTTCAGGTATCTTTCCTAGGTGCCTAAATACAGCTGTCATTAAGCCACTTAAAAAAAGGTCTAGACAGGTCACTCATAAGCAGCTATAGGCCTGTATCAAACTTCTCCCTTCTTAGTAGACTCATAGAATAAGCTGTTTTTTTAATAGCTGTATAACCTCCTAAAACTAAATGATTGTTTTTGATGATTTTCAGTCAGGTTTCTGACCATACCACATCACTGAGACAGCTCTAGTAAAGGTCCTTAATGACTTCTGCCCCAATAAGGACAGTGGCAACATTTCAGTCTTGGTCTTACTGAAACTCAGAGCTGCATTGGGCATGGTTGACCATAACATCTTGATATACAGGTTGAAGAACTGGATGGGACTTTGTGGCACAGCAATTACAGGGTTGGAGTCCCATCTAAAAGATGGTGTTTTGTGTCTTTAAGTAACTCCAGATATAAGCTAACAAAAATAACATATGGAGTTCCCCAAGGTTCAATTCTGGGGCCTCTGTTGTTTAACATTTATATGTTTCCACTCACTCAAATTATGAAAAAAAAAAGAAAATGTGTTAACGTATGCAGATGATACACCAATCTATATAACCATATCGCCAGGAGACTATAATCCTATTTAAACATTGCTCAAATACATTAATCAAATAAAAGAGTGCATGTGCCAGAATTTTCTTCAGTTAAATTAAGACAAAACAGAAATAAAAATGTTTGGAGCCAAGGAACAAAGATTAGAAATCAGCACTCAGCTTCAAGCAGTAAAGTTAAACATCAAGAGCCAAGCCAGAAATCTAGGAGTGGTTCTGGACTCAAATCTGAATTTTAACCGCCAAATTAAGACAGTGGTGAAGTCAGCCTATTATCACCTACAGAAAACATCAAGGAATTAAGGACTGATGTCTCAGCAGGACTTAGAAAGATTTGCTAATGCTTTTATCTTCAGTAGACTGGACTACTGTAATGCTGTTCTCAGGGATCTCTCTAAAAAATACATCAAACAGCTGCAGTTAGTTGAGAACGCTGCTGCCCGAGTCCTCACTAAGACCAAGAGACTGGACCATATAACTCCAGTTCTTAGATCTTTACACTGGTTTCCTGCCTGTAACAGAATAGATGTTCATATCTGTTGGTTTATAAATCTCTAAATGGTCTCGGGCAAAAAAAAAACCCAACACATCTTTGACCTCCTGGTCCATTATGAACCAAACAGAACCTCAGGTCTTTAGGATCACACTTACTTTCTGTACCCAGAGTTGGAACCAAACACAATGAGGCAGCGTTCAGCTTTTATACTTCTCAGCAGTGGAACAAACTCCCAGAATGCCACAGGGCTTCTAAAACTCTCATTTGCTTGTTCTGCAAGTAAAAGTTGAAAACCTTTTTATTTACTGCAGCATTTCAGTTAATCTACCACAATGCACTACAACATTTATTTCTTGCATATCATTTGTTTTATTCTTTTTAACGTATTTCTGTCTTTAATTCTGCTTTTAACTGGTTTTACGTTTTAATGCATTTTTTTAAATGTTTTATATGTAAAGCACTTTGAATTGTCCTGTACATGAAATGCACCATACAAACTTGCCTTGGAAGCACAAGGAGCACCTGCTGAATACTGAGCAGGTTGTCATAATTTGGCTTGTGTACATACAGGTTTTAAAAATCCAATTACTGCCACCCAGATATTTTTTTTTTTTTTTTTTTTTGGGAGGTTATGCTGAATTCAGCAATGTTTTGACAACCACATTGTGAAGTATGGGTCTGTTGTATTAAAGTGAAAAAAAAAGAAATAAAAATTGAAATCATCAGTTAAAGCTAACAAAAGGTACCTAAAGTGATTTGATAAAACTAATCAGTTCCTTGAAAGACATGACATGACAAGACATGACATCTCTGAAATAACTAAATCAGTTTCACTTGGATTCATTACTTTTTCTCTTTCTTCTGTTTGTCTGCTGCAGAGCTCAGTGCCGTAGTTTTTAGTGTCTAAAAATACTCTTAATTTTAATAATCCTTTAACAGACAGAAATAACTCTTACAGCCCCAAAGAAAAATCATTTTCCAGACAAGAATGCAAGCAATGTCGATGTGTCCTTCAAGGTGAACTCTTTATTCAGTTTTTCTACATAACCCGACATCATTTCTCATTTCAAATCCAAGTTCACCTCACAGTTATTGAACACTCATGAAGCAAAGCAGTGCATGTACTGTATAGTCATGTATATCTCACAAAATCGTCTCTAGGGTTGTTTTTACACTTTAGGCTGCGGTAGCATGCTGCTGTTGTAATTTCAGTGCTCTGTGACTACTTCAGAGAGTCTTAAGTTTATATTTCAATGCTCTCAGCACGTGTTTATTGTGGATGCACACCGATTGTTTGAAGGATGAAGCTTTGAAAGTTGAGACCGTGGCATTGCTGCAATGTGGTCCTGCATCTGGGTGAGCATTTTTTACAAACTAAAGAAATATCTCCCTCTATGATTTAAAAAGAAACATCCCCTCAAAAGCTGAAAGCTGCACTAGAACGATGCAAAACTTTCCATCCCACACCAAACCTTTTCCATGGAAGACGGTAGATCTGTTTATAAGTTATAATTCCTGGTACTTGTAAGCCCTCTAGTCAACTCCATCCCTGCCACGTTGTCACAGAGCATGTCTAAGTCCAGTACAGAACAGCAGCCACAGGTGTGCCGTAAACGGTTTTAGGTTCTTTTTCCATTGCATTTTGTTCACAAGAGTAATCAAACAGTGCAGCATGCATCATCTGTTTAAAGTTGCACAATTCATTTGTGAGAACTGCATCTTAAAATCATGGAAATGTTACTTTAGATAGAAAAAAAAATACTCCCGTCTTGCAGCATGGCTTGTGAAACATTTTATATTACACCACTGATAATGCAGTTGTTAGATTCTCAGTCTCCCCTCGCAAAACACAAGAAATCATGCTTGTAATGGTCTCTTTAGTTGTACAGGAGAGAAAGGAAGGAGGTAAGGTGGCTAAAACAGAACAACCGGATGGAGAGAGGAATTTAAGAAATAGATTTATAATTGAGGGAGAGCAAGGTAGTTTCAGAAAAGGATTACAAAAAAGAAAAATAAAACAAACAGTCTGAACTAGCCAGCTATCGTGTTCTCTCTTTCATAGCCCTCCAGTAGGTTTATCATAGTTTTATTCTCATTCACACACAAACACACATTCATCTTTTTCATTTTCTCTCTTCGAAACTGCATCTTCTACAGGGGGTGGAGCTAGAAGGCATCTGGTGAGAGGGTCCATCTTGGAAGCAGAAGGTCACCTTGGCTGATGATTCTCTTGGTCAGTCCCGATGGCTCATCAGCTCACGGATTTCAGTGTTCCCTGAAATCTTCAACTAAGTACAAAGCCTGCACTGAAGGACCTCATACGTCGACCATTTCAAACACGGGGAAGACTGTCTCTTCGTCTGCTCCTGCATGCCCTCCCGGTTTCTCCCTCCCTTCCTGCTCTTCCCCCTGTCTTCCTCCCCCCTCCCTTCTTTCCTCCAGTTCTGAGGCACACTGGTAGTCTTGGGAGTGTGATTTTCCCAGTGACTCTGCTGACAAGCTTCGGCTAGACAGGATGCTACTTAGGCTGGACTGGCGGGCACCTCTAGGATGGGTTTCAATTTCCACACGAACTTCAATATTAGTTCCTTCCCTGCAGTACGAACAGATGTAGAGAAAGCAATGTCATTAATGCAGTGTCATGCTAAATACTTTTCTCCATCAATATAAATAGAAGATTTCTGCATGGGGGAAGGGGGGGTAGTGCTTTAGGTATCTGGGTCTATATTACAGCTTCTGGGAGCTGGAGAAAACAAGCCTGCTCATCATTTGTGTCCAGAAAAGCTGGAAAAGTAGTCTCTTTAACAGCACCTATCATGCAGATTTATACAGAAGGGATATAGGTGGCCCCAATCGGATTGAGTCATGGTTGCTAAAATCTTTACAAGACCGACTGACTTCACTGATGTAGTAGGTGTAAAATATTGAAGTTGAACATGACTGGCACTTCATATAAGCATAAAAGTGGAGCGGCAAAATGAAAAGAAAAGAGTCAAGTTACAAAAACTAGACACATATTTTGTTCGTCATTCGGCATGACATGAACCCGACTTATTGGTTGGTGTCAAAATGATGCGGTCGCTGTCAGTGGTGCTGAACTGCTTTGAATTGGTGTTGTGGTATTATTAGTGACCATGTAGCCCAGTGTTTTGTTGTGCTTCATGTCCACTTGATGACATAGTCGCTCTCCGTGGTGCCGAAGCTTGTAAGCCCCGCTGTTGTGGGCATGTGCAGGCTGTTGTAAAATGACGTTATCATGAGCTTTATTATTTGTGTTTAAAAGGCCCAATCATTTGCCCCTGCCCCCGGCCCGGCTCTGATTTGTCCCACTAGTGCTGCATAGTCTTTAATTCATTATGATGTAGTGAAAGTAATGTAGGTAAGCAAACCTGGAGGAAAAGGGGGAGTCTAGAGGAAGCACTTACTTTAGAGAAGGTGCTTCTGTGTCATCAAGCTTGTTCTCAGGCACAATAACCACCTCACAGTCAGACTGGCTGTCCTGCTGGGTGTAACCATGGCATTTTGTTGCTTCATC